>CM065052.1:134539854-135139854 GCA_032883995.1 Coronaproctus castanopsis | reverse complement strand
AGGCTCTGTATTGGTGCAGTTAGAAGTACTCCGATACCGGCATTGTTGGCAGAGTGTAAGATTCCTCCGTTACAGCTGAGACGGAGTTATTTAGCATTAAAGCTCTTGATCGGTAGAATGTACATAGATCGCTTTCCGCTGTACAATTTATTCTACCACATTTATTCCAACTGGCGGTTTTCAAACAGCAAAATGCCTCTGCTGGCTTCGGTTTTACCTAGGTTGGATGAATTTCAGGTGCAGACTATGCGAATTCATATACCCATCCAATTTATGTTACCTTATTCATACAATTTTGCCAATAAAATAACATTTTTCTTTCCAGAGAACTACGTCCATTGGCCTCCCCCACTGATCCGGGCTACATTTAATAATATTATCGCTGAAAATTTTCCTACGCATATCCTTGTTTATACAGATGGATCGAAGTCATCTCAGGGAACTGGTGCAGCAGTTTATATCCCTTCTCTTAATATTAGCAGTGCATACAAATTATCTGATCTCTGTTCCTCATTTACAGCTGAGTGTGTGGCAGTATTTCTTTCTTTGTCGTCCTTAATTGATGCGAATCTTCCAGGTAATTATCTCGTTGTTACCGACTCACAGAGTATTTTAAAGGCTATTGAATGCAAAGGGAAGGTGTCAGATTCATTGATTTCAGTCATCTTGTTGAAACTTAATCAGCTCGAAAACCTCAGTATATTTGTGTCATTCTTGTGGGTACCGGGACATCGAGGAGTCCCCGACAATGAAATGGTAGATGCAATAGCTAAATGGGGTTCTTCTAGTGGTGTTTTATTCTCTTCAGTTTCTTCTCGTGACGTCATTCACTTTACACAGTCTGTTCATAAAAAGCACTGGGATCAGACATATATGGAGTGCATACAGCGGTCGCCTCTTACTGCGTATTATCAGCTGCAGCCGTCTCTCCCTAGGTTCCCATGGTTCTACGTTTTCAAAAACATCAAGCGGAGAGGAATTGTGCTTATCAGCAGATTGCGGTTTGGGCATTGCTTGTTGCCTGACCGCCTGTTCGTTATGCAGCTTAGAGATAATCCGTATTGTCCTCTACATGCTGGTCGTGTAGTCTGCAACCCCGATCACGTGTTCTTCGAATGTCCTTCATTAACAGCACTACGTTCTGAACTGTATCTCAAATTACTTTACGCATCTCGTGGTGGTCCTCCTTATAATGTAATGTCCCTTCTACATGTTGAGAATCTAGATTTATTCCCGGACATAGCGACTTTTCTCGAGAAGTTGTCCGAGTTCATAAGAATATGAGTTAGTGATTATTACGGCTCCACGTTGGGTAAGCTGTAAAGGCATCCCCATTAAAAAAAAAAAAAAAAAAAAAAAAAAAAAAAAAAAAAGTATAAATGTGTGTATGTGAATGCGAGTGTAAAATGTGGAAAGAGAAAAAACATAAATAATATAACAAGTTTTTTAAAATTTAAGATAAAATTTAGATATATTAATATAATTGTTAAATATTTGTGTATAAGAATGCGGTATATGTGTGCGTAAGTGTAAAATATGGAAAGAGAATATAAAATAACCAAAAATTACTGATATGGAAATTAAACTTACTATAGTGTATGTGAATGTAAGATCATTGAGGATGAAATGGAATGAGATAATGATACAGTGTAAAATAAAAGGAATAGATATACTAATATTAGGAGAAATTAATGTAAATAAATACGAAATGTCCTTATACAACATCGAGGGCTATGACAAATATCACAATTTAGAGGAAATAGGTACTAAACATGGGCTAGTGATCTATATTAGACGAGATCGAAATATAAAAACAAATGTGATGAATTATAACATGAGGACGGCGGAAAGTATTCTAATGAAATTAAGTGTAAACGAAGTTAAACTATATGTATGGTCTATCTATAGACAACCAACGTACGATATAAAGGAATATATAAATGAAATTGTCGAGTTAGATAAAAAATTTCTACGAAAAAAAACTGTAGTATATATAGGTGATATAAATATTGACACTGCAAAAAATGATTTAAGAGCATTAAATTACCAAACTACACTGGTAGAAATGGGATATATGAGCGGAATGAAAGGATACACTAGGGAAGAATGGAAGGGCGACTGTTACACACAAACCCAGATAGACCATATTTATACTAAACAGCTAAATAAATCGATTAAAATGAAGCATAAAAATCTTAACACTAAAATAGCTGATCATAATATGATAAAATGTGAGGTGTGTATCAAGGGGTATATAAAACCAACAGATCTAACGTGTAGATACTATTACAACGAAAGACAAATTAGAACTAAATTGAATGGTATAAATATGAATAGTGACACAGACTATCAAAATGCTGACGA
Source organism: Coronaproctus castanopsis (assembly GCA_032883995.1). NCBI lineage: Eukaryota > Metazoa > Arthropoda > Insecta > Hemiptera > Monophlebidae > Coronaproctus > Coronaproctus castanopsis. The sequence goes on along the minus strand of CM065052.1, from coordinate 135,137,490 downwards.
AGTATATGAAGAAATAAAAACACATTCGACCAAATATACTCGGCATGTAAACATAACAGGGGAGTAAAAAAATGTAGGAAAATAACTGCTATGAAAAATTGGATAAACAAAGAGATAATTGATATGATAAACCAACGTGACCGATTATACAAAAAATGTAAAAAAAATAAAAATAACACATCACTATGGAAAAAGTACAAAGCGCTGAGAAATAATGTAAACAAAATGATTAAGACGAAAAAGGATGAGTTTAACAGAGAAAAACTCAGAATATCTGGAGGTGATATTAGAAAAACTTGGATAAATGTTAGGAAATTAATAGGTAAGGAAACCACTCTTGGGGTTGATGAAACAATAGAAAAATACTTGTGTAAAAAGAATGGTATACATAATGTAATAAAATTATTTAGTGAGGAATTTGAGCATAATATAGAAAGAATATAACACAAGTGTAACATACTAAAATTAAAGTCAAACGAATGTTATGCTCGTAGTAATATGTGTATTCCTAAAGCAACGGTAGAAAAAGTAGGAAATATTATTGACAAATTAGTAGCTGAAAAATCTTGTGGTAACGATAATATAAGAATTAAGGATATGAAATATGTGAAGGATAAAATATCGAAGAAAATAACAAACTTAATAAATAAAACGTTAGAAAATGGAATGATACCGCAAGGATTGAAAACATCACTAATAAGACCAATATATAAAAAAGGAAAACATAACGAAGTCACAAACTATAGACCTATTGCAATAAACAATATTACAGCAAAAATAATGGAAAAGTATGTAGGATCATACTTAGTAAAATACTTACAGGAAAATGATGTTATTGATAGAAATCAATATGGGTTTCAGAAAAACAAATCAACATCGCAAGCACTTGGCGACTTTGCTGAAGAGATAAGGACAAATCTGAAAATGCGAAATAAAGTGATAGTGACGTTCATTGACTTAACAAAAGCTTTTGACACAGTGAACCACGATAAATTGTTAATAAAATTGAATAACATAGGTGTAACGGGTAAAGTCTGGAATTGGTTTAAAAATTATCTGAGTGATAGAAAGAGCGTAGTAAGTATATCCGAAGTAAAAGGAATTGAATTTAAAATGAGAAATGGTGTACCGCAAGGAAGCAACTTAGCCCCGATCTTATTTAATATATATGTAAATGGTCTGCAAAAATATTTAAATTATAGTAAAATATATGCTTTTACCGATGACATAGCGATAATAACGACAAATATAAATATAAAAATAGCCGTTGAAAATATGCAGAAAGACTTAATACAAATTAGCATATGGGCCCATGACAATAACCTGATAATAAATACTAAAAAAACAAAATGTATATTCTTCAAATCTATGATGGATATAGAAAGATACAAGCCTATATTACAGATGCACTCAAATGATTGTGCCCATTACATGAAACAGGAGAATAAGTGCAGTAACAAAGATTGCGAACAAATAGAAGTGGTACGAGAACACAGATACTCGGGTGTAATTATTGACGAAAATTTAAGATGGAATAAACACATAAGTTCTGTGGAAAAAAAAATTCGAGCAACATTGCCAGCATTGTATACATTACAAAACTACGTTAGCAAAGAAACATTAAAAATAGTATATTATGCGCTGATAGATTCACGATTAAGATATGGTGTGCGGAAAGAAAAGAAATAACATATGATCTAAGGAAGATACAAAAATATCATACTCAAATACCGAAATCGAAGCATGGAAATCAGACAGATATGTACATATTGCCGCGTATGATGAACGAGATACCAGAAGAAATATTGAACGAAAGGGTGGAGAGGAAACTAAAAGGTGAATTAAAAAAAATGGTTACAAAATAAGGAAAATGTGGATAAAATACTATAAGAATAATGAAATGACGAGGATTATGAAATACAAATATAGAATGATACAATGCGGATGTCAGGGTTCTACTACCGATTAGAAAATTAAAATTTTGGTGTAAATGGGAGTCTATATGTGGATGATTAGAGTGGAAATATATTGTTTGCAAATTGAAAGTTAATATGAATTAAAACTACTCTAACAGATGTATACATGAATTCTATGTGTGTGCGCGCGCGTGTGTGTGTGTGTGTGTGTATGTAAGCATGGTACTGATCAGTACTTAAGCTCACTTTGGCAGTTAAGTTAGAGAGTATGTGAGAGTGTAAATGAGTTATAATTATATAAATAAATGGTAATTAAAGAAATCAATATAATAAATGTAAGCAAAATAAAAAATTATATTAAGTGTAAATGTATAATATTAAATCATAAGAAATGTAATTACCCGTCGACAAGCGAAAGCTTGACGGGATAAGTAGTATTAAAACAATTGTATTATGTCGTATGAGTGTTGTTGTGTGTATACATGAGGTGTGATTATGAGTGTATATATATCATAATAACATTTATCACAAATATACGTTTTAAAAAAAAAAAAAAAAAAAGTACGAGCATCCGGAGAACATGATTTGGTCCGTGATTAATCGTCTACAACACAGATTTGTGTATGGCACGAAAGAACAATATATCGAAAAGAAAGAGTACTAAGTTGTCCAACTGAAAAACAGTTAATTCACAAAAAAAACCTATATACTTTTACAAGATAAAAATTAAGTTCAATGAAACATATATATTATTACATTACTGTGTTTGATGATTTAGAATCAGATTTTAAAAATCGGTCAAATTGCATGCGTTGAGTCGATCAAACTAAAATTCTGCCAATACTGTTGAATGTTCTATATTTTAATATTTGCTGTCTCTGACTGGTATATAAAAAGATTTTTGTGGAATAAAATATTCCCCAAATATTTGAAAAAGTCTATAAAATTAGATGACTATGTCATTATATAAACCTGACGAAATTGAAAATTATATTAACTAATCGCAAGTAAAATTGTACTTTTATGAAATAAGTTCTTAGTGATAAAACAAAAATAACAATTTGTTAGTACTAATGTCGGTTTCCATTAAATTTGACAAAAAATTGGTCATGTGCCGTAGAACTCAAGCAACATTATTATCCTTATGAAACTACTTACATAATCAATCAATCGTAGATAACACTCAATTGTCAAAATTACAATAAACTCATAGTGGGTATGTTTCATCAATGGTAAAACATATAATGTGCAATAATTAATTAAACTGAAGAAAAATTTAAATTCAACATATTTTTTATTGCACTATACTTTTACTTTATGAAATAGGAGAAAGAAATATGTATCGGAGATTATGCCTATATCTCTTATAACTCGAATATACTCTCCCAAAATTTATTTTCCAGTAATATAAATAGTTGTTTAAACAAATTTAAAAAGTGCCGTTAAAATATTTTTCTATTTCAGTTCTCACTTCTCAAAAATTAATCACTTCATGATTGTAGTTATGTTATAAGAAAGGTGTTATAGTTTAACGTAATTGTTTTATATTTAAATAAAATAAAATAAAATTAAACCTGGTTGTAGATTAACCTTTTCCTAGTGGCGCCTTTTTTTGTAACACAACTGGTCGCGCGGAAAGTACACAACTCAAGATTTTTAGTATTTTTTAGTTATTTGTTCTTTAACTGTTCGATTCAGATAAAGGATTGATAAATAGATGCGTTTAGTATATATAAAAATACATTCCTCTGACAAGTACAGAATAAAAGACTGGATAATTTTTATAAAATTTGACATGAAAACACCACAATTTTATGTCAATATTACAAAAAAGTAAGCCAGTAAGCCATAAAAACAAATATATTATAACATAAAAAAGAAAAAATTAATCCAATATTTATAACCGGCGGTAAAACAATTTGTACACGTCAATACAAGTTCTGAATGATTTTTACAAATATGTTTTTGACGTGAATTACATTTTCTCCTAGGGTTCGAGTTCTTTTTTCGGCCATAAAAAAAGCATCGCCATCGAATTTTTTGAGCGGTTCTTCTATGATTTTTTCTCGTTACTTATCAATAGTTGTTTAATAAAAAAAAAAGCTTTATGCTAGAAGAAAGAGATGTAATTTTTTATTTATTTTTCATTAGTTCAAACGCTGTTTTCAAGAACATTCCTACACAATGGTTTCTGATAGGGTTTGGCAAACATATAAATTATTACATTTATTCCTGCTAAATTCAGCAGGGTGAAAAATATTCCAAAGGATCATGGCTTATTTATTCTGGATGCATTGCTACCTGCGCATAACTTGTCAACGGTATCAACGCCACTTTTTATTCGGTTATAATCAATTATAATTTGTGGCTTTTGGTTTCATAATCTATGTCACTACTGTTATGCATAGTGATACCATTCGTAAGAGATTACAGAAAGCTGTAAACTCAATTTCCAAATATTACCAGCGGTGGAAACTAAACCTTAATGCTGAGAAAACAGAGGCTATCTTATTCTCAAGAACGAGACCAGAACCCTTGTTTGACGTGATGAAATCCAAGCAAATTCCGTTTGTTAATGGGGTTAAGTATTAGGAGTGATAATGGATAGTCGTTTAACGTTTAATAACTACATTAATTATGCTGTTGATAGAGCTCATAAAGCTATCCACATTCTGTACCCATATTTAACCTTCGAGTAGTCGCGCTGGTGCACAAAGTGCATCACTGTGATTTTTTCTTTATAAATCTTGTTAGAGTTGACCATTTTTCTTATACCTAGTATCTATTCCTCCGTTGAAGTCTTCTCCATAATATAAACAGGTTACAGATGTTTTATAAAAAATACTTGCTCATCTGTAAAGGTTAATTCACGCAGTCAGTCTTTCATGTGTTTTGTTCAATTTACTTTTTTATTTTTGAAACCAGCATTGAAACATTTTCAGGAACCTTATTCTGAATGCTATGTAAGTTCATAAATTTTATTTTCTTACACTTGGATAACTGAATGTGTAATAAACTTTATTTTGAAGAAAACTTCTGTTTTTAGCATGTTTGTTCTATATTTTACGTTTACACTACTTTCTTCAAATAAAATAAATTGTCTTTTGTATTCTCCAGCGTAGTGAGAACCTTTGTCGTAGTAAGCCGTTTATATACTGCAGAATTGTTTTTGATAATTTGTTCTAAAAAATGCAATATTTCTTTAGATCGGACATAATTAGACTTGAAGATATACCAAATTTACTTCTACAGTTAGATCAGGAAGATCAGCACTCAGTTCATGGCTAAATAGAGAGCGATCATGATCTGAGTGAAGAAGAAGTGGACCACTGTAATCACGAAACTCAAAACTTGCAAAATACGAGATAAAAATGTTTGCATTGTGCGATGCAGAGACATTTTACTGTGGAAATTTGGAGATTTATGTTGGAAAACAGCCGTCATGTCCATATGAGGTTTCTAATTCACCTGCAGATATTCTAAAAAGACTAGCGATACCAATTGAGAAATTAAATAGAAACTTGACTACATACAACTGGTATGCAAGCGTAACTCTAACGGATTATTTACTAACAAAAAAATACCACTTCTAAGAACTCTTGGAAAAAATAAAATAGAAATTCCATTCGAATTTCAACCAAACAAAAGCAGAGAAATTGGTTCATCGATATAGCTGGATTCCAAAAGGATAAGACATTAATTTCTTATACAACAAAAAAGAAAAATAGTGTATAATTTTATTGTCCACTATGCATGACAGTAATGACATAGATGGGAAACTAAAAAGCCACAAATTATATTCGATTATAACCGAACAAAAGGTGTCGTTAATACCGTTGACAAGTTATGTATCCAGAATAACTAGCGGTTGCCCTTAGCAATATTTTTCAACCTACTGAATTTAGCAGGAATAAATGTTACAATAATTTATATGTTAGCTAAACCTCATCAAAAATCATTATGTAGAAGAGTGTTCTTGAAAACATTATCGTTTGAACTCATGAAAGATCTAAAATTACATTTCTTTCTTCTGACATTAAGCTTTTTTTATCCAACAATTATAGAAGAACCGCCCAAAAAATTCGAGGACGATGCTTTCTTTGTGGCCGACAAAAGAATTCGAACGCTACGAGAAAATGTGGTTCATGTCAAAAACATATTTGTAAATCTCATTCAAAAATTGTATAACTAATCTATACTACCCTAATCCGACCAAGATTGACATATGCGTTTCCTGTGTGGTCTTACGTATCTGATAGTACTTATAAAAAATTACAGATAATGCAAAATCATTGTTGCAGAATTTCGCTAAATGCTACACGAAAGGACAAAATATCACACTTACATAATCAATTAAAACTTTCATATATTACTGCATATATTAGCAAAATATCGCAAAAATTTTATAAAGTGTGAAAATCACGATAATTAAAAGCATAGGCAGTTACGATATGTCTCACCTACGCGAGCGTTACACTAAATATAAACATCGTAGACTTAAGCACAGATTTTTATAATTAATTTAGTTTAAAAATCAATTACACTATTTAAGTTATTATTAAGACTAATTTGAAGTTAATTATAGCGTTTCGTTCTTTTGTTTTAATTTTTCCTACGTAATATATTTAATATATTTATTATAAAAATTAAATTTTAATTTAAGTTCAAGTTGTTTTATACTTTTAATTTGCTAAGGTTATTACTAAGGTACTTAGCTTAATTAATTTACTTGTAGTTGTGACACTGCAAAAATGAAATTGTTGAAATAAATTGTTATTACAATAAAATAATGTTCACTTTGTTAAAAGTATGTATTTATTTACCTGTAAGACGACTTGTATCGAGGACTACTATCATACGAATTATATATAATTCTTTTCTCTCGTCTTCCATGATTACGTGAACGAGATCTCGGGGAACGAGATCTGGTCTGTGAACGTGAATCTGAGTAGGATGAGGAGTAAAAGCGTCGTTTATTTCTGGGCATCTGTTTGAAAAATTTTTTATATAGTGTATGTTTTTATTATTCGGTTTTAAATTGTTTATACTTTAAGACATATAAATAAATAATCGACTGTTTCTTTCACTTCTTTCAATTAAAAAAAAACAACAAAAGAAAACAAAACGATCGTATGAATATAAAAGCAATCAGAAACAAAAACGACATAGTTATCATATAATTTTCATATTTATATTTTGGTATACAATATGCTACAGTATTAATATCTTAAAGATTTACGACAAATTCATATTTAAAATACATCAAACACCCTGTTTACATGTTAAATATATGAAAATTGAGAAGTGTGCAAATTTAAAATAATCTCATTAACAATACAGTTGTAGTTAAACAATTTTACTGCAACAGTTTTGCATTTATTAATTTTTTATAACATAAATTTAAAATAACATTACAAAACGAAATTGTTTTTATTTTTAACAATTATATTTTACCATGTTTCAATTATCGTGCAACGTTAATAAAAAAATGTAGATATCTACTATTCCATAAAATTAAAATGCCCAATTAAGAATATTTTCTAATTCCACACTTATTAAACTTAGTATCAAATGATAATTTACATCTTCATCAAATCGTATATATTAAAAATAAATAATTCACATTAAGGTAGACGCATTAGCTTTATATAAATTAGTTAACGTGTACTTCAAAAACGTTAGAATTAATTTTATTCTGTGATGATACACATTAACATATATTTATTTTTAAGAACTTAGAATACTAACATTAATTAGTGTTATTCGATGTAACTGATTACATAAAATATTAAAATAACGAACAAATATTTCGAACATTAAAATGTAACCAACATATGCCACCTATTGATATTCAAAATGGCGACAAAAAAATAATAACACTTACGCTGGCTTATGAAGTCGATGTCGATTAAGAAGTAAAAAAATTAGCAACCAGAAACTTTTTTTTTAATGACTGATAAATATGAAAGCAATTTTATTTATATTAATATAAAAAAATGTAAATTAACTTTTTTTCACAAAGAATACGCAATGCTTTCATTAACAATGACAAATACCGTCGATTATTTGAATCTAAATAGTTAGTCTATAAATCGGGCTGCAATAATTAATTTCAATGAATATTAAAAATAAAAATAACTCATAAATTCATTGTTACTTATATTAAATACTGGAAGCAAGTAGTAACTGTAAAAAAATCAGATTTTGTTGTAATTTATTTTGTAAATTTTCTGGATTTTAAATTTTCTATTGTACTCGTCAGTTACACTGAATTACCATAATTTTCATTAAAATAATATTGTATCTTTAAAAAATTGAAGTAGATTAGTTACTTTATGTTAATTCATAATTATAGATTTTAATTAAAAATGAATATTCGATTTATTTTATTTAAAGAAGTAGTGAAAATATATCTTTATATTAAATATAACACAAAAATTGGTCTAACTACTACTTTAATGGAGAATGTCTCTTCCATATAAGAATGTATTTTGCTGATTTTCTTACATAGTCATGTTATTTGTTTGGTGCTAGCTCTATAAGTAACCAATCGTTTTGTTTAGTTAGAACGTAATTAAAACTACTTCACTAATACGTCAGAATCTATTTCACAATTGCTAATATAAAATTTAATTTAACTTTAGATATTACATATTTAACTGTCATCTAATGTATGTTAAAAGTAAGTTATGATTTTAAATAATAACGCAGCTCTACAATCTATATTGAAGGACAGATATGAAAAGTTACATTTAAAAGTATATAAATTAAACGAAATTCTAGGAATTTGTGGATATTTTGAGTATACAAAAAGTAATAATATTAAATGAGCATTAATAAAAATAAACTGACAATTTTATTGTATTTATACGCATGAGTAAAGAACAGAAACGAACGATAAAATATTACAAATGTATGTCAAAAACTAAGTTTTGCACCATAATTTATGTATATATTTTAAATAAGCGACACAAAAATTAGGCAATTAGGCCCGGAAGCTGTTAAATTTGGGTAAAATATACATATACGCGATAAAAATATAAAAAGCTCAAATAAATTCACATGGAAAAAAGTTTTGAAATTATTATTATTAACCTTGTTAATTTATAATAATTTCGAATATTTAATAAAACTTAATTATATACGTACATTACATATAAACATGTAATATTCACATACGTATGAACATTAAATTATTTATAATAATTTTCTAGCCGTGGGAAGTTTGGCGTTCTTAACCAATTCTCAAGTAATCCCCTCCAATTTATCAATATAATACAGGATCTTTCTTCTGTTTGGTAGCTTAAATTTCTTTAAAAACTTTTTTCGTTTTATTTTCGCTTGGCACCTAGAAATTTTGTATCTTTCGGACTGGCAATCACCTCTTTATTTTGACAGTAAATTGATCGATTTGAAAGTAATTTGTTAAAATATAAGCTATTTGGATATTATATTTTCCATTCGGTGATGTCCATGTCGATAATCATCTCTTAGGTTTTTTTTTTTTTTTAAACTGTTTATAATTTTTCTCCAAACAAAATTATATCAGTAGTTCACCCCTTTTGATGTTTTTTTTTTTTTTGATTAATACTTTATTATGCAAATTAATAACGTACAACTTGTTGCATTTACAGAGGAGCAATACACTGCACCACCGCTTAGGCTTAATCAGTGTACTGCTCCCTTTTACAATACTCTATAGTTAATAATAATATAGTAACCACTTTTACACTCGCATTTGCGCGGGCTGTGCGTCCGTTTTACTCAGTCATAGTATACGTATATTCGCTTATAACTTCTCTTATACTAGTTAATAATTAAAATTATAACTTAGGTATACTAGATGCATAAATGTACGAATTATCCATAATGACACATACATACACATATACATATACAGAACTTAAACATTATATGCATAAATTCCACGCACCCCGTATATACATGTACGCGTGCAGAAATACACTCGTTATACATATTACTGTAAACGTTTTATCACGGATTCACAACGCAAAAACTTCAGTGACCATGGAATTTCTTATGCATTACATTAAATGCAAATAATTGGAATTGTCGAGCAGTGTATTTGTCTTGTAGGTTAAAATTATTTTTATTGTAAAATTTTAAATGGTCCATAGTGGGGCATACAAATAGTACACGGTTCGCAGTTTCTACTGCGCCGCATTCACACTTGTCATCATTACTTAACTTAAGAAGAAATAAATAAGACCCAAATTTTCCATGCCCCGTTAATAATTGGGTAGTGTAGAAATCAGGAGTAATTTTAATATTGTGTCTATTTAATATATTGGGGATTAGGCTGTGGGTGTGTCGGCCAGTATTATCTTGTTCCCATCTTTTTTGCCAAATTTCTAAGTAGTGTCGTTTTATAGCTTTCAGGGTATAGATATATTGAGTTCTGGTTTCACTGCGAGAATTTAGATTGAATTTTGAGATTATGGCGTTTGTTTCTTCTATTAACTCATTAAGATATGGAAAGAAGTCCACGTTTTTTATGGCAAACATGACTGCCCTGAAGATCGACAGGAAGTACATTAGCAATAACTACAGATGAGCTGTGTGAAATTGTTTTGTACCCCCTGCAAGCGTTTATTAGATATTTTCTTTGCATACCAAAAAGTTTTTTCTTTTTTTTCTTTACTGTTTTAACTTTTAGCCGGTTTAGTAGGACGGTGGAGCAGTATGCTACAGTGTTTTCAATCAGTGATTTGTATAATACAATTCTGTACTTGTAACTGAAGCCCCATGTATTTTGACAGGCTCGTAACATTTTGCAGTATTTGGTATCCATTTTCAATATTATGTTATCAAGATGGTATTTGAAAGTTAATTTGTTATCTATGATAATACCTAAGTATTTAAAGTATTCAACTATCTTAAGAATAGAGTTCTTGAATCTTACTTTAATGTTGTTTCTCTTCAATTTAAATGAATTTGTGAAAAGTGTGACAAAACTTTTTTCAATTGACAATTTTAGTTTGACACTATCTAACCAATTTCCTAATTTTATTAATGTATCATTCGCTATATTTTCAGTTCCACTTTTGAGCTTCCGGAAATTATAAAAATGAGATCATCTGCATATGCACAGAGTTTTACATTTTTATTGTAGCATAATTTCAAGGCTCCGTTAAAAAGTATGTTCCAGAATAGTGGACCCAGAACACTACCCTGTGGACAGCCCATATTGGTTTCTTTTCCTGCGGACGCATTTCCTACTTGTAAAGAGATCTTCCTGTTACTTATGTAATGGTATATGATATTCAATAATCTTTTATTTCCAACTAGTAATATCTCTAGAGAATTAAACAGAGCGGGGTACCAGCAATTGTCAAAAGCTCCTTTTATGTCCACCGTTATAGTGATTACCTTATTTTTACATTTGAGATTTTTTTGGATATTGTGTATTACATAGTTTACTGCATGTTCAGTTGATAGGCCTTGCGTAAACCCAAATTGCCTACTGTCTAGAAAATTTGTTCGCTTAATTTGACCCACAATTTCAATTTTTAATAGCGTTTCAAAAATTTTCCCAAATGTGTTTAGAAGACATATTGGGCGGTACGAATGAATATTGTCAGAATCTTTCCCCGGTTTTTGTATAAGAATCACACTAGCTTCACGCCAAGCTTTTGGGTAATAAGCCATTGAAAAAATTTTTTGTACATGTTTTCAAAAATTATTGGATGGTGTTTGTGAATCAATTTTATTATTTTATTATTAATTTTATCAGGACCGGCAGCTTTATTATTTTTGAGATTTTTAATAATCATTGTTAGTTGTTCATTATTAATGTGGGTTCTTCCATATTTGTTTGGCTAAAATCAGGCTTAAAATTATCGAATTTATTTCGCAATGACTTATGATAGCTATTGTCGGCGTCTGTGTTATCGCCAGGAAATAATGTGGAGAGACAGTATTTTAGATTGTCCTTTGTATTAGTTATTTGATCATTGTCTTCATTTTTAAAAAGAGGAATGTCATTGGTTTTCTTTAGCTTACTGAAGGCGATTTTATAACTTAGACCCCATGGTTTTACATTATCTGTGCAAAAAGATTTTCATGACTTTAATTTAGCAGATTTTATTTTATAATTTAAAGTTTTTTTGTAACTTTTGTAAACTAGTTCCCGGATTTTTCTCATATTTGGATCCTTTGTTCTTTGGAAGATACAACGATACTTTTTTGTGAGTCGGCTATGATATTGGATTTCATCATTCTACCAGTAGTTTGTTTTAGATACAGGTATGTAAGTACTATTTGATTCAATTTGTTGTTGTATATACTTTGAAAGATAATTTATCCATTCTTCACAGGACTCATGGTTATTTATGAAGTTGCAACTTTGTACTAAGTTATTTCTTTTCTGTTCGAAATTGTTAAGAATATTGTTGTAATTTACTTTTCGAATAAGACTTCTTCTTGATATGTCCATACAGCACTTGAATGTTACATATTTTTGATGTTATTTTGATAATTGTGTGGACCTACAATCTTTTCTTTTTTTATTAATAATCCTAATGGAAGGCTAGATTTTCATCACGGTAAAAATGTTCATCCTCCAGCGTGCGGTGCAACATCACAGCGAACCATCTGACTGCTTAGGTGATCGGAACAGCATCGCGACACTATTTTCTTCTTTTCAGTCGTCTGTTATAGCTGACTGGATGTTCGACAAAATACATTCTGTACACTAGAGGAGTCATATTAGTCTGTAATTTTTCGAAAAACTTTTTATATTGCTTCACGTAGATATGGTTTACATACGGCATATTCAAGTCATTGTGTAACACATAGTTAGGTATGTAGTATGGTGCCGATGCAATAGTGCATAGTATGTAGACATGTCGCACCATATACTTTCTATACCATATTTCCACACAGGAGCTAGAATTGACTGGTATATCTCTTTTCGTCGCGAGATTAAGGATCGATTTTCGTCCAAGCAATGGCGATAACAGTCTGGCACGAGTTGCAATTGATCTTCTTACATTATTTACACGAACTCGCCAGATTAGTCGTTTATCCATATGTATACCAAGATATCGAACGGAATCGACTTGTAGAATTTCAGTCGTATGAAATGTTAGCTTAGGACACGTTATAAATCTATGTAATGTGCTTTCATTTAACTGTGTTAAAGATTATGCGCCAAAAATGGGTCCATTCTTCCAAACGGTTAAGGAATTTTTGAACCGCAGTATTAGCACATGCTGTTTGATGCGAGTATTGAAATATAATCGGCGAATGTAGCTAATAAAGTTAAGGTTGAAGTTAATATGTCAGCCATGTAGATTGAATATAATAATGGTCCTAATAGACTGCCTTGAGGTATAGAAGATCTGATTGTATATGCTTGTGAGAATAAGTCCGTAATTTTGACAACGTAACAAAGAAGTTTAATACATCTGGAAGTCTGTTGGAGTGTTAAGGCCAGTATGTTGGGGTCATTGGAGACAGAATATCGAGTGAATTATTTCGTATAACTTTATTCAGTTTATGAGTTTGTTGTTCTCGATCTCCAACTAGTATTTTTTGAATTATAGTCATCGCCGCATATAAATTTGTTACCGAATTTTGCTGAATATGACGTTATATTCAATTTCTGGTATGAGAAATCCTGGGTGACAATAAATAGCAGCTACAGCAACATCATATGTGAGCGCTTCTATGTTTACAGCTGCGATTTGATAACCAAATATGTTATATATAAAGTTTTTGTATTGCTAATAAATATTCTTGATTAATACTATTGAACCACCGTGAGCTGTTCCATCAGGATGAAGAGCTGTACATTCAGGAATTTTAAAACTTTTTCACTAAGTAAGATGTTTCTGTTATTAATATAAATTTAAATATCGCTTGATAATGGCGTAGTTGCCGAAAAGCTTTGTGAATTTCAAGAAAATAAAGTTTTAGTGATTTTAAGTGATTTTTGTAATTAAAGTAATAAAAAATCACTACATTCCACAATCTAAACTTCATTAGAACTTTGTTGAACAAACGTGTGCATGAAATGATATAGTTCAATCCGAGTCGCTCCAAACTTAAAATTTATCAGACAGAACGGTAAGAAGAATTCTTCAAGAATTGACCTACCATCAATACGCGATGATGTGCGTACAACATTTTTTGGCCGCCAATTACTCGGAAGATGTTAGGGAAAATCGAGTATTCCGTTTGTAACTTTCTTTTGTAAGGTATTTAAAATCGAAAATATTTTATTAAACGACCAATTCTTGTATAATATATATATATATCCTCCTCGAGATAGGCAGATATGTGTAGCCGAGGAACACCAAGCTTAGGAGAAGCGGCGCGTTCACAAGTAAGGATGTTGGAACGACTTTCACTATGAGTGGCGATGTTTCATGATGCAGTAAGAAAGCTTTGGGAAAGCTTTATTTAAAAAGTGGTGGATAAACCGGTTAAAGGCATCGTGCCAAACAGCTTCCTGGTCAGTCTCTATCTTACATGTTAGGAACAGATGCAAATTTACCTCCACGACTAACAACCGTAGTAATATACACGTCAGTATATAACTGCTCCAAACATATAATCTTTCATTTGTTACATAATGATAGAAAACACAATTCGTATAAGTAACCCAGGTGGTACACAATCCAGCGTATGAAATTGCGCATGTGGGATATCATATTCTGATGATTCCTTCAGGAAAATTAAATAAAAAAAAGCTACTTTCTTCGCTACGTTCAATGCAATGATGAAACTTGCACTACTAAAACAACTTACACATCTACTAAAGTAATATCAGATTACAATAGCGGCAATTCAAGAACGAGGTATACTGATTAAAATAACTTTGATTCAGGACACAGAATATATAAAATCAAAAAAATATGCTTTGTTGATTATACTAAAGCTTTTGATAGTGTTCTCGGATGAAAAGTTGCGGTCTTCACTTATTGTAATGGGAATTCCAAAGCATCTCGTATATTTAATAAATAAATTATACGAAAATAATATAAACATCGTGCGTATTGAAGGTCAAACGGAGTCAAAAAAGATTCAAGACGGAAAAAGGTGTAAGGCAGGGATGTGTCTTATCCCCGCTACTCTTCAAAAACGTTATGAGACAAGTTCTGTGTGATCGCAACGTTTGTGTATCCGTTGATCGAAGAATGATCAATAACCTACATTCTGCAGATGATACAACGCTTATAACCAGCTCAATCGATGATATGAAAATGTTACTAGACAAACTGAATAAAATAAGCTCAAAATATGGGTTAAAATTAAATAAGAATAAAACAAAACTTATAGTAGTTGATCGAGGAAATGTAATACTTGTTACTGATGAACGAATTGAAGGTTATGAAACAGTACAAAGTTATGTGTATTTGAGATTTCTTATCAATGATAAAGGCGCTTCAACTGGTGAAATAAAAGGGCGAATTTATTTGGATCGAAATACCCTGAGTGGATTAAACAGAATGTGGCGTGACACATCCATCACAAATTCATTGAAAAAGAAATTAGTGCAGTGTTTGGTGTTTTCTGTGTTTACAAAGATATACAACGTATCGATAGTTCCGAAATGTAGGTTTGGCGGCGTAATTCTACGTATATTCTGGACAGCGAAGAAAACAAACCTATTCATATCACAGAAGTTCGATATTAAAAGTAGATTGTCCAAACATATTCTATCTAGAATATTACGATTTTCCGGTCATATTATGCGAAGTGAGCACTGAATGCAGCGATTAATAATTGAGGGACAAATACAAGGAACTTATCCTCGTGGCAGAGTACCCTCTAAGTGAACGGAAATGATCAAAAAAAGTACTTAACAGTACTTAGTTGAATGTAAACGGGAAACTACAGATCTGATAGAATGGTGGGAAAAGATTAAGAAGTTTTGTATTATGAATATGGTTGCAACATCCCTCAGAAAGAAGAGGAAATGTTGGTAAATATAATTACAATTTTATCTGTTGGGTACTATTTCGATTTAAAGTATCGGATTATCGGAGATATTTTGTAATCTATGAAATTATTATTATAAGGATCGATCAAAGAATTACAAAATTCGTTTCTAAAAGAACATTAATTGTGTCTCTTGATATTTGAGAAAACTAACATTTTCGGTTATAACCTCAGAAATTTATGGAGTGACATTCTACCGGATTAAGATAAATTATGTATGTAATAGTTTTTAGTAGTATGTGCCTTGTGTGTAATTATATTTTCTGAAAAAACCCGATCCCTCCCCCACAACAAAAAATGTCTACAGTCGCTCAGATCCTATGGAAAATAAATCTATAAATATGTTTTTTATTTATTTATTTAAACGACGCTCGACTACTCTGGTTATTTGCGTCCTTAATACACTATAAGAAGACTTATATTTATAAAAACAGTGAAAAAATATATATTGTTACACAGTAACGTACTTAATTATATTAGCATAAGTAGGTTCAATATGTTTAAAAAATTTAATAATTTCTCTAATATGTCTTCTTTATCTTAAATATGGAAGAATTTAAAACAGGCTATTCTGACGACCATGTTTAAACACCCGTAAATGTATTTAAAATTAAGGTTGTAATTTAAGTGATGTTACCTTTAAGGGTAAAAAATTGTCCAAATAAAGTAAATATATTAAAAAAACTTCCCCTGTTCAAAGCAACAATTATCGTTTGATTTTTTTTTTATTTTCTTTAAGCGGGAGGGGAAAATCTTAAAAAGACACTGATGATAAAAAATATTTTAGTTTTTGTTTTTATTAGGGGTCCAAAATCAGTGTGTGGGATTTTTACCCACTAAAACTCACTTGATTAGAAAGTGAGCTTTAATTTTTATACATTCAAGTTTTTTTAAAGCCTTCTTATGATCAAATGTAATAAATATTTATCATAAGCATTAGATCACTGTATTTATGACTATAATTTGCATTTACGAAGATAACAAATAACTGTTAATGATATTTTGATTTAACGTAACTGGGAAAAACTTTGACCAGCTCTCATTGGAACAAGAGTTCCGAGACAACTAATATACCTTAATAAATAAGCTATACAAACTTCATATAAACACAGTAAGTATTGAAGATGATATAGAGTGGTAAGATTAGGATCACTTATTGAAGATAAAAGCACTTCAACGGGAGATAAACGTTATTTGGACCGAAGTGCCACGAATCTATTACATAAAATATGGCGCGTCAGATCCATCACGAATATGGAAAAAAAGAAGCTAGCGCGGTATTTGGTGTTCATATAGGCAGCAGAGACTTGAACGGTGAAGGCAAGGAGATAAACAACGTATCGACCATTACTATATGTGCGTTTGGAATGCCACAGATTCCTTGGACAGCGAAGCAAACAAAAGTTTACATTTTACGAAAACTTGACATTAAGCGTAGATTGCCGATGTTTTATTAAGGATATTGCGTTTTTTGGGCCACACTGCTCCTAATAGACATGATTGAGAATATACTAAAAAAGTAAATTGTTGACAACAAACGACACATGCTATAGTATAATGATCACTACTCCCATCTGGGGATTTCGATCGACGAAGAAGAAGATACTATTATTATTTATTTAAGGTATCTTATTACTTTTTTTATTTATTCATTATTTTTGACACTATAAAATATTACGTTCAGATTCATCAGTGGTTATGATGGCTTGTAAGAACGATTTCATTTCTGCTGCGTTTTAGACGACATACTGATACCTAATAATGCATTGACAATATTACATTAAGTCCAATAAACGTCATTTTATAATAAAATGTCGTTAACAAATTAATTTAAAAGAGTTAGATGCTGATTGAGAAAAATATATTATTTAATCAGTTGAATAATAATTGAAAATATTTGGCATATTTATAATATATTTATCAACGAAGGTGAACGATATTAAATGAAACTACATACTAGAAATTTTTTCAATTAAATAACGATATATTTGTTAGCTTTTAGAGATTCGAATAAATAATTTTAAAATTTCAGACTGAAAACGTAGTATGCATAATTAATCTAATGGTCATAAATGAAAAATAGTATTTACATCAACGAAGTTTCAGTTTCGGATAAGTAACTTTTAACTCTGGAAAATATAAGAGGTGGAAACTTATCATTTTCGGGATACACCTCGATATCGCAACTGCTTCTAGATGGATCATTGAAACATATTTTGAAGCTTTCCCATACAAGTTTAGTGCATTTTACGTTATGCGACGTACATTTCTTCAGCCGGAAATGCTAAAAATATATATATATATATATATATATATATATATATATATAAAACTGTAATTAAAATATTTTACATAAAACGATTGTAGCATTTGATAATTTAATTTTATAGATTTATACGAAAATAAAATATCAATAGTAATATAAATAGATTACTAACCATTATATAATTAGTAGGTAAACGCTTTCCTTTTAAGTAGAAGTTTACATGTACCCTATTACCACAAACTTGATATCTACCGATATTCACGTCTGAAGATGATGGTTTTTTATTACGTAATTTATAAACGGATTTTATGGGCACATCGGTAGAGTTCATAATAAAAACAGTTCCATCTACAAAGAATCTATTTCCCATAATGTGAAAAATTAATAAATTTCCATATTAAACATATTTTACGGAATTATAATCATAAAAGTACATCATTTCCAAATCAATTTTCGTATTATAAAGGAACGAGCCATTATTACAGCCGTTAATAATATTCATAGAAAAACAACCACTTCTTAAAACCAACCCACTTTAGAGATATAAAAAGCCTGTGTTCAAATCAGAATGAAAATCTTAATGTTTTTTTTTTTTTTCATGTATATGCTTAATATCAGAATTAACATTAAAAAATCATATATTCAGCATTAATTCTATTTTAATACGGTTCGCCATAAATAAATATACACGTAGTTTTTCTTTTCAATTTTATCGACTAAGAACAACTTTTATAGTGGAAAGCAATAAAGTTGTTACAATATCTTCAAATTGTCTAGAATTTTATTTTCCCTTGAAACAGATTATTGTAGTGAATAGGAAATATATTTACTTTATTGTACTAACTAATAGCAACTGAATATGAAGTCACTTATTTCAATATTATTTATGCAGTTTTGATAATGCAAAAATGTCTTTAGAGCTCATTATGCATTCGGATAAAAAATCAACATTTTTATTCTTAAACTTTAAATGAAATACTAGAAGTAATGTATAACTAAATATTAATTCAAATAATTAACATACCTCATATACCTATAATATTTTACCAGATGAAATAGTTTATTAATAGTTACTGATTTATCTACAAATGAGGATTCTCCTTCTCTGTAATATTTAACTTCACCAATGTAACATCCTTCTGTTTCAACTCTTAAACGATTCACATACATGTCTCGGTAATCAACATACGGTGAAATCTCATTAATAACTCCCCAAATTCTGAAAAAAAAAAAAAAAAAAAAAGAAGTTTATACGATGATCATATGCTGGTAACGGAATAACAAACAAATGTACGCAGAAGATGAATATTTTTTAGAACATGAAAAACTTTTTAAAATGATTTTGTAAATTAAAACTATTTTTAATGAAGGAATGATACATACTGTATATAAAAAATAGGCATGTGTATCAACATATGTAAAACAATAGGACTGCAATTAATGAAGTTAACAATAATCTTAGTTTAAATATCGTGTAATTTATAAACAAACAAAAAGAAAAAGAAAAATTCATTAACATATTTTTTAAACAAAAATAACGAGAAATTAAAAAGATGTATCCATTTAATATGAAATTGCGTCCATTTCGTTTCTATTTCAAAAAATATATAAAATCATTTTCGTCTTATTAAAAGTGAAACATTAAACATTATGCAATTAATTTGAGTTATCCTTAGTATTTTTTATTTCAAGGATATGGGTCATTCGAGGCAAAAGAGAAAATGGAATGACCCACAGATATGCAAGCATGCAAGTCAGCTGGACGATTTCTAATCATAATCGAACTGTTTACAAGGTCTGATGCCGAAAGAAGTTGTAAATTATGTAAAAAGTTTGATACACTATATCATAGACGCCAAATTAAATAAAACTAAAAAACTAAAAAACAAACTGCAATTTCCTACCTACATATAATGATTTAAATAGTTATATAGGTTTGATAAATATTATATGAAGGTATCTGTTTCAGGGAAGCAGTTACAAAACTGTGTGCTACGGAAGTACTATGGGATAAACATAGGCTAAATAAATTTTAGTCAAGAACAATACAATGAGATCATAAGATCAATAACATGAAATGAACTGAATTGCGTTGATAAAACATGGAGATGTATCCATTGGTAATTTCCATTTTGCGATTATATATACCTACGGAAAAATTTACATAAATTATCGACACCAAATAACAATTTAATAGTGTCGTTATCGTAAACATAAACCTGAAAGAAAAAATAATTCGTTTTGTTATGAAGATATTGCACTAATTGAAGTTTGTGCTTATATAGCGAATTATTTAATAATTTTTGTAGTCTTCAAGTAGTATATTCTGCTTTTGCATGTTTCGAAATTAAATTTTACACTTTTGTATTTTTTCAGAAATTTAGAAAGCAGAAAATTACACGTCTTAAAATGGAATTAATCTAATTTCATTTTTTATTAAATTTTAGTAAGAATTCATAATACTTTGGCTGTATCATTTTAAAGAAAATTAAATGTAGGTGTCATACAACATAAGAAAGAAACGACTATAACCTGGCCAGTTAACAGAGACATCGAATTAGATAATTATTTTATTCCCATTGGTCTTTCGCACTTCATTAGTTTGTCGGACCTAAAGTTACCTCAAAAGTTTGGAATAAGTTTATCAATTATTAATAATCACCTAATCAGTTCGAAACGCATTTAATATAAACTTTTTAAATTATTACAAATCAGCATTACTTATTTGATGTAAAAGAAATACAAAGTATTAAATATTTTATCTGTGTATCATTTCAAGGACATATAAATTAATTCGCCAACAGAGCTTATTAAAGAATGAGTATGTTTACGGGACGAGATAAAAAAATTAATAAGAAAAACGCACCTTTCACAAGCAGCTTTCCATAACATCATATTTCTGGCACACAAATAAAATCCTTGGGAAACCTGCGAACATTTATCAAGTGATCTAAGATCCAATTCACTGGATACTACCCAATTAAAAATATGAGATATCATTTCAGGTGGTAGATCGGAAATATGCGTAGCCTGCAACAAATTTTACCCATTTAAAAATGTGCTTATTTGAATATGTTAGTATATATAAGACGTCAATTGTGAAATATACTGCGAATCAGTATAGAAACTAAAATAGGTTATAAGATGCATACAAGATAAATAACAAAAAACACATTTCTATAACAGTACGCAAACATATAAATAAACTAAAAATGTTTAATAACTTGCCATGGAAATAATATAATTATACCGTTTTAATCGACTTTTAGATTTAAGCATAGTTACAATACATAATTTTGTCCGCTAAGTATAAACAGTATATATTTGAAACCGTATATAATGTGTAAATGTTTTATTGGTTCAAGATATTTACAAATGGTATAGACATATTTGCACTCGCTGCGATTTTTGATTCGGAACATTCACTTATAAATAAATATTCTGAAGGCACGAAATAGTCAGTTGATTTAACATAATTTCTATACTGCTTGCTATTTTTGTATGTTTTCATATTCAGGTTATGGCTTCACCCATTAATATATTTATAACCAATGATGTAAAATACATAAAAATATCAAATAAACTAACAACTTTTTATTATTAAGTTCAAGTGTTCTGGCAAAAAACATCAGTCACTTATACTGATATTAATATTTTAATGTGATTGCATACGACAAAATAAGTTAAAACTAAAAGTAGGATTAAGGAAAATATAAAAGTCAGTAACTAAATAAATAAATGTTTAAAAAATTATTAAAAAAATGCGGCAAGATACTAAATTAATCAAAATATATACTTTGCTACAAATAAGACCATATAATAAAATTTAAAATCAGTTAAAGGGATACTCAATCATATAAATATAAAGAAATTTAACAAGAAGCAATTTTGTATATAAAACTGTGTAATCCATTAATTAATACAATTCGCGGCTTGTGTATCTAAGTTTTTTTTTTAAATTATAAATAAAATATAAAAATATGTAATAATTTATATGAAACAATCACTACAAACAATATCATTTGCAGAATTGTTAAAAAAAAGTAGTCGTTAATTATACGTTATAACATGTAAATAGTTTTATGATGAAAAATGAACAAAAAAATTATTTAACCAAGACAGTAAGCATTTATTCCTCTTTAGAAAAATAAACTAAATTATTAAAAAATAACAAAAGATTTAAAAAATATATTCAAAATTCAATTCACGATTTTGAATATGTAAAAAAGAACAAATTATCCGCGCAATAATAAAAACCATAAAGTAAATTAATTATAATTAATAATAATAAAATTGAAAATAGTCAATTTGTTTACTAATAAGTTGTACGTTATGATATAAGGAAAGTACGAAGAAACAAATTCTTCACGATACTAATGAGACTTGGCATTCCAAGAAGACCGTTATCCTGAACATATCGCTCAAAATAGAAACGGATTTATTTAAATAACTGTTAAACATACCAGCGGTAACCAGTAGTAACTTATGAGATTAATTTCATAGGGGTTAAAAGAATTTACAGGATTATTTGATGTATTAAAAAATTAGATAAATTGTCACTTAAAGAATAGTACATTACGCACCCATATATACGCGCGTGCTCACGCCCAATTACATATATACATATGCATCACTATTCTATATAGAATACTTGAGATAATTTAAATTAGTGCATTCACAGTTTAAAAGAAGTTAATATCAGGTTAAGAAAGAAATTCAGGAATCTTAACGCAATTAGTAAAGATGTGCTGTGAATGGAGTCACGATTTTAAAGCAATTATGAAAGAACCGATTATAAATAATTTGACCTACTATAAATTAAATAAACATATGTATTAGAAATTTTTTCTTTTTCTATTTTCAGCCATGTGATATATAGGAAAGGTATTTTTGTTAAGGAGTGGTTTTTCCTATTCCTTCTCCGTTATTTTTTATTCGCTCCGACTTGGATAACAGACGCTGTCGGGAAGCCGTCTAATAATATAATATACCGTCGCGCCCTATGGGATCCGCTTTGTTTGACCACTCTGTATGAACTTGTCCGGCTTGGGAGACCCTTCTGATAGAATACACTACCCCTGAGCATCATGCATCATTGTAGTGCACAAGCCCCTCCCCCACGTCAAGGTGGGATCTCCAGCGGTGGTATTACAAATAATCAAATAAATTTGTATGTTTTTTCCCTGTATAATTATTGTATAATTATAAAATAAATTTTAAGATTTCTTTGTACACTATTTCCAAAGACGCGTAGTAAGAGCGTTAACGCTGCTCGGTATGCGCATTTTTTATTTACTTATTATTTGCTGATGTATAAAAACATAAATATACTTTATTGAATTGAACTAAATTCAAGAAGGCAAGTAAGGGAACACAATAATTATAATAAAAACTGATCAGAAAAATTCTAATAAGCAATACTCGAAAACTGTTTTGATTGGCTCCTTAAAATCCCTGCCAATACCGTTTTTTTTCTTTTTATAAATATTGTATCAGCAAAAAGTGCTGAAACAACGCAGATCCGGATAAAAGAACACGTGTTGATTTAATGCCTTCATTGAAGTACAAGATTGTGAGAAAAGAAGGAGAAGTAATACAATAGGAATGAAATTGAGAAGAAATTATAGTAATAAGAATGATAAAGTACAGTGATTAATAAAAAGACATGCTATCGTCTGAGGAAAGAGGAGTAAAACTGGAGCCCCTTAGGTGCTCAGAATAGCATCACGGTACCACTTTCTTTTCAGGCGCCTTGATGGATTATCTAGGAGACTTGTTGTATGCATCTTGCGGATGATGGGATTGTAATCTCTTGTATTGTTGACTGTGTATGTCTTTAACATATGGAATCTTAGGATCCTTAACATAATATCATATTGGAAACGTAGACTAGAGCCAACGTGATAGTTTGAAGTATCTTCGACTGTTGATGTTGTTTTTACAGGTACTTCCATAAAGCTCTATTCCATAACGCCAAAATGGGGGCGATCATTGAAAGGTAGATGGTCCGTTTAGTCGCTAAACTTAAAATAGATTTCCGCCCTAACAATGGATGTAGCAATTTTGCATGAGTGATGATAGTTCTTTTAGTCTGTGGCATATGTAGTCGCCATGTAAGCCTCTTGTCCATAATCATACCAAGGTAATGTACTGAATATGCTTGGGTAATTTCGTAATTATTTATTTTCAGAGCTGAACACCTGACTTTTCTATTTGTAAATGTAACATGTGGCACTGATTCGGGTTAAATAGCAAGTTCCAGATTTTTACCCACTGAACCAACCGATTTAAGTGAATTTGAACTGCTGTGTTTGCATACATTGGATTTGAGTTGGATGCGAGGATAGCTATATCATCAGCAAATGTTGCTAAGATAGCCTGACTGCTGGTCGTCATGTCTACTGTATACAATGTGTACAACAAAGGTCCTAACTAGTTACCTTGGGAACGGTCGATAAAATTATTTGTACACATTTTGTTTACAAGGATCAACAAAAATCTTTACTTCAAAACGTGGCATCTAAGGCTACTTTGTAAGCTAAAACAACTTCTTCCCTCCTATGTATATGCTCTACTTTACTCCTATTTATCTGATAGAACATTTGTCGTTAAAATTAATGATTGTTTCTCTGAAGAACAAAAAATTCTGCAAATACTTTGACATCCAATGTTACCAACATATTACCGTTACATATTGGAACGAAATGTTCCAGAACCAAGATTGCAATTAAGAAAGGTCTTCTTGCCAAGTTTTATTTGCAGAAGGTTTGTAATTAAATTAAAGCAAATGTTGATAAATATAATTTGATAGATGATCTAACGAACAAACCTTCTGGAGAAGTTTGTGTCGGGTTACATGATCACATGGGGATTTGTGAATATCAGTAACTGCGTATGGAATAACGCATAATCATTAAACATATCATTCAGGAATACCCGAAATATTTTAAAGATGTTCAGAGAATAAAGAATGGGACTAGAACATGACAAATGATTTAAACATTTGGAACTATATCGCCATAGCCTTATTATAACTAAACTTTACATTTCATGTAGCTCATCTGTTTTATACTTTGCAGTTATATTTAACTTTTATGTGGTATTACGCTAAATAATAATAATAATTATTAGAAGTTTACCCTTGTTGGTTTATTCGGTTCACAAAATTTACCGCGGGAACTTATATTCCTTTGAAATATATTTATTAAAAATCGTCCATTTTTTTTATTATTACCAGAGTTTACTACTGATAGTGAAGTACCTGTATCGATAAAAAAATAAATCTGGTTAATTTTTAAATGTCAATATTACAAATACTTGAAAAATTTCGAAACATTTGAACAAATTTATCACTTAATTTACAATAATTGTTAAGAGATATAGATCAATGCATTAATTTTATATCGCTGGCAGATTAAATTTATAAAAGTGAAATTTTTTCAGATACTTTTTACTAATTACGTCAGATTTAGAAACCTGCTATTAAAGGAATTTTCAGTAATATAAGTTGTATAGTAAATTAGGTTAACCGAATTATTTATAAAACTAATAATTCTGTTTGTGGAAATTAAATTCAAATTTTAAAATTCTAGTAAATATTTGAACGATAGTCATCAAGAATTGGAAAGTTTATTTGTTGTAATGATGAAAAAAGAATATTTCCTGTTAGTTGTCTAGTTACATGTAGCAAATGCTACAATTAATTTTTTAACGTAGTAACTTCAAAAAATTGTAACTTATCACATACGAATCTAATACATGCATCCAAAACCATTAAAAAAATTATAAATCGCATAAAGTAAAGTAATATACAAAGGTTTAAATTTAAGTTTTTAAAACTTATTACAGCAATGATGCTCGTACAAATTACAAAGGAAGTAAAATTTCAGCATAAGCAAAAACTAAATGATTACCAAACAAGCCTTTTGCACAAAAACGTGTAAGTTAGTCTGTCTCATAATTTAAGAACTTATTTTTTACTTGTTCCTTCCTTTAATTTTGCAAACATTGAATTAGCTTTTAGCATTTCATTCATTTTAACATCTATTTCTGGTTCTATTGAAAATGCAGTTTTGTAACATTGAATAGCATCATCAAACAAACCGCATTTTTCATGATTTATTGCATCCAAGTAAAGCTTTTTTGCCTGTAATTAAAAAAATATATTATATACAATTCAAACTTTATTAAAATGTAGTACCATTTGGAACATAAAATAATGAGAAAAAATTGTACGCATACCTCTTGAAAATCTTTCATGTTTAGCCTGCACGTCAAATTAAGAATTAAATTAGCTGACAACAATTTTTAACACTTTGTTTACCACTTTTTTTTCGATTTTGAACCACAAAATTAAACAGATCGAAAACGTTTTGTTTTTTGCATCAATGTTTTGTTGTTTGCATTAATATTTTATTTGCATCAAAGTGTTGTTATTTGCATTATTTTGAAACATAAATCGAAAACAAAGTTTTGTTTTTTGCATTTATTGATAGGAATTACATAAATGTTTTTCTTGTTTTATTTTTTTAAAATTTAGCCATAAGTATAAAATCATTATTATGTATAAAAACATAAATTTGTAACACCCTTTTTAATTACAAAATGAAGTGTAAAAAAGAATTTTCAATTTTTCAAAATTTTGTTTATAATGGTTTTATATGAAGATATTTAATAAATTAACATAGTAACCCTATTGTTCTCAAAATGTAGTTTAGGATTAGTTATTAGTTATATCAAAAAAATTGCTGCAGTGCTTCCTTACTGATGTATATTTAAATTAAACAAAATATAATATTTTTATATATCAAAAAATGTGTTTATTAAATATATTTTGATATAATGTAAAAGTATTTGTATTTTGATTTGTTTAGTTTAATTATATTCAAACTCTTTTCCGTTTTGCAAGGGCAAAAGTGTGTCGAGGATAATTTTTAAAAACAGGTTTAATACAATTAAATTTTTGTGTGAAATATAAATGTATACCAATACGCCAGTGTGACGCTTGTTTACTCACTCAAATGTTAATTAAGCAGACCGAAATTAACTTTATAATCATTAATCAGTGTCAGTCTGTTATTCATAAAAATAATAAAAAATAACATTCTTATTCTTAACACTTTAATATTATATATGTTTATTCAGATCATCATCAGAACTGTAAATGTACATATTCAAAATGTATTTGTACCACAAATAATTAGTAGGAGATGAGTTTGGTCTAGCTGCTTAATTTTCAATTAATGGATTCGGCGGAGGCAATTACAAATGCGGCATGCAATTATCTTCGAAAAAGGAAATATACGGTATATAATAGTAGTTTCGATTTAATTAAAGAAGTTTTTAAAATAATATATTTATTAAAACAATATTTTTATAGGAAGCTGATATACTAAAAACTGGAGAATCGGATTTTTCTCAGTCACCCATTCAACTCATAACCCAGAGTTTACTCAACAATGATATTTCACAAAATACTTCAATTTTGTTTAGTTCTGAGACGCATGATATTGTGGAAATAGATGATGAATTAAACAGGTAAGTACGTGTTGATTTATAGTAATTTTTTTTAGTGATTGATTGTGAATATTAATTATTGGGCTATTGTTGCTTTCAATTTTAATTTATTAACGTTATGGAGTTTCTAACAATAGTACTTTAATATTTTTGCAGATTAAAATTATGGATATTTGGGTTAAAAAATGAAATCAAAAAAGAAGAGTTAAGGCAGATGTTGTTTCCTTTATTTTTTCATCTTTATTTGGATGCATTACGTGATGATGGCATTGTTACTGATACATTTACTAAAGTGTTTAAACGATATCAGCATTTTTTTTTATCGTTTGACTTATATAAGGAGATATTGATAGAATTGGACGATTTGCGAACCATAAAAGACATTGAACAGTTTCCATTTACAAAAAGCTTCAGGTTAATTTCCGTATTATACAGTAAATTACGTTATAACCAGTTAAGAATTTCTTAGCCATTGTGTATAAGATGTGCGTATTAGAGTAAATTTTCTTTAATACCAATTATGAAATGTAAAGTAAGTTTTAGTGAATAATTTGTAATTATGTATATTTGATAGAATTGACATGGTGCGATTAACATTTCATTACCTAAACAACTTTCTGCGATCTTAAACTTGAACAACGGTGCAGAATAGTTAAATGCTATACGCGGCAGAAACTTTGATTTTAAAGGCAGGGCAGATCAAATAAAATGATTATAAGTGTGTGAGTCATGGCTGTATAGACGATCTTGCAATACCGTTGAAAGCACAAACTATAAATAAGAAAGTTATTGAAACGGATGAATAAGGACAGTGAATTGATAATGCTAGTAAAATTAAGGAAAAATAACTATCTAGATCATTTGATGCGGGAACCGAAGTACGGATTACTCCAAACAATTTCGATGGGCGCAATAGAATGTGTTCGTGGTGTTAGCCGCAGAAGGGCGTCATGGATTTGCGACATTTGAAAATAAACAAGCATGGAAGATGTGGACTTCAACCTTCGATAACGAAGACGACTCAGGAAGAGTAATTGTATATACAACACATATATAATAAATTTATGCCTGACAAGTTGATTGTCCTATACATGCATGAAATGATTTAAAGCATAGGTATGAATTTTTTTGCCGATTGCAAGTCGTATGTACAAATAAATTCTACCAGAGATTACGATTATCATTCTTTACGACACATGTATAAAATGTATCAACACAGCCGTATGCTTTTGACTCTCTAAGTTCTGGAACAATATTAGAAATAAGTTGGACAACTATTAATTTATCGCGTAAGATAGAGTAGCATAATTTTACTCTAATACTCATATGAACAGGTTCATTTATATTAAATATATATATTATAAATAAATCATGTTAGTCAGCATTTATTTCATTTTTCTGGTAAGAATCACTATATTCGGAAGTTATTTTAACTCTATGTATTTATACTCAATGTAATTAATAAAATAAAGTGTTGTTCTCCTTATATTATAAAGTACAATTATGTGAAAGAATTAAGTTATTAATTCCCAGTTAAATACAGAGGTGAAAAGATAGAAAATTGAAAATATTTAGTCATGTAGGTGTTTCGTTTTTAAATTACGCTTGTTATTTTAACTTGTGTAGATTGTCTGCTTGTTTCTAGTCTTTCGTACGATTGATGAGATTTCGTCATTAATTTGTCAGAATTTTATATTATGGAAAAGTATTCGACCTCGTTTAAATTAATGTCAATGATATATTCTTTGATTTGATATAAATGATGGCGGTTACTTAAATATCATCCGGACTTAATCACATTCAATCGTTTTCTACTATTGGGCACTATTTACTTAATGACATATTGAGATTTCAGATCTTAATTGTTCTCTACACACTCACAAGAGTTAAAATTCGCCGATAATAATTTATCTCCAGTGGCAGATGTCGATCTCATCGATTTTAATATACGTATTTTCTCCATATAATTTATAAAAAATTCGACAGCTCTTATCATATTACTGTTGTCTTCCAGCAAGTATCAAAAGCCTTTCTAAATTTTGCCAATCGATTTCCAACATAAAAATTTAATTATTAATTGCCGTATTTTGTTCCTGCTCGTATTTCGATTCATCGTAAATAATAGCATTTAAATTAATGTAAACGTTATTTTCACATTCCCTATTATTTCCCTTATTTTATTCAAAATTTTAATATATTTCTAGAAATAGTAACGCATTATGAAAAGAATATTTGTAATATTGTAAATACTAGTTCTGGTATCTGCAATGTAAGAATTAAAATTATATTAGGTTACATCTAGATGTATTAATTGAAGAAATCTTGATGATTTTTGCATTATATTAATGTTTATTTGAAATTTAATTAAAGTAAAATATCATTTTTAAAATTAATTTATTTTAATTTTGTTTTTTAGATCGCGAAAATTTAAGTTACGTTTATCATCGTCAAGTTTAGATAGTTTCATAGAATACCTAGCGGAACAGTGTGAAGAACCGATGATATTTTTAAAAGTGAGTAATTTATTACTTTTGTAATTTTTTCAAATCATCAAAATCCAACTTCGAAATGTTGTAAGAATTTATAACAATATGAATCGAAATTAAGAATAATAGTTGGATAAATATGACAAACTGAACCACTACTGGAATATAAAGGGTTATAAGAAATTATTCTGTAAAAGCTGTACATGATCCTACAACCAAAAGACGTTATGTTGTCAAAAACAAAGGTGGCTTTCTACAAAGAATTATTAATCAAAGAATTCCTAATTACACGATTAACGATGTAAAAGAAATACAACAGGCAATTAAGGAAATGGAGCTCCTGAAATTGATGGTTTTCCTGTTGAATTATATAAATACGAAGACAATATAGTTGTAAAATTGGTACATAAATTAATGCAAAAAAAATTGGTGGGTAAGATGCTAGCCAAGAGAATTAATCGTGTTGTTGACGGTATATCTGAAAAGCAAGTGTAGGCTTTGGATCATAAAGAAGGAGTGCAGATTTGATATTTACTCTGCGACAGATTTTCAAGGAAAATGTTTAGAAAAAAGAAAAAAAACGATACATACATCTAACATTTATGGACACATTAAAATCATTTGACTCTGTCAACAGAAATGCGCTATTGACAATTACAAAACAATATTGAACGTCAAACAAAATTACTTAATTTAATATCTCCCTTTTATTCTAATGATATGTGTAATATTTTATCCGAAAAAAATAGCTACATCAAGTTTTGATGTAAACACGGGCGTTCGATAAGGATGTGTTCTGATGACTCTAACTCTATTTAGATGTTTTACAATGTGTTCATGATCGTCGTAGATCAACAACTAATGCAGCGTGGTATCGATATAAAGTTTCGACCAGACGGCGCTCTCAATAATTTAAATCGATTCAGGGCAAAGCCATAATGTGTTGCGTGTTATATTACAGATCTTCGTTTTGCTCACGATTATGTTTAGGTGCACATAATTTAAAAGACTTAAAAATGTATTCTTTTAAACACGCGTTAAATATGTATGTTAAAAATACAACAGCTTTACGCGACAATTCTTTTCATATTATTAGATGTATCTCGTCGATTCCTGGACCTTTTTTTGCATTAATATTTGTCGAAATTTCTATAGGTGTAATATACTTAAATGTTACATTATTTTTATATGTTGAATATCGTTTTTGCAAACAATTCCGATTTATCTTCATTAAATCTAATCCAGTTACCACATTGGTCCTTGAGAGGAGATACTTCTACCATTGGCCTCTTTATTCTTTTTGTTGCTTTCCATAATGAATATCTGTCTGCCAGTGGACTAAGCCCTGCAAGGTATAGTTTAAAAGTTTTCTTTTTCATATCTTTTATTAATTTATTAAGTTTATTATTTACTGTATTAAAAATATTTTTATCTCGCAGATTGTGCGATTTATGCCATGTACGTGTGGCTCGTTTACGTTTCATAATTAACTTCCGCATTTGAAGAAGATACGTTACTTCTTGGCAAGTATTAATTCTAGGCTACGTAGTTGCAAAATTACTTCGTTCAAACCACTAGATTGTATTTCTATTTGTTCTGGAGTTTTAAGTTTCACTTTCAAATTAATTACTTGATCGAGGTTTTCACAGAATTTCTTCCCATCGGTAAACTTATTTGTAAGCGTGCTTTTTTAACTTTCTGAATTACACTATAACTGACCGTTAGCAATATAGGAGAATGATCTGAAGTTATATCTTCAATATTTTTTCTACCTGAATATAATTAGTAGCGATTCCTCTTACTATATAAAAATCGAGTGTCAGGTTTTTTCGTTTGTCGGTAGGTCAATAAGTAGGCTTACCTCCTGAGACATAATTACTATGAGTGTTATGTATCTTCCAATAGTTATCTGCCTTTATTATGTGCTAGGCTCTTGTTTTTATTAGGTACTTTTCTTTATGATTCATTGCAACAGTTGTGGCTTGTACATATTCTGTACAATATTCTTTTTCAGGAATATGCTGTATGTTGCGATTTATTATTACTGCAGATCCTCCATGCACACCCCATCAGGGTGAGGCGTGATAAATATAATAATTTCTTATCTTCGGACAATTTCTATTTGTATAATGCGTTTCTTATATCAATGCAATATTATCCTTGTGAAAATTGAGAAATTCGATTTTTTGGTCCATTTGTGTTCCACGCGAGTATTCGTATTAAACTCTCGGACATTTCCTAATCTTCTTTTACGCTTAAAAGGCTATTTTTGACGTTGCTCTGCTCAAACTTGCTAAAGCGCTGTAAAATTGATGGATTTTTTTATTATCTAAAGCTTCATATATTGTATATGTTTTTTTTTGTATTTTTATATTTTATTTTATGTTCACTTGATAATAGCTTAATAATTGAAAAGCTTTGCGATTTTTATAAATTTAGTGTTTTTAACTTATGTATCTTGTGTGTATATATATATATATATATATATATATATATATATATATATATATATATATATATATTATATCGCGTTAAATAGAGTCAAAATATGTGATTTTTTATACGATTTCCCATCTCGACTAATATTTGACATCGAAGTTTTCTTTACCTTGGAATTAGTTTTACGTTATATAGAGGAATAATGAAATTGTTCGTATTTTGTGAGATGACATAGTGCTTAATTAAATAAACACTTTCATAGGTACTTAAATCTTGGTTTACAATAGAATTTATATCAGAAATCGGACCCGTTTCGGAAGATTCTGATGAAGAAGCCGGTCCTAGTTGTTTATATACAGAAACTGAGGTAAAACTTTTTTTTTATTTTCAACTGAAATATACAATGATGAAATCTCAAATTCAATATATATTTCGGTCATAATCTTACTTTAATACCCAATAAGTTAATTTTATATAATAACGTCAATAGAAAATTTTCTTGTGGTCTTAATTTTGCCATATATAAAAGTATGATTTTGAGATTATAATTATCTGTTCCAGGATGAGGATGAGCAAATATTTTCAGAACTATTCGGCGATGATAATGATGGCGCATACATAGATGAAATTATGTCGGCCATTAACAATGACGAATCTGACGACGATGAATCTGACGATGACGAATCTGACGATGATAAATCTAATAATGATAAATCTGACGGTGATAGATTTGATAATGATAAATCTGGGGATGATAGATTTGATAATGATAAATCTGACGATGATAGATTTAATAATGATAAATCTGAGGATGATAGATTTGATAATGATAAATTTGACAATGATAGATTTAATAATGATAAATCTGAGGATGATAGATTTGATAATGATAAATCTGACGTTGACAAATTTGATCATGAAAGATGTGACGATGATAAATCTGAAAACGATGGTTTCGACGATGATAAATATGAAAACCATGGTTTCGACGATGATAAATCTGAAAACGATGGTTCCGACGATGATAATAAACCCGGTACAAATGACGAAAAGTTAAAATTATTAATTGACAATTGTAAACTAGACGATTTAACTGAAGCGAGTGCAAAAAAATTTTTAGAATATCTCGATAACGATGTAGGCAATGTTGAAGATATGTTGAAAATCGCGGAATCCATAATTTTAAAACCAGAAATTAATCCGGTTTTCATGTGCAAATTTTATCATTCTGATGGGTAAGAAAGTGAAAGTAATTTTTGTTATTAAATATTTTCAAATATTTTTTTTACATATATTTATTATAAACGTAACATTGTACCATGAGAGAAAAGGATAATCATGATCTGCGACATTTATTCTTCGTTATTCGAAAAATAGGATTCTTAAAACGAAAACTGGATAATTCATGAAACAGAAAATAAAATAAATTGTCAGGCGAAAATAGAAAAGAGTATACACAATCTATAGGATGACCTAGAGAATACGGACGGTTTTGTTTTCTGAATAGCGCAGTTGGTAACACTGCTGCAACCAAAATCGCGTGCCCCACGTTTAGTGTACACACGAGGGGTTCGTTTTTGTCTAGTTACAGATGGAAACTTATAATGAGAAGCGCGCGTTTTGCGTGGAACGTTATTTTCGGCGGGATCGATCATGACAAAATAAAGAGTTTCGAAAAGAATTCAAAGTTACGCTATTTTTTTGTAGCGATACTTTAAGAGCCTCCTGTATGAAACACGTCTACGAGATCTGGAAGACATGAAAACTCGAATTTCTGAAGAAATTTCAAATATTCAGCGACCTATGCTTGAAAAAGTTGTCAAAAATGTTGTAAAGATTGAATGAATGTATTGCTGTAAATGGCGGTCATTTGAACGATATTGTGTTCCACAAATGATCGTAAGCTAATCTCTCGTTTTTCTATTTTTAAATAAAATTTCATTCAAAATTTTTGGTCGGATAGTTTTTGAGTTATTCAAAAACAACAAAACCGTCCGTCTTCTCTGGGTAACCTTTAATTAATTGGTGAAAGCGATAGGATCATATCTGTTCGAATGCCCGTTGATACTAGCAACTATCAAAGAGGATTTGTAGATGAAGAGCATCAGTGACGAAGCCGGGAGGATGATAAATTACTGAAGTAATTTCATCTAGATATCACGCTTATATTTCATATTGTATTTTATATTTTAAGTGGCGTCTTGGACACGATAATAATAATAATGAGAACTTGTGAAAATAAAGTGTAACAATAAAAATTATGGTATATTTACCTGCATAAATATCACGCACATGAAAAAGTACTACGTATTATGGTTTCAATGTTTTAAAATTATGTTTGATTTTATTAAACAACGTTAGCAACAGTACATTTTTTTTTATGAAAAAAGGATAAAATCATGTTTGTGCTGAAAACATGCGCGAACGCTTAACTTCCATGTGCTAATGATTATTATCTGCATTAGTAATAAAACGATGTTTTATTTTCTTTAAGCGTTTGCTGTGGTTCTTTCTCCACGTCTATGAATACAGTTGTAACTGGATGTATGGATTCAAAGATTTGTCTGTGGAATATTAACGACGAAAATTCTATTTACGAAGAATTGACGTAAGTTAAAAACAGGGAATTACTTAATTATCACATTTCGAAAATAATTTTTATCGTAGTTAATTTAAAATAACTTCGTCCGTCTTCTCTTTTTAGTTGCTTATGAACATAGTGTGGTAACATAACAACTGTACGAAACGTATATATATATATATATATATATATATATATATATATATATATATATATATATATAATGAAAATATGTTTATTTTACAGATCTAAATTACCTGATGAAGCAAGCAGTAATAATTTGGAAAACAGTGAAGAACCAGAGATGGATTCGTCTGTAGAAAGTTCTAAACATGAAATAAATTCACCCTCGGTAAAGTCTGATGAGAATATTGAAGAAACATCCTCTAACGATGGGCTGGTAGAACATACATTAGGTTTTAACGAAAAAATGCCTCGCCGACAAATATTAAACACGGATGATATTTTAAACATAAATGTTAATGAACATAATATAAAGGATAGTGTTAATAATATTCTTCAAGCTGCCGATGAGAACAATGCTATTATAACGACTTCGTGTGAAGATACCTACGTGGAATTTTCTAAACCGGTAAATCATGTGAAATTACTCAATAATTCCGACCAAATGGAATTAACTAGTACGGATACCAAAACGTTAGACAACATAGTTATCGATAATGCGACCGAAAATATTAGTATCGATAATATGGTATTAGATAATCCTATCGCGGATAATATAAAATTAGATAATGTTGATAATATGGAATTAGATAACACTGTCGAGTTTACGAAATTAGTTTGTAAACATGACGATAATAAAATGGAACTAGATAATGAAGTTAATGATAACGCTAAATTAGTTTATAATGATGAAGAAAAATTAAACGATCAAAGTGATAACGATCGTGCAAATTTGAAACGTAAATTAGAGGATGTTGATGAGGATGTAGAATTAAACTACGAGGACGATACGAATGTGATGAAAAGAAATGAAAATAATGAAGATGATAGAGAAACAAAATATGATGATGATGATGATGATGATGATGTTGATAATGATGATGATGATGATGATGATGAAATTGAATGCGAAGTATCGGATAAGAATCACATTGATGATTCTAACGTTATAATTTTGAGAGGACATCAAGGCCCAATATCCGCAGTGAAATTAATCGAAAAATTAGGATTATTAGTATCAGTCTCTCACGATGGAACAATGCGTGTTTGGGACTTATCAACACACACTTGTCGAGCTATATATGTGTAAGTTTAAAATTAAAACTTGGGAATCTGTGATTTTATAATTAATGTAAAAATGCCATTTTACGTGATTAAAACATTTATAGATGTCGAATGTTGATGACCCTTTATTTTTTTTATTGCTTGCAACAACTTTTTACATTCTACATTTCAGTTATGACCTCCTGTCAATTTTCGTATTTCTCCTTTAGATTTCGGTTATTGGTCAATTTTCACAGTTCCTTTTCCGCAATATACTATTTAGTAGTTTTTTTGTGTTTTTTTTTTTTTTTTTTTTTGAAGCGGGAGGGGGGAAATCTTCAAAAGACACTGATATCACATAAATTTTTGTTTTTAATCACGCAGTGCATTATATGCACTGCTGGGAAACCAAAACCAGTGTGTGGGATTTTTACCCACTAAAAACCCCTCCCTCTATTGAGAAAAAAAAATAATAATAATAATGAAGGCAATTGCACAAAGCAAAGACCTCCACACTTATAATTAACTTAAAGCGATGAAAGAAGGGATGAGAATACATAGTCTCTTCTTCCATCAAATAAAGAATAATGAGTTTGTACAAAAATTAACATCTACCAGAAAAATAAAATAAATAATAAATTAAAAGTTAAAATAAAACCTTCTAATAGAAAGATTTAAACAAATAAACTTATAATTAAAAAGCTATTATTCATACTTAATAAAAATAACATGAAATATGAGGCAAAAAGGAAATGAAATGGAATTTAACTTATATCCATAAAAAAAAAATCTTAAAATGAAAATAAAATAAAAATAAGGACTCTCAAAGAAAAAGTAAAAGGCAATTAAATAATAAAATAATCAAATATTAAAAGATTAACTAATGTAAATAGAAAGATGATAAATTACCATGCTACGAACAAAGCAACGATATTGGTGTCACGGTTGATTTAGGCGTCAGTTGCGAGTAATAGAATTTTGTATTTTAAATTTTGAACGCATGACCTGTTCGGCCAGCAAAAGAAAACTTCCAACTTTCCTACTAAGAGGATATACATCCGTACAGTCGATACCAACTTGGCGACAAAGGGCGGTAAATGCAGGACACGTGAACAACGTATGATGTACATCGTCTACCTCACCTACAGTACAACACGTGCAGACAGGATCATTAGCAAGCCGGAACCTATGAAGATAGGAACCAAACCTGCCGTGACCTGACAACACCTGAGCACTGTAGAAGTTGACGTCAAACTTAAGCATTTTCAAACGTAAAGAGATATCAGGAAGAAAAGCATACGTCTTCCTGCCAGTTTCAGCTTTATCCCACCGGTCCTGCCACTTCTCAACCAACAAAGACATTATCTGTTTTTTAAATTTCAAATATGGAACAGACTGTACAGCAATACCTCCTAGCAGGCTCGAATGTTTCATCTCAGCAACCCCCCCTCCGAGCCTATGCTCGCAGTGAGAGCCCTACCGACAAGAAATAGATCGAGCGGCAAGACACCACAGACAACACAAGCTGCAGAGGTCGGGGTAGTTCGATATAAAGAAGCCATCCGAAGTAGAAATTTCCTCTGCTGCTTGCTGGCTAGACCAAGAATTCTTTGATTAACGTAAATGGCAGCACCATACCCAAAACGGGCCTGAATGAGGCCTTTATATAAAATCGCACGTTCCTTAAATTCAAGACCCGATGCATTTTTTTGTAAACGCAGTAATTTATTATACATGTCCGTACACTTGGAAGAAATGTACTGGAAATGAGGAACGAACGATAATTTTCTGTCAATAATTATACCTAAGTATTTCAAAGATGCGGAAAAAGAAATGCTTGAATCAGATAATAATTCAAGCTCGTTGATCCGGCCAACGAGAGATGCATTCCCAAACACAGAAAATGTGCATTTAGTAGGGGAAAAAGTTAATCCTACATCTACCACCATACTCTCCAGGTATTTAGAAATACAAGTAAGAAGCGGTAATGATGTGTGATTCTTAGCTTTAAACACTAAACATAGATCATCGGCATAGGAAATAAGCTGACATGTAGCATTAATATAAGAATAGAAATTTTCAACTTTAAAGTGCACAGTGGAGTACAGTATGTTCCACAAAGTAGGTCCAAGTACCGAACCCTGAGGAACTCTACAAGAAGGTGCTCTAACTCCAGCCGAGAAGTTTAAGTGTAGCGGAACGATTCTTAAAGTAATCTATAATAATATTAACTATAAAAGGATTCACTGAATTATCCTTAAGAACATCAACAACTGCAGACCAACGGCAATTGTCGAAAGCCCCTTTAATATCATATGAAATAACAACAGCCGAGCAACCATCTGAAATGTACTGCTCGACTGTTGAAACTAAAGAATGAACAGCATGCTCAGCTGATACACCTGAACGAAAACCAAATTGAAGGTGGTGCAACGTGTTACGAGCAGCGATCTCTTGTACCAGCATCTCATTGACGACTTTTTCATAAGCCTTCCCCATACAATTCAGTAAGGAGATAGGCCTATACGCTGACAACTCGGACGGATCTTTGCCCGGCTTGGAAAGAAGCCTCAAAGAAGCTACCTTCCAACAATCTGGGAAGAAACCAAGTTTAATACATTTATCCATAATAGTATGCAACAAAACTGGATACAGAGAATGAATTTTTTTAACGATGATGTTGCTGACCCTATCATCAGCAGGCGCCTTTTTATTGCATAAGTTATTAATAATGGACGTAATGTTGTCCGAATTTACCACAGGAGGAACACAGCCATCAACAGGTAGCACCACCAAGGGAATATCAACTTTGGAGGGGAAGAAGTGGTCTAATAAAGCACCCACTTTTTCATTGTCAAAAACCATAATCTGATCGCCAACCTTCAAATCAGGTAAAGACGAATCACATCTCTGCTTGAATAGCATTTTATATGGCCTACCCCAAGCAGAACTCGAACTAACAAAGGCCTTCCAATGTTGGAATTTGGCCCTTACTACCTCGAATTTATATGACCTATTTAACTCCTTCAGCACATTCTTATAAATAAAGATACTGAAGGAGTTTTTACATTTAGATAGCTTTTTCCTAATGAAATTAATCTTATTCTTAAAAAATTGAAGACTGTCGTTCCACCAGTCTACTTGTGGAAAATCGACAGTATGTAAACATTGACCAATCAGCTCAACCAGATACTTGTTGAACTGACTGATCAGGGAGTTCAGCCTCCCACTAGACAGACAATTATTTACGTTAAAAATAAGATTATTAATATAGGTAGAGTTGAGACGATTTACAAATTGTTCGATATCAATTTTATAATACCGTCTAGGAGGAGGACGACTGATATTGTCATTAATAGAAAATATGAAATTACGATGGAACGCAAGGTCCATCTCAACTAACTTATAAGATACTAACTGGGTTGCACCGGCAGAGACCAACAAATAGTCAATAATACTCCAACCATTGTAATTAACAAAGGTAGGTTCACTACCATTCGCAACCACAAGATCCCTAGAAGCAATCAACAGAGTCCTTGGTTTCCTTAACATGAGGCTCCATAACTGGCAACCTGATGTTAAAGTCCCCAACGACCACATGATAGCAGTTTGGAAGCTGCCCCAAGGTCTGGTCAAGTAATGACAGAGCTCTGGTTTTAAGCTTATTTGGGGAGAGAGAGACACATGTTAAAATGTATCTACTCAGCCTAACAGTAATTAAATTAAACCTAGTGTACAGCAAAGAATGCGGAAGATCCGTCTTCAAAATGACTGCAACTCGGTTATTAATATAAGATATATAATTATTTCTAACTGGTAACTCACCATTGCTAATATAAGGCTCTGCCAGTGCACACACATCTAAATCGTTATTATAAAAATATCTTAAAAATAGTGCCTGACAGGCACGCGAATTGTCAACATTCAAATAGCAAACAATTAATTCGCTCCATAGTCAACCTTGGCCCTCATATCTTCTCGCGCTTTGACGAGACAGGGACAATTTTTTGAGAACGTAGCGTGATCTACAGCCTTAAAGGCTACAGAAAGAGAGTCCTTATCACATAATTTACTATTTAGATCCTGCCAAGAGCAGGTAGATTTAATCTTTAAAAATGTACAGCATGAGCAAGCACCATTTTCAATATAAAGCTTGTGGAAATTGGATTGGGCTTCGGAAGCCCGACAGTATTTGTCCGGATGGCCAAACCTTCCGCACTTTTTACACTGCCGCGGACTTACCGCATCAACGAAAGGAAGTGACTCCCAATTAATGTGGACACGTCCACCATCTGGAAGTAATTTGTATTGAGCCAGAGAAAGTTGCACATAGATCCTTGAAGCTCGATTATTCTGAATTTTTGTGACGCTGATGGGATCAGCGCCGGTCAAATCCATCGCATGATCCTTAACGTCTTGTTCGGAAATGTTGTTTGCATGGAACAACAAAATCGTAGGATTAAGGAGTTTCTCCTCCTTAACAACCCAATTAGGAATTCGTTCTTCTATAATTTTAGCCAACTTAGCTGATTCGGATT
This sequence comes from Coronaproctus castanopsis, assembly GCA_032883995.1. Classification (NCBI taxonomy): domain Eukaryota; kingdom Metazoa; phylum Arthropoda; class Insecta; order Hemiptera; family Monophlebidae; genus Coronaproctus; species Coronaproctus castanopsis. The sequence goes on along the minus strand of CM065052.1, from coordinate 135,096,553 downwards.
TTGAGCTTGTATTAATAATACAAGTTGAATCACTTATTTTTTTAAAGAAGGTTGCGTTTATTTTTTCCTTAACTAAAGAAACTTTTGATTTTAATTGCCCGAAAACCGCACTGGCATCTGAAGATTTAATGATAATCTTATTTTTTGGAATAGTTTTCTTTCTTCTGTCACCAACTACGGCATCTCTAAAAGAGACTCCTGATGACGATGGCTTATGTGCATGCAGTACTGCACTGACAGCTAATTGAACTTGTGATGATTTTGACTTTAATATTTTCTCAATTTTTGTAACTAACAACGTTGCTTCCGCAACATTATTGCTGATTTCGCTGGAAGCCTCTAACACAGAATCCTTTTGTTTTTTTGACACTGACTTGTCGCCAAATTGTGATTTAATTTTACTGGACAAGTCTGTAATAGATTTTAATAGACGACCTAACTTAGTTAGGTCGTCCATTATGGCCAAAAAAAAAAAACACCAAAATAACACTACTATAAAATATCGAAAAAAGTTTAAAAATCCGTAGCTTCAAAGCTACCAGTCCAAATTTAATAAGGTTAGGATTAAAATGACCGTAAGAACGTACTTAACAATAAAAACAAATAAAATAAAAAAAGTCAAAAAAGTTTAAAATTCGCCAACTAAGCGAAAAATGACGCGAAAAGCGTGCGGGACGCACGAAAATACACGGGGAGAGAAAGATAAAACTACTTACCTCTGCCCCGGATTCCGAACATGCGAACGAACAAGTCACGTAGTTAGTAGTCTAGTGTTATTATTTTATATCTGCTTTGCCCTTTTTTTTGTGTTTATGTTTAAATTCCTTATTATCCTTGATAATTATTCTGTTTGATTACAACAATTACGAGTACAGTTTTACGGTTATTACGATGTAAAAAAATATATATATTGAATTTCTAAATATGCGCAGAGGTCACAATGAAGCCGTATGGTGTTTAGACGTGTGCGTATTAAATACATACGTAGCGACCGGCTCGCGAGATAAAACAGCATTATTGTGGACTTTCGATACAACTTATCCTCTCCGAGTATTCGCCGGTCATTTAGACGGTGTAACTGTAAGTTTTTTCCTTTTATTTGAAAATTATAAATTTTTAGCTTAAAAGAAAAAAGTAACTGTTAAATTATATAGTGCTAAGTAAAAGCTACGAGTAGTAACACGTGGCAAAATATTTGTGTCAACGAAGACCCGAATTAATATTGATGTTATTACCATATATTACTTCAACTAGGTCACATTACATTTCTTATAAATAATAATAATAAATAAAAAGTGTATTTTTACATTTAAAATAAGAAACAACAAATATCGTCTACACGTACCGAAATAGCGCAAAATTCTCTCCGTGTATCGCGATATATAAATATAAAAACAAAAGAAACGAAGCTTAAAGCAAATAAACTGCAGGAAAACAGTTTTATTAACGGCGTGTTCGATATGTTTAGAAAAGGTAAGACCTTTATCTAGAATAACACCAAGATATTTGATCTGAGTCTTCCATTCTATGGGTATGTTATTAATTATTATAGGAGTTGAGAGAGTTTGGTCTTCTTTTTGTAAATAATATTGACTGTGTTTTATCAGTATTTATGTTAATTTTCCATTTATTGAAGTATGATCTTAATTTCTCAAATCCTATGCTTAGCCTTGTTTGAATAGTATCTGTACGATACGACGTACAATATATAGCCGTATCATCCGCATACAACGCCATCTGAAGGTGTTTATCCATTTGAATGTCATTAATAAATAAGAGAAAAAGATAGGGTCCAAGTATACTCCCTTGAGGTACTCCAGCTAGTATAGACCTTTCCACAGAGTTACAATCATTTATTTCTTGTGCGACAGCTGAATAACTCGAGCACTGATGTTTTTCGCGATTAACCCGTAGTTGTCTAAGGAGATTAAATGTCGATGATCATCCGAAAAATAATATCGTGTTATGTTTGCGGAAGTTGATACATTTTTTCACAATCATCTACGCTGGTAATTTAGTGTACGTTGGTGCACCATTTCCATTATGTATTTTAGTTTTGAGTGTAGGAGAATACTTTTATTTTGTTCTATTTGAACACAGAGACCACAATCATCTACGCGTAGTTAAAACATAGACAAAACGTGGTCGGTGCTTTATTTAACTTGCACAACTGAAGTAGCATATGATGGTCCATCGAGTTAAGAAGCGTAGTAAAAGTTATACTGTTACAGTTACATGTAGTCGTTAATGTGAGCATTAATGATATATATTAATAAGTTAGGTTTCGAGTTACTAATTCTTTCATTTACTCTTGTGTTTCCGACTTGATTCTACAATTTTTACTTCAAGGTCGTTATATTTCCAATCGAGTTTACTTTATTGAATTTACGAATACTTCATAATCACATTCAGACTAGAACGGACTTTGATTGCAATGTGCTACGTGGAAAGTACCGATCCTCACCTTAGCACATCTTGCGATATTAGTACTTAATTCGTTGATTTCAGAATGACAAATATTATCTGACTGTGATACTAAAGTAGTACCGTCGTTATTTGGTGTCTCTCAAAATTACTGCCGTATCACCTAACAAGTTGGTCATTCACATAATTGTTTACTAATATTTTTGGGTATCTCTTGGTTGTGTTCTTAGTTCCTATAATTATTGTAAACCCTTAAACTTAACTTCTGTAAATATGTAATTATATATTGTGTAGAGTTATGCACGAAGTTATTTGTTTATGCTAAACAGGATTATGTTTAAATTATGCTTATACTGAAAGAGCCTTCGTATCAGGTTAACGTGAAAGCTATTATATATAAATATACATTAAACAGCCTCCTTACGGAATTCTAAGATTTTATACTCCTAGGATGCTTTTTTCCCAATTTATTAACGTTTTATGACAAACTTTTTTTTTTTTTATAAATAATATTTTTTTTTTTCGAATTATGATAATATAATTCGTAACCATAAGGTCGTATAGGTTTACAAATAATGTATAAATAACATCGGAATATTTTACATACCGTAGACTTCCGATTATCCGAACTAATTGGGGAATTTGGTTGTCCGGATAAGCGAAAATTTGGATAAAACGGAGTATATAATTTTTTTTTGTTGAATTCTTGGTAGAAAATGATTTTTTTTTAATTTTAATAAAAAGTGCAAAGGAAAACCATTTAATTTCTTTCCAAAATAGAATAAAAACGAACAAAAAACAAAAATTACAACATTTTTTGGGTATGTAGGTTAGGTACATGTAAAACAATAAAGTTATTTTCTAAAAAAAGATTCAATACAAGTTTGTTTTACAACAAATCTTTTCTTCTTACGCTTGACAGACTATAAACTTGTTTGGATGATACGGAAAATTTTTTTTCGTTCGGATAAAGAAGTCGGATAAGCGGAAGTCTACTGTACTTTATATTATTTAAGTGTACACAAAAAATTATATTATTAATTTTAACTGTGTCAAAAGGACAAAGATGAAATTATTATATACGATCAGTTCGTCATCTCTAAAAGTTGAATTTATAATTTTTTTGTTAAAAATACATTTTGAATTTCCCTACATAATCTGAAATGGATGTTTAGATTAAAGTTATCGACTAGTCCACGATTTAACATTGCATATAGCTAGTTTAGAACATCTGTTGATTTACTCAAAACATACTGATGCTGGTACCGTGCAAAGACTTTCAGTTGCATGTTTATACACTTATGTATGTGTATGTAGCGTGTACGTACATATATGGGTGCGTGGGTGTGTAATATTTCGTTTTCAAATAAGTATATTTGATTTTTATTAGAATATATAAATTATTTATTTTGTCCACGGGAACCTATTAAAATGACCGTATCTATTTAGTCAAAATGTATGTTTATATTATATATATATAACTCAATTTTGGTTTACAGTGTGTAAAATTTCACCCGAATGCTACATATTTAGCTACGGGATCTGCAGATCACACAGTTCGCTTGTTTACAGTCGCAGACGGAAATAATGTTAGACTTTTTATTGGTCATTCGTGTTCTGTATATTGTTTAGCCTTTACTCCTGATGGATCCTTATTAGCTAGCGGGGGTAAGATTATTTATTGATAAATTTGTAAAGAAAAATTGACCAACTTGAAATAGTGTGGGGCACGTTCTAATAGTGTACGTTTATTGTAATAGATAGCGGTAAACAAGTAATCGTATGGGATATAGCATCTGCTCAAAAGTATTGTGTCATCCGTCTAGGTAACAATCATATTAGTTCGTTAAACTGGATGATTAATTCAAACGTTATTGCGATTACATTTATAACATCGTTCGTGAAGTTCTATCTTATAGAAGAAAAAGTGTAAGTTTCAATTTGCAACTAATATCGAACCTAGAAAAACATACGAACATATACACACACATTATATTATATAGCGATTATATTATAACAAATTTGATAAAAGTTGTGGTCGAAATGCTTTATAATTTAACTATGAATAGTACAAATCTCGAGTTCAGGATCAACAAGGTGCATTTAATGAACAGTACGAACATTATAAATCTAATGGTATAAAAACTCTGATTTCTACGTTCTATCTGAAGAATGCTAAATCGAAATGTAGGGTAACATGACGTTAAAAGTTTTTAAATCGCTAAATATTTAGATGTAATCTCTGATCATTCACTGGTATGAGACAATACGAAAACTTGAAGACGAAAGTTGTATTTCGCGACATCATTTGGAAATTAATTTCGTCAAAATGGCATTACGCCAGAAATTCTCAGAATACTGTTTCCCAGTAGACATTGGACGCTTATCTGAAGGCTGATTAACATATGTTAGAAACTTGAATACAGCGCCTAAATAAGATAAATGTTTCATTATAACTGATGTCTACTGCCAACGAACGTTTGATCGTAATACTGAGCATTTTTTCACCAATAACAGTTGGAACTTGAAATCAAATTATACCTATTCAGTGCATATGAACTTTATTAATAAATACATCACATGTATTTCAGTATATGTATTAATAATAATGTTATACTGCACGCTAATACAGCTAAATACCCAGCTGTGACATTAGATGCTAAACTTCATTGGAAAGTTCGTGTAAAAAAGAAACGAGAGCTGGTGAAAATATGATATTAACAGCTATATTGGATGATCGATAGATTCTCCGTTATTATTTTACAATAAACTGTTAATATACAATTAATTTTGAAACTCGTTTAAACTACGGCATGTAGTTGTAATGGATTTACTAAGTAAAGCAATAGGATTATTAAACAGCGTTTCCTAAATGAAGATTTATTGTACCGTACTTTCATTAAATGGTAAACCAAAAACCAAGATACGTGTTAAAAGATGGGTTCGGGAACCAACAACTACCAAAGAAACTGAAAATAATTCCCTGAATGAACTATTCGGAGTCGATGAACTAAATGATGTCAATAAAACTGAATAAGGCCTGCTGGATTTGGTGATTTGCGAGGCGAGCAAATTAAAAATTTCGGTCCTCGTGTAAAATCGTGACTAGTGACTATGTTAAACGTATGTGTAAGAAAATTGAAGATACCAAAAATATGAAACATTGTGATATAGCCGATTTGTGATCGGCAAATGACAAAGCCATTTACGTGGATACATAATAGGCTTAGGCGTCAGTTTTCCGGACACGGAAAGTAAGTAATTATGTAAAAAATATACGTATTCATAGAGATCATGTCAACGAAGTAATTAAAAATCTTGCGGAAAGTCACCAAACAAAACTTGAACATTTTATAAATGTAGAAGCGCTTCACCTCTTGAATACCTACATTCAAAGGAATAAAGCTCCATTAACTGAAAACGTGTATCTATTGCTACAATGGAGAATATTGAATAGACTACGACTTATTGTGGTCGTACACAAGTAAATCGTGTTATCCGTAAAACAAATACCGACGATAAACGAATGAAGTGAAGGCAGTATCACTAGTGTTTGTTTAAGTTCCGTGTGTGCCATCAACTATTGTCATGGAATACCTATATGGGGTACAGCTATTAAAAACAAAATTATGGTTGATGTGTGAAAGATGCATGTAGAAACATCTCGAATACTATAATTACAAATTTTAAATATTATTTACCGAAGGCGAAGAAATGTAATCAGTTTAGAGTGATTTTTGATCAGGAAAAATCATTTGAAAACTTAATTAAATGCGGATTCTTAAGTATTCGACGAGTTTTATATAAAAAAAAAAAAATACGATTGTATCGTGTTAAGTGGAATTGAACTAAGCTAGAGTATTAAAACCGTTAAAATTTATAATCAACAGAAACGACATTGAGTATTAGCAATGTTACAGCAGGGTTGCAAAATAAATCATTCACCTGAATATATTTATATACACACAGAGATTTCACAATGGTACAAACTTGCAAGTTCAGCTTACATTAGAATTAAAATAATTGTTTAAATTTAATTCTTTCCTTTTTAAAGTTTCATAAAACCTTCTTAGAAATTATGCGTTTAAAATTTAAATTAAGTAAAGTTTAAGAAATATCTTGTTCATTGTTTTTATTTTAACTTAACTCAAACGTTATCCCAATATCAATAATATCGAGTTTAGCATGGCCAGCTGCTTTATTTCTTATTTCTTAAGTCTTTTACTATTTATTGTTTTTTCTTTTATTTTATTTTATCTTATATTTTTTTTTTTTAAATAACAGTTATTCCTTTATGTAAGTTTATTAAGTCACAAGCTTATAAGTAGTTTATTATTTATAATATGATATAAATTTATATCAAAATTTTATTACAATTTAATGTAATATTTTATAAATCACAAACTTGTTATATGCTTTCTTTGTGGAATAAGGGACTATGTATTTTTTATCCCTTTTATTTAACATATTATTATGTGGGGGGTCTTTGTATTTGTTCATGGACCTCTCTGATTACATGTATATTTTTTTCTTCTTTTTTTCCAACAGAGGGAAGGGATTTTTAGTGGGTAAAAATCCCACACGATGATTTCTTCGGAATCTAGTAGCACTTGCTGAGTGCATGTGCTGCTCTCAAAGTTACTTATAAATATATCAGTGTGTTTTTAAAAATTTCCCCCTCCCGCTTCAAAAAAAAATAAAATATAAAAGCCGGAAAACTGCAAATTTACACAACTTTTCATAATGTTGCTTATTAGCATTTTGGAAGTAAGCTATGCTTTAACATTATTAGTAACATATACACAGGGTATAAGTTGTGTCCCGCATGGTTGGATTTATAGTAAATACCGCAGGAGTAAGCCGATTAGAATTATAGACGTTTACGTATGCACCCTAGTGTTGCTCTGATAGTTGTGTAAGGAGCAGCTAATTGTTTATAATAGCTTTATTATGACGATTATGTATCGTATACATTGTATGTTTATTATATTGTGAGAGTAAGCTGGTCATTTGCATAGAGATGTGTGAGAAGCAGTGGTTGATAGTTTATAATAGCAGTAGTAAGCTAGAAATCAGTCAAAATATATTATATATAGTGTAATAAAGACCATACAACATTGCATATATTATCCCGTGTTCTCAAAATTCTGACGAGGATCATATATTATCGAATAGGATATAAAATTAAAATCAACCTCAATGATGATCAGTTTGGTTTCAGGAGGAACAAAGAAGCAAGGGATCCATACGTTTAACCATTGGAAATCTATGAAAATAGGAAATGCAGTTTATATAGCCTTTGTGGACACAGGAAAAGCTTTCGATCACGTGGCCTGGAATATACTATTCAGATCATTGAAGAAATAAGGCATTGGCTTCAGGGATCGATTACTTTTTCAACTGTATAAAAACTAATTTGTAATCATAGACGAACAAAAAGCAAGGATAGGCATGTAATCTTTCACCAATATTATTCAATATTTATTTTGCGGAGGCAATGGAATATTATTTAGACAAAAATGATAATGGAATAAAGATAAATGGTAGAATATATAATACAATCCGATTTACAGACGACATAGCAATAATAGCGGAAACCAGGAGAAAACTACAAGAATCTTTAAATATGTTAAGTGAAGCTGTACAGAAAAATGAATATAAGTACCAGAAAAAAACTAAAGTAATGGCGTGTAAAAAAAGCGGAAAACTAAGAACAAATATTCATTTGAATCATAGCATAAATCGTGTGAGTTCTCCTACTTAAAAAGTATAATATCATTAGACGGAGATATAAAGAGAAGAATTTGCGAAAAACGCTTTTATGAAAAAACCTTTACGCGTATCAAAAAAATTGTCAGAAAACCCTAAAATAACATTTTATACAAAGCATTATCTGGAGTATGGCGTTATATGGAGCAGGGACGATTCTAAAAAGAGAAAATGATAAATTCCGCGCGTTTAAAGTGTGGTGTTGGTGTCGGATGTTAAAGATATCGTGGACAAGTAAAACAACTAATGACGGAAGTCTTTCATAAATGAACAACACGAAATCTAGAATACGATCAACATGAGAGGAGAAATAAAATGGTTGGCCGTCTGATCAGACATTCAGACTGGATGACGAACGGAAGACGAAGTAAAGGGAGACCAAGACTTGTATATATGGAATAAGTAAAAAACGGTGAAAGTTATTTCGCCATAAAAAAATATGCCTGTTCTCGAAAAAATATTTGACATGGTTATTTTAATACCCACTAACCATTAGGTTGAGGAGAGAAAGTATTTTATATATATATATATATATATATATATATATATATATATATATATATATATATATATATATATATATATATATATATATATAGCTTAATAAATGTAATTTTTATATATTTCAGAAATGAATCGCCAAAAGAAACGTTATTAGTTTCTGTACGTAACGATGGTTTCAGATTTATTCATTCTGAAGTTTCGCAGAGAAATACTTTATCCTGTATTGTCGTAATCGACGATTGCTCCCAACTCTAAACTAGTCATATCAAACAATTAAACTGCTGCAACGTAATAGTGTTGCTACTACGATTTACTCATTGTTCATTGTTTCAATTTAAATTATGTGTTTGATTAATGTAAGTCAGAACGAACGAAGTTAAATAAATTTTTCGTAACTAGCACATCGCTTATGTGCAAAATGAAATCATAAATGTCCGCAGTAATATCGTCTAGAAATGTGTTATGAAAAATTGAATGATTTCTCAGTTTTTAAGACTTTTTAGAATTTGTACTTATTTCTAATTTTTCTGCGGAAGGTATCGCGCATTATACGTAATTAACCAGTTGGAAGTCAGTGGAATAGATATTAGAAGATTTGTCAGTCAAGACTATGATGGTATATTATAGACATGCGTGGAAATGTTAACGAACGTACACTGTAGTGTCCATTCACTCAGTATGGTAATGCAGGTAGATGCAGAATACGAAATGCTTCTCTGTTACACACACACAAAAAAAAAAAAAGAAGAAAAAAATTAAAGGGCGTACACAGTGTGGCGAGCGAATATGTAAAAAATAGATTCTGCGCAATAGTCCAATACACCACTAGACGCGCTAGATACTTTTAACAACGTAGTTTTACATAAATACTCGTTAGTCAACGATACTAGAGCGTATTTTTTCTTTGTTGAGAAGGTTGAAAATATTCGGAGAAATAACATTGGACAGTCACTGATGTCGAAATCAGTACAGAGAATTATTATCATGCGCGTCAATTTTAATGATCGTTATTCAACGTCGATTGCCGTTTAATTAAATTTGTATTTATGTACTCTCCGAAGTGAATTCCTGCCTAAGGCTTTGGCATTATTATGATTAGTATTTGTATATATATAATTTTAAGAATTAACATTTTAATTATAATTTTAATATTACTTTCTATCCGTTTCTATTTTTTAATTTTTTAAAAATGTATTCACTATATTAAAGATGAATACGTAGTCGTAAATACTTTTTTTTGTTTTTTTGCTTTAGTGTAACTTTATGTATTCAACATCATTTTATGCTTTCATTTTTATCGATACTTTTTATTTCGAATGCATCGCGATAATATCAAAACTTTTATCTTATTGTAAATATACTTTTAATATTTTGTTTTCTCGTTCGTTTCAATATAATTTTTTTTTCTTTTTCTATTTTCCAGCTGAATTGCACCTAGCTAGTAATAGCTATTTAGCAATTTTACGTATTTCATGTATGTAGCCTGATTAGCAGCCTGCCCAGCGGCAGGTGCTAAAAAGTTGTATTAGAACTTTCGTCTTATACTAGATCAAACAGCTTGGTTCTATGAAGCCGTCGGATTTCTTGCGAGTTGTCCAGCAACCCTATGGCCATGTTATTTGGTTGCATTTCTAATCGGTGAGTATACTTCTTCGCGTCATCAGATATTACTTCCTGATCTGACACTCCGAGGTCTTCGTGAAGCATGAAGTTACTTATGTACCACGGTACATTTACAACCATCTGGAGGATTTTATTCTGTATTCGTTGAATGGTTGCTATATTACTCTTTTTGGAGCAACCCCATAATGGGCAACCATAGCGCCAAATCGGCTTTAAATTCTGATTATAAAGCAAAAGTTTGTTCTCAGCTGATTGTTAAATAGCCAATTAATTTGTCTAAACTTTATACTTAATTCAGTTCGTTTTGCAGATGTGTTTTTTCTATGTTAAACGTTGATTGAGGAATATACCGAGATACTTAACATCTGTTTTCTGTGGAATTGGAGCGTTATTTAAAATTATGTCATCCGTCCGATAAATTCTTCTGTTATTGAATATAATTCGTGCTGATTTTCCACAAGCTAAGCCATGGTGAAATTTCGTTAACTGCTGCTTGGATGGTATTCCGCGCTTTAATGATACATATATCTGAACACAAGATCGTAGCGTCATCGGTAAAGGTCGCTACTTATACGTTGGTAGGTGTTGGAATATCTGATGTATAAATAAGGTACAGTAGCGGCCCAAGAACACTATCCTGCCTTTATCGGATATATGTCTGATGAGTCGTCTCCGTAGTTTACATAAAAGTACCTTTCACTGAAGCATTTGATATAATTTATATGGAAAGTGACCTTTAATTTTCTGTAATAGGCCATCGTGCCATACTCTGTTAAAAGCCTGGCTTATGTCCAGAAACACAGCATCACAATACTTTTTTCCTTCAAGAGATGTCACAATGGTGTTGAGATGTACTTTTTCTATTGTACCGTGTTTAGCTCTAAATCCGAACTGGTGTTCAGGTATTATTCCTTTGTCATTGATAATCGGCATCAGTCGTTTTAACAATAGCTTTTCATACAGCTTAGAGATTACAGACAGCAACGAAATGGGCCTATAGGAAGCTGATTCCGTTGGTGATTTCGGTGGTTTCTTAACAACGACAATGTGCGACGAAAATACAGTAGTTGGATAATCGCATTAAAAAATGTATATTAACAGTACAAAATCTTTCTTTGGCAATTCTTTTAAAATCCGTGCGATTATTAAGTCATAGCTTGATTTATTTGGATTTAAAGTTTTCACTAGAGTATTGTTCCTTGTTGCCTTCCATAGTGAGTAGTCATGCTGTGCCAAGGGCGACAGATTTATTAGTTTTTGACTTAGTGATTTGTTCTTTAAGTCTTAAAATATTTTTTTTTAATATGTTTGTTTATTTAATGCAGGGACGGATTAAAGGTTCACGAGGCCCGGGGCTAATATGCAAATGTGAGGCCCCCCACCTTAGCAATAAAAATGTAATGTAAAAAGTTGCTTATATGAAAAATAAGGATAAGATTAAAATATCAACATTACTTTTATTAAATAGGTATAATATTATTACATTGATGTACAGACATATTCCAATTAAATTATACTTACAAAAATAATATATTTAATTAAACATTTTTTTCCTTGCTTTTTTTTTGGCGAAGTCATTAATTATGTCGGTAAAATCTAAAGATCTCAGTAAGTCTTTTTCAATGCACATGATCGTCAAAGCCGAAAGTCGATCTTCTAACATTAACGATCTGTACATGTTTTTTATTCTTTTTAATACAGAAAAAGATCGCTCGGACTCAGTATTGGCTATCGGAATAGTTACAAATAATCTGTAAGCAATAAAAATATTTGGAAAAATATCGGTAATTTTAGATTCCATCATCCAATTCATTACATTTAATGAATATAAAGTGTTATCATTGTGCTCGTAATTTGAAAAAAAGCCCATTTGTTGATTTTTTAATAACGGTATAAATTGCTCAAGCTCATTTAATAAATTTATTTCTAAATCTTTGGAATAGACGTCGACTAAATTTTTTGCTTTGAGACGAATTTCATTTTCATCCATAAATAGTAATTTTGTTAAAAAACCAAAAATATTTATTACATACTTATAGGCTTCATGCCTTTTTTCAAGTTCGGCAGATAATTTATCTATGATGACATAAAAAGTATGTACTCGAAATGCATCAGAACTACTTTGATTGACAACATGCTTTTCACCACTAGATAATTTTTTAGTTATTATTCTTTTTTTTGCCTGAGTGTAGTTTTGATTAATCAAGCAACTTAATTGCTTAGCTTCTATTTCTATTTCGCAAAATTTTTCTCGCAAGTTTTTAATATAATCTATTAAAGAAGTGAACATATTACACGCTATATCTAAATCTAAATCTACTTTTTGAAAATATTTGTTAACAATATTAAATTTGTTAAGGATTCGATTCCACAGTATCGCCATAAATGCATTTTCATATTTAACTATATTTTTTAATAAAGATTCTGCTTCATTTCGCGTGTCTAATTTTTGTTCCGTATCTTCCAGCAAAATGGTTAGTGCCTTATGAATACCATCAAAATTTTTTACATAGTCTCTTGAAGCATCTCCTCTAGCAGACCATCTTGTTGTTGATAAGCTTGAAAGTTTAGATTGCTCCATTGACAAAATATTCCATCGATGTGTTGATGCAGTAAAAAATGAATAAAGCCGCTGAAGAAGACCAAAAAAATTGATAGAATGTAGGCATTCATTTACACTGTTCTCACCTACCAAGTTGAGAGAATGTCCAACACAAGGAACATAAAAAGCTAAATTATTTTTTTCTTTTAACCAAGCTTGTAGGCCTGAATATTTGCCAGACATGTTTGCTGCGTTATCATATGTTTGTGCACGACAATCAGCAATATTTATGTTATTATTTTTTAATAATTCAAAAATTTCGCAACTCAGTGATTTTCCGGTGTGGCTTTTAATCGGCAAAAAACAAAAAAATCGTTCATAGATACTTCCATCCAAATAATAGCGGAAAATCACAGACAATTGATCTACGTGAGTAATGTCAGGCGTAGAATCAAGTACGAGACCCCAATATTTCGCCGCTTTTATCTCTCCTATTATATGGTTTGATATTCCTTCACCAATCGATGTAATAAACTCTTCGTAAATAGTTTTCGATAAATAAGAGACATTTCCTTTACCTTTATTTCCGTAGGTATCGATATGGTTTTTTAAAAAAGGGTCGAATTGACTTATCAATTCCAAAATTCCTAAAAAATTACCATTGCCAGGTGACCCTATTTTTTCATCAGTTCCACGTAATGCAAGACCTCTTTCAGCTAAATATATAATCACCGCAATCACTCTTTTCAAAACCTCGGTCCAATAATTAATTTCATTTCGCATTACACTTATCATCGCATTATCCACATGCGAATCTCTTTGTAAAAAATTAACCCAATCAATCATGCTTTTATTGTGTTCTCTACTGTTTTCGTGACTGCAAATAAATTCTTCTCCTTTTTTCCAATTTGAAAAACCTTTAACGAAAACGTTATCACAAACCACAGAGAACATTTTACAAGCGAAGCAATATATATTTCCTGTTGACTCGGAAAATATCAACCATTTTCTTTCGCATTTTTCTCCATTATTCAAGTTTCGCCAGTAATATTTTGAACTAAAATATCTATTCTGATTAGTATATTCACGCTTCGAAGATTCAAAAGAGGCATCTTTATTTTGAAAAAAAGAATAGTCTTTCATTGTATATTTTTTTCTGTCGTCATCCTTAAATTCGATAGGCCACAGTGCCGGATCCTTTAATACAATACCTAAAAACAATTGATTTGATAATATTCGGAATAAAATTTGATAAATAATACTTTTATTATTTTATACATAACATATTGTTTGTTTCTAATAAAAATAAATATTTTTTATTTTATGGCTTTGTATCATAACATAAATATTGCTTTTTCATATTACTGTTTTCATACATACATAAATAAAAAAACCCGAAATAATGCATAAATAAAAAAAATAAAAAAAGCGGCGTTCCGCATTCAAAGACCCAAAATATCGCTAAAACAGCATACAATGTAAACTAAGCTTTTTAATAATCAATAGGTACGTTGATCCGCACAACATATTTACCAAACAAAATTCCCAATACTAATCATAAAAATACTGGAGAGAATAGTTTTTTTTTAATAAATACCTGTAGTATCTCTTTTGTCATTCGAGCTAGATGAATCAACATTTGCATGTGTTTCAATAGTTTCGTCCGGTTGCAGATTGTTTTTATAATTATCGCTATTAATCGGAATATCACATAAAACTTCTTTATCGCCACTTGTGATCGATTGATCTTTTTCAATGTTGTCTGTATCGCGAATTTCGTTTTCAATTAATTTTTCACTATTTTTTTTAGATTCTGTTGGAAAAAAACTTGTTAATCTCGGTAATTTATTTACAAACTCTTCTCTTTCTGCTACTTTTCTTCTTTTTTGCGCTCCGCTTTCAAATTTTCGAGACATTTCAAAAATATACCACTGAATAAATATCTAAACTACACAAAAAGTTTTTAACTTGGTACAGTTCAACTGCTATGTTACGAATCGTACGGTGCACGTAAAAATATGCACGATCGTGTAAAACAATTGACGTTTGACATCGTGTTAGGTTAGGCGCATACGCGCGTTTTTAGTACGTTTCATCAACGTGAAAAAAAAACGTCGTGTTTTGAGAATATCTGCTTACCATGCAATTAGCGTGAGAAACGCACGAAAAAACGCAGCAAGCCGCACACGGACGGATTTAGTTCGTTTGCGTTCCGTTTTTAATTTCTGAGTATATTTGTGCGCATATATATCACACGTATATATCCGGTTCACACACGCTGGATGCCACTCGATAAAAGCGTATTGTACAATTTCATAACTAGTTTTTCTAATTATACAAATCATATATTTCTCATATCATTACATATAGTATACTATTTTTTGTTGAGTTATACTCAAAAATATATTCTTCACCTTATGAGGCCCCCCTTAGAAGTGAGGCCCGGGGCTATAGCCCCTTTTAGCCCCCCCTTAATCCGTCCCTGATTTAATGCTATCTTATGATCAGAATTTCTTGATGTTTGCCATTGCTTTCTCAATTTTCTTTTTAACCGAACCGCTCATTTAACATTCTCTGGGTAAAAATTGATTGACTGTTATTTATTAGTGGAGTGGATTCCCACGCAGGCTGTTGTGTGATTTTAATAAAGTACTCTATTACCTCCTCTATTTCGTTTTCGATTTTCAGTGGTATTTTTAGATTTGCTTTACGCTTGAACTGCTCCCTAAATACGTCCCAGTTTGCGGGCTTATTATGCATTTTCGGTTTGCACATTTTTGTGACTACATACTGACTAACTAAAAGCATAACAGAGGAATCATCTGACGGCAGAATTTCATCCGCCTTAACATTAATAAATACTGATGAAAGACCTTTTACTATATAAAAATCCAGTAGGTCTGGTATTTTATTAGTGTCGGTTGGCCAGTATGTAGGTGTTCCAGATGAGCAAATAGTGCTGTATGTTTTATCAATAGCCGACTTTAATTCTCTGCCTGTAGGTACAGTTAGTCTAGAGTCTAAATAAATATTTTTTCATTATAGTCACCACCTACAATATATCTACAGCCGAACGTTTTCATAAAGTCTGTGAAGTGTTTCTTTTTTATATTGTGCCTAGACAGTAAACTGCCGAGACACTGATATTTTTATTCGAACCTTCATTAATCATTAGGCTGGTTTGGCTTGCAGATAACTAAATTTATAGTTTTCTAGTTCATAGTGTTTAATGTTGCTTTTTATTATGACACCGGTACCGCCACGCGCTGTACCATCCGGATGATTAGTAAAGTATGAGTTGTATCCGATAAATTTAGCGAACCTGATATTAGTAAAATGAGTCTGTGATAAAAAGAGTATATCCACGTCATTTTCAGTTATGTACATCTGTACTTCAGCTATCTGGTTTAAAATACCGTTTGCGTTCTATGTAACGATCTTTAAGTTCCTCATTTCTTGTTTAACATAGCAATGACGGCACTAAATAGTTGGCCTTGCTGTTCCATCATACTGAGGAAGAGATATTTTTATTTCAGTTATGAATGTATGTAACAGTGTTTCAGTGTTATTAACGTTTACACTGTCATGTGTAACGTTTTTCCTGAATATGTCGTGTAGCTAACTTTTGCGCATAGCTGCTTTTTGGCTGCTGTTCTGTGTCTTGATTCATTTCTCTTTGATGATGGCCCGTTACTAGTAATCTGATGATAATGGATAGTATCCTTTGTAATATTTTGCATCCTAGGTTGTTGCTTGTGTCTAATTGTCCGCAATTTGTTATAAATTCCACAACCCTTTGTAATTAGAAGGGTGGTTTCCTTGACAATTTGCGTATTTTGGGGGCCTGGTCACATTGTTGCAGTTGCTCAACGCGTGATCTTCGCCACACTTCACACGCACACGTATGTTCTATTGCAATAAGTTTTGGTATGGCCATATCGTTGACACCTAAAGCATTGGGGTAGGGCGCTTTTTTTATGTGGAGTTTCTATTTTTACTCTCATGTTGACTAGCGAATGTGTTTTAGATATATCCGTGTTATTTTCTTGAGGTTCTATGTCCACAAAAAAGAGCAGCAATGGCTGTTTATTTACCCTGTGCTTTACATTAGTTATATGCCTGGTTTTGTGACCATATTCATCTAAGGCTGATATTATGTCATTTATTTGTATAGAGCAATGTAAATGTCTTATTACCACTCCAAAACATCGTTCTGATTTAATTTGGTAAGTGTGGTGCTTTATTTCCTCTTGTCTAAGATAATGTATCAATTTACGATAATTTCATTTGTATTTGTTTTAATTTCTACTCTTTTATCGGCAAAAGACCCACAATGAATTTCATTTATAGGTATCAAAGACGCAACATCGGACATTTTTGTGTACTCCATACGCTGTGATAGGAGGTTTTTGTATCTTTATGCGAGTTTGTAACTTCTGCTAAAATAGCATATCTGTTATAATTTCTTCTTGGAATTTTTTCTTCAATGTCGGAAGAAATGCTTCTACCGAATTCTCTCTGCCTCTTTCGTTTGCTCGTTACCTCTTGCCAGTTGTGATTTGCTTGTATGGTGTTTACATATACAGCTGGCATTGTATCGTCTGTTAAATAATCTATAGGCGATAACGAAGGTGCGTAAACGTTCGGCTTACATATATTTTCCTTCACCGGCTTTATTTTTTGGTTATTAATAATTTGATTATCAACATTTTGATGATTGCTATCAGATTACTCGGACTTTCGTGGTGTAGTACTGTTAAAAATCTATTAGTACAGATTGTTTAATATTTGGTAAAATATCAGTTCAATTCCATTTAATATTTTCGTAAGGGACACTTTTCATCGACAACATCGTTTCTACCACAATGAGAAGGGACCCACTTAAACTTTACTCTAGATCCACGATTACAAAGCTGAATAACACGATGTCTCATATCAGATTCTAACTTCTGGGAACTTAGATAATTGTAATAGGACACTTAAGGAATCGGAGATAATTAGAATATTCTTTTCTCTCACATCTTTGACTAGGCGCAAAGTTTTGTAAATAGCAAACAATTCTATAACAAATGAGGAACCTGCAAAGGATAATCTGTATACCTTCGATATGCCTTTTTTCGGGTAATATAAAGCAGAAGTATAATTTGAATTTATCGATCAACCCATCCGTAAATATAATTTCATAATGGCTATTTTCATTGATTGCTTGCATAAATGCAGCGTTGTTAACTCAAGAGGGGAGAGTTTTAGCAATAAGTCAACGTCTAACAAGAAAAATAAATCCTGAACATAGAATCGATAGAATGGATAAAAAACATTTTGGATAATTTCAATTTTTTCCAATTTATCCGTTATGCCGTAGTCTCAATAAACATCGACTTTGTTTATTAATCACATCAGTTTTTCTCTCTTTCACTTTGAGATAAAACTTGTTCGATATATATTCCTGCCTAAGTTTTAACGGAGGTTCAGCCATCTCAGCGTTTAAAGTCTGTAGTGGCGTGGAGGATACCTAAGCATATTCGAAGGGCCTTGTTTTGCACAACTTGTAGTTTTTTCATCTGTGTTCTGTTGAGGCTTATGAAGGGAGCTATATAGTCAACATGAGTTCTGATGAGGGATTGATAAATCCGTAGACCTATTAATGGATGTGCTCCCCACTTAATACCTGTGATTGCTCGAAGTAGATTTAAGCCTCTCACATTTCTGCAATACAAACCCCAACTCTGCATTCCGTAACAATTTACTAATAAATTTAATTATCGTATCAAATTTTAACGTTTTTTTTTTTTTCAGACGAAGTAAAGGGGAGACACGATTTAATTTTCTGGTAGACAATATTCCATTAGATTTGTCTATATTTATGGACAGATCTAGGTCTTGTATAATCTAATCCACGTCAAGAAGGGCTTTCTGAGGAGCTTTTTAAACCGCAGTTTCCCCTGAAGCCGCGATGACACAAATAGCTATGTCATCGGCAAACTGAAACACTAACAAATTTATTTTGAATTTTTTATATTTCGTTTGTATATAGGAGATATAAAAATGCACTCAAAATACTACCCTGTGCTAAATCTTTACCCGAATAAACCGAATTGTACCTTTTCCCTTTATATTTGACTATTAATTTTCTCCCATTGAAGTATTCAAATATCCAGGAACATATGTTTTTATTAATACCAAATCCTACTAGTTTATTATATAACGTTGAAAGATCAACATTATCGTATTCAGACCTAATATCAATACAAATAGCAAGAACATATAGATTTCTGGTATCTATACATGTAAAACGAATGAGCTTAATGCATATGCTGTACTATAACCCTTTCTAAAACTATACTGGGAAAGTGATAGTTTATTAAATTTATTAGCCCACCATTATAACCTAAATTTTAATATATTCTCTAAGGTTTTACCGACGCACGACAACAGAGAAATGGGTCTGTACGACTTATAATTATCAAGAGACCGACTTGGTTTCAGCACAGGACAAACAATATATTCTTTCCAAATAGGAGGAATATATCTCAAATTTAATGAATTATTAAAAAAGGATAGTAGAAGAATTTTAGCTTCCTCCGGCAACTTTTGTAGCATTTTATAGGAAATTTTGTCTACTACGACAGTAGAACTTTTTTTATGATCCAAACTACGAAATAATTCCCCGTTTGATATGACCTGTTCTAGCTCTGGTATAGAGTTAACATGATTAGCACAAAGGTCTTCCGGAATGTGAGGATTAGCTGGACTTTCAAAATATTTTATAAAATGATTAATCCATTCAGTGTTCTCAGAACTTATACAAGAAGAAAAATGGATATTTAAACCATTTAATTTTTTGCCATATCTCCCTCATGTTTAGACTCGTATTAATACTATTACAAAATCTGCGAAACTAATTTCTTTTTTGTGCTTTTAAATATCTCCTCTCTGCACCTTTTATGTATATGATCGCATTTTATAATTAAGAATCATAAACTGCTGATTTGGCTTGAGCCAAGTCTCACATAACATGCAGACAGGCGATCCTGACCTAGACATAAACTCTACACGTTCTCCCTGACAACCATAGGCAGACTTACAATTCCACTGTACTATTTTTATGTTTTTTAGAATATCGATTTTTTCTGAGAATTGCGATACCTCCTCCCCTGGCATTTAGTCTGTCATTACGAATTATACTATGAGATCCCACTTCACACTTATGATTTTTTGTAACAAGGTTTCGAACATTCCACATATTTGTACATTTAATTTTTTTAAGGTTTAACTTTAATTCTTCTGCAGATCCATAACATTATTCTAACGGATGATTTCATGTTTTGTTTTTTTCTCTTTTTTTCGGTAATGCACTTAGTTTTTTTCCCTATACATTGTATGTGTGTGTGTATGTATTAGATTTTTTCTATACATTCGCACACACACACACACACACACATTTACACATATATAAATATACGTTTTATATAGAAACATGAATCAGTCTATACAAGTATTTTAAAACATTTTATTGCCATGGACTTTGATTTTATTATTATTATTTCCTAACTGGTCTTATGTTCTCTTCTGTGGATTTTCTCTCTTAATTGTCAATATTGTTTTGCGCTCTTTTTGTTCCTTTCAATTGGTATTCATGAGTCCCAGACGTTCTTTATAAGTTAACACTGTCTTGGAATTTATCTGCACTGACCATAACTTCTTGATTTGCATTTGTAGACATTTGTTTTTTTTTTTGTATTATTATATACTTCTCTTGAAGGTCGTTGTGTAGGAAAAGAGAAAGGGTTATTACCATCTCTTCTGGCTTTTCCTATTATTATTTTGGGACTTGTTGAGTCATATAGCCGTTTGTTACTTCTAGACTATGCCAATTGTTCCCCGCATACGTCTTCTCCTTTTTAAACTGGTGGGACTCGATCTGATCCCATATTTTGAGATTGAGGGTTTTTTATAGTTAATATTTCGATTACAGCACACTTCATGATTAATTTCGTGATGATTTTATAGTACCGGGAATTCGTCATCCGCTTGCAAAATGCTGAAGCGATTCGATAATCTATTTCTATCACTTAAATATGATGGTTCCCTATTAAATTTTATTAGTAATGAATATATGTTGTTCCGCCGTTTAAAGTTGGTATTTCATCAGAAGCTTCCGAATGACTTAAATTTTGATATGACATTAGTGTTTTAATATCAGTATGTCTCAAACGTTCTGGAGAGTCAGTTAGTGAATGGTTGTCACGACAATTTATGTAAAATTTATTTATCTCTCGGTGAGTTCCGTAGTGAGAGTCCGATGAGCAATTAATGCATCTCTTTTTATTCGCCTTACAGTTAGTTGCTGTGTGTGAACATACTTAGGGATATTTTGACCATTAATAAATATTTGAACAGTTTTAGATGGTACAAAAGTGGCCTTTCCATCATAGTAAAATTTCTTATTTACTCTAACGATTTTACTGGCCGTATATAATTCGTAGTCCAGTTCGTCCAAAATTTCATTTTCAGTCATGTCTACGTCCACATCTTTGATAACAACAGATATAGTGAAGTAGAAGAAATGGATGTATGGTTTAATTCCATAGTGTTTAAACCTGCCGTACAACACCATGCGGTTAGCCGTTAATTTATTTTTACAATTAACAATTAAATTCTATCGGATTTCTTTATTTCAACTACTCCTAAGTATTCTAAAGTTTTTAAAATTTTCACGACTTTTAAAGTGGTTATATTAACGTCTTGACCGCAAGGTTCGAACATTACTTTAAATGAATCGACGTCATTGTCGTACGTTAAAATCGGTTTATTTACGTCTTTATTATAATTATTATTACTACCGTTATTTATACGATTATTACTATTTATATCAAAATTGTGATAAGTATTACCTGCGTAACTGACATCGCGTACAATAGAATCGATATCTCTTATTTTATATCGTTTACACGATTATTATTACTTACCGAGTCTTCATTCTGCATCGTACGATCTACGTTCGCCGCCAACACCTCGTCCATCCGTTAGAAAAGGTCGATGTATTCAGTAGGAAGTATGTGTGATAGGACAAATTTAAGTAAAAGATAAAAACAATTAAACAAAAATAATATCGATAATAATACGAAACGTATAATATAGCTAGGATAGGAGACGCACGTTATCAAGTAAAGAACACAAAAGTTCACGTCAGTATTTCATTTAATAACTCCCAAATAAATCGATATTACACTTTTTACTTTAGCAATAAGGTAAACATCCAATCAGTATGTGTTTATAATTAACGAAACAAATTATGATATACAAAATAAACCCCCCCCCCCAACGTAACTTTTAGCCTATATTATTATGATACACAATTAACATTGTCGTACATTAAAACGTGTAATTTATAATTAGATGTTATTTAATAATATTTTTACAAAATAAATCTAACGTAATCTAGAAATATAATACTGTATGATCGTCTTCATGATGTATATGCGTATGACAGAGAGAAATTTATAATAAAATAAAAATACTAATAATTAAAAATTTCGTGACAATATATATATGAAATTAGTGAACAGTCAATTATATGTGTTAAGTTTAAAAATATTAAACTCGTCAAAAGTATTAAATCGAAAACGCTGCGCATTATGTAAAATATTTTAGCACATTTATTCTTAAAAACATTAAGCGAAAGAGATATTTTGATCGCATATATTTAAATATTACTAGTTCTAATGCTCGAACGTATTTTCTGTTGAAAAATTTATATTATATTAGTATTATCGTACGCCGGTAGCGCGAACCCTGAAATATACACTTATACACAAGCCGATTATAAGTATCGCGTTAACTGACAAGAATTTAATTTATACACAATTTATCGTATGAACAACTGATTTCAAATAAAATATTTAGTAAAAATTATTTTGTATTAAAGGAAACGGAACCTGATTTAATTGATAAATTGATAATTGAAAGAAAAAGTCACTGAGAAACGTACGTAAAAAATTATATAAGCGTAACTTTAAAATAAAAAATTTATACTAGAAAAAATCGGTGTAGCGCTTGAAAATTTGAGAAAAAGACTATTATTACAAAGTATATAAATATTGTCGAAAAGCGAGGTAGTAAAATATTTGGCCATGCATTCGGATAAGCGACTGAGCTTAGAGGAAACGCCTAATAACCAAACGAAATGAGCTCCAGTTAAAAATGAGAGAATTGTATTGATTAACTAGTAGTAAACTTAGTCTTTGGAATAAATTGCTGGTATACAACACAGTTTTGAAGGCTGTGTGAATGTATTCAGCTGTGGAGGTGTACGAAATCTAGCACAAAAACTTCAGAATCGAGCTCTAAGACAAATAACATCAACATCCTGGTATGTCTCGAACGTTAGATCAAGAAAAGTGCCCAACGCTATATAATAAGGTTGGAAAAGTATCAAAATCCGTTGGCCATAAACTTGTAGAGAAATAAAGGGTGGAACTACTTGAGTTCCTTCCGTTCGCGTGTTCTATCAAATATCAACTGCTTGACGGCCTCCAGCTTGGCTAGTTGTAATTTAAAACGTATTGAAAAAAAAATATCTATCGTCGAATGTTTAACTAAACATAAAATTAGAAACGTACTAAACTAAGCTTATTACAAATAACGTACTCCTATAGACTCAGCTATATGGGGTATATTCGAAAAAGTATAAATAAATGAGGGGATTATAAAGAAATAAGAGTTAGTTACTGAAGCTATTTTAATTAAAAGTAGATAAGCTAGCGATTAAGATTTGTAAGGAGATATAAATAATAAATATTACAAATTGACTTTATATTTTATTATTTCACTTTGTGTAGTTATAAAAAACGTAATATACATACTGGAACCATTGATTTCATTCGTAATTTATTAATCGCTATAATAACGTTATATTTCAATAACAGAAATCGCTTGAGTTTTCTTTTTTTTACTAATTTTTGGACGCTGGATTTGAATATGACCTGAAAAAATACTGGTACAGTTTTTTATTCTACAGTTCTCTGTTTTGGCTTAAAATCGTTATTATGTAACTGGTTTCAGAAAATAAAAAATTCAATCACTATATAAAAATTATCAGTATAAATATATTTTACAATAAACTGTTAGTAACTCGTTCCGCAATTTTAAGCACGAGTTTGTTATAAAAAAGTTCGATGCAATTAAGAATAAAATAGTACTTAAAAAATAACAGCTGGTTTTAGTGAATTATTTAATTTAATAATCGCTTATCCACTTATAACCGTTTAACTGTAATAAAACTGGTAACTAAAAACGAAGGATGTATAACTCTATTAGTTTTTACATGATGCACATATAATAAAATATTTGTCTTAAACATATGTTACTATTGATTTTCAATGGAAATAATAAGGATGTGTTTTTCTAGATTAGATCTAAAGGCTTTTTTTTTTTTTTTTTTTTTATGCGTAGTCTTATAGACAGTCAAACATTGTAAATTTAACTTTAATGTTGGTTCACATATTTCAGTTTATGAATAAATAATCAGGACGATGTTTCTAATAAATTTTAAATTTTGCATAAAAGTTATAAATGAAGTGATACCGTTTATTAATCGACAATAAAGTTTTTATTTACCAATTTGTAGAATAAATTGCTTTAAAAAAAAAAAATGTTAATTAATTTCTAATTCAAATAAACAAGTTTTATATTATTAGTATTATTTGAAAAGTGTAATCACAGAAAAATATGACCTAAATTTAATTTTGAATTTGTATACATTTCAAAACGATCGACGAAGATTAAATTAGCTTATATCACGACTGTAATTAAAGAATACAAATGAAAACTGAGAAATAAACATTTCCTAATCGCTGAAAACAAGAAAGTCGTAACAAAATCGAAATAGCAATGAAATCTTAAAAAGAAATCCGTACAATAAAACTTAGAAAAATTAAAGATTGAAAATAATTATGAAATAAATCGAGTCTAAAAATTATAAACTCGCATAGCTGTTTAAAAAAAAAAACCAACAATATTTATATTTCTTATTTGTTTTTATTATGTCTCGAAGAATGAAATAAGTGAACTTTCAATAGAACTCTTTAAAAAAAAAAAAATTAATCCAAATACCACATTGAGGAAACTTCCTGCGCTAATACTTAAAAATCTAATGCTTTACCGATTAATAATTAATAAACAGTTCATTATTAAGTAATAAGCTAAATTTAAGTACAAACTATGGTAATAACATGCTAATAAAGAACCGCCAACTTAGAAATTAAAACTAGGTACAACTATGAATTATCTAGTCTAGACTTAATGTGTTTAGTGGTCGTAGTGGAAAAAGTATTTTCATGAAATTGGAGAAGTAAATTCAATCCACTGTGAATGTCACCGGATGAAAAATAGTCGTTTTTAAACATATTTAAAAAGAAAATAACGTACGGCGTTCAATAATAATAAAAATTAGGCTATTTTTAATTTTTTAAAACGTCAAATTTTAAAAATTAAATTATTTTTCGATCAAAAACGGCTCGTATAAATCACAATTTTTTTTTAAAATGTTAACAAATAAAATATACCGAACGAAACATACTAAAATTCGGTCAAAACTTTTTTCAAAAAGTAAATTTCCAGTACACACATACATATATATATTCGCGCGTGTATGTGTTAATGTAGGGCTTCGTCATCGTCTATAACGAGATCCTTTCATTAGTTGAAGCGCTTTCTGCATTAAAGGCGCAGGTTTCTTTTTCACTGCAAACATGTAAATTACACATGCGGATATATGTTTATAATAATGGAACAAATATATCGGTCTATGTCCAAACATATTATAAAGTTCTAACGATCGTACTCGTTGTTATGTATAGAGCGAATTTAATACGTTCCTCCCGAGCAGTGTTCAATGAATAGCGAGAGAGAGCGTTGCTAGCTCATCCGATGAATAGCTACAGCGGCATAACCGTCAAGTAGCATCATCATTAACAGAAAAACCAAGTCTACGCGCTTAAAACTACGGTGGTTCTTCTGATACTGATTAATAAAATACAATCGATTTCCAATATAGATTCCGTATAAAGACGTTAAAACGTTGCACTTCGTACGATCATCCATATCGATTTGAACGCAATAATGACGTACACCGAGATTTGAAAATTCCAATGGTCATCGATGAAATTACCCGGTTTTACTCGCAAACACCCAAAAAAGACTGAGGATTTAAAACAGGTTAAACGTCAGAAACCATAGCAGTTTATTAAAAGTGTAACTCTTCACATGTGCTTTCAACTTCATCATCGTTATTGTCAAAGATTACATAGTCGTCGCAATAATCTTAATGAAAAAAAAAAATAACGGTTAAATTAATATAATTAAAGAAATTATAACTATACTTTTTAACTTTTGTATAAAGAGACGCGTAGTGAGATATTTAGATCATATATAACGAGAAAAACCAACTCCATAGAAAAAAAACATTATTCATAGCAACGTGTAAAAGTTAATATCATTCCTCTACGTCATAGTGCAATAGTACCAGTCGAAAAACCTGGCTAAGATACTTCATACAGGTACGATCAATATATTCGAAAAAATCCTATTTGGATGAAAATAATTTGACGGAAATTATAACACAATACACTTAATATTCCGGTTTCGATTACGTATTACATTTCAATTGTTAACACATTTGACAAAATCACAGATAATTTCGATAAAAATAAATATACCGAATTTGTCACAAGCATTTGATACTATTTTTTCATGGTAAATTTTTTTTATTTTTATATTCTTTTCCTTCTTCAAGTGCTTTCTCCACAAAGGAAGTTGGCGGTCATATGACGAAACTGATCTCGATTGCTGGCTATCCTTATGATTTAAGCCTTCCCGATGTTCAACCAATCTTGTATATTTTTCATCCAATGTGTTCTTCTTCCTCGGCCTCGTTTCCCTTAAATGTTTCCTTGGAGGATAATTTGTAATAGCTTGTATTTATTACTTCTTATTATATGACCTAGGTACGCCTTTTTTCCTCGTTTTACTATAGTCAATTCTCTTTTCTTTTTCATCCTGTACATTACTTCTTTATTGATAACTTTATCTACCTATGGTATTTTTAATATTCTTCTGTACAACCACATTTCAAAAGCTTGTAATCTGTTTATCGATGCCACATTTAATGTCCAAGTTGTCCACCGCGTACATTAGTACCGGAAGCGCATATTCATTATTCTTCATCTTGAGCGGCAGCTCCCTATTACACACTAAATTTCGTACTCTTTGGAACGCACTTCTCGCTGCTTCGATTCGAGTTTTAATAGAGTAGTCCGGGTCCCATTTATCATTTATCCAGTTTCCCCAAGTACTTTTTATATTATTGGTTAAGAGATATTTCGGAATGATTATAGTTTCAATTGACTATATTAATTTAAAATAAAGAAATTCCTATTTTTCTTTTTTTTATAATGATGAAGAGAACAAGTTCTCAAAAACTACGAATAAACCTAATGCTATATGTTTTTGAACTCATTAATCGATACCATTACAACAGATGTTTATATATCGAGACACAGATTACAATTACTAACGTGCGTGGGAAGTTAAAAGAAAAAATAAAATCGGATGAAATTACAAATTTTGTTTAGTACACGACAAAAACTTCGTTACATTTTTCAAAGAAAACTAATAGTAAATGAAAATATGCAAAAATATGTTTGATTTTATCTTATTTAAATTGGTACAAAATACTTCGATAGTTCTGCTTATAACGTAGCTGAATATTAATTCACGTCGTAATCGATTTTTAAAATATCATTTATTATCTGCACCGTTGTAATGATTTTTCTTCACCGACATTCAAAGAAAATATCAAGAAGTTCTCAAGACGAATTTAATTCTACTTATTATAAACAAATTCGACCAGACACTTCTGACACCCCGTCCAATTTTCTAGTACTCAAAATTAGCACCGACTTCCTCCGTTATTTTTTCTTTCCGCGAGTCGACTTGCACAGCAATCGCACTTCCCTTTTCCAGTTCAGTCCGAAAAATTATCATTCCATAGTTACTTTGAATACCCACTCTCTTTTCTCTTCATTTAGCAATAATTCTATATTATTAATAAAAATTTTCCGATTAATATATCATATTTGAATACCATGTACAACGATTGCATTTATCATCATCCTCGACTTTAATTTACCTATATAACTAATTTCATCGCAGTTTTCGTTTTATTTATCGTATCTTATTTTGTTTTATTATCAACGAATTCCATCGTCCTATGTTAAGACCCCTCCCAATCACAGTGCGACTACATCGTGTACCGCGAAATGTGTGGTGGAAGACGAGATGGCGGAACCACGCGCGTCTGGTATGTCGGGTAATTCCGCAGTATATAGAAGTATATATATGCTACGATATGGATGGAATAAATTGGCTGAATGCTTTTGATAATGGAAAAGTTAATTCGAAGAAAACAAAGAGGGACAATAATAGCGTCATTATTACTTCAAACCGTTATAATCGTTTAGAAATAATTAAGCACATCATTTATACCAATAAGAAAAGGTATCCCTCGTTAATGCTGATAAATCATGATGATAAGTTAAATATAAAATCAATTATTTATAACATTAATAATCACGTTAAATCAGCCTATAAAGTCCGAAATTACAATAAAACTAAAACAGCGATATATATTAACTCGGATGATGATTTCTATACCGTCGGTAAATATATAAAATCAAATAATGTGACATTTTTCACACATGTACCGGCTGATCATAAATCATTGAAGATGATTTTAAAAGAATTGCTACATTTACAGAAGCTTAAGTATTACATTTATTTAAATGTCACATCAGTTACACAGTGTAAGAAAAATTTAAGAGACAATATGCCTACATTTTTTCCAATTTACCAAGTTGTATTTCCTGCAATAATTCAGATGAGTAACATCTTGGACATTAAGTCACTGTTTTGCTGCGTCGTAAAGTGGGAGAAATATGTCAGGAAAAACTCATTTTTACAATGTTTTAGGTGTCAGCGATTTAGTCATATACCAAATAACTGCAATCTTCCGGAACGATGCATGCGGTGTGGTGAAAGTCATTCAATAAATGCGTGTTTAAATAAAGAATCGTACAAATGTGCAAATTGTACAGGCAATCATCCTTCTAATTCTCAACTATGTCCCGTCGTTCAAAGGGTTATTAGCGTCAAAGTTAATAAGGTACATAATGCTGCTGTCAACAACAACATAACGCAACGTCCACTACCAAGCAAAATATCACGATGAATGTTAATCGAGATGGACAGACTTCTGTTGGTACATATATTTGAACAACCTTGAGCTTCTGTTCCTTATTTATTTGCATCAAAAGGTATGCAACTGAGAAGACCCCCGGTGAAAGTGTAACAAAATGGCGATCACAACATATACTGTATCACATAGGGCAGGATACACATGGTTGAAATTGATAAATAAGAAGTGGTTTGACAATGTCAAAAAATATATCGGAATATTAGATAGAGTTGCATACTTTTTGATGCAAATAAATAAGGAACAGAAGCTCTAGGTTGTTCAAATATATGTACCAACAGAAACTCACGAAGAAGAAGTGGAAAAATTTTACGAATAAATACAGGATAGTTTAAACCGAGATAAACGTCAGTATGTTATTATAGTCGGCGATTTTAATGCCGAAATTGGGACCCGTTCGGACGAAAATGAGACAGCAATTGGGAAGTATGGTACACCCATCAGAAATGAAAGAGAAAACGTTAGCCAGCTTTCTCGAAATGAATAAACTTTATCCCATGAATACATTCTTTAAAAAGACAGAAAAAAGAAAATTGACATGGGAACCTCTGATTACAAATATAAAAACGAAATTGATTTCATAATTTCGAATAAACTACATATAAAATATAAGATGTCACAGTACTAAGCGCTGTAAACACAGACATGATTACAGATTGGTAAGAGCCAAACTAAAAATCAATAGAAATCGAAACAGGTGCCAGTAAATGTAGACCCGAAAATATTGATTCAAAAAGTAGAAGAAAGAAAGATTTGCATCTTGCACTATTAAACAAACCAACAGCAACAATTAAAGATGAAGCGAGGTTTATAGCTGAAACAATGAAGAAGCGTGCAATTAAAGTACCCCCGAAAAGTACAATATTAAATAAATTAAGTGCCGAAACTAAATCACTATTAAAACAACGAAGAATTTTAAAAGATTTTGATTCAGTGGTCAGAATTAAATAAAACAATAAGAAAGAAAAAGGGAAATTATATTAGGAATTTCAACACCCGTCTGGTATAGGAAACTATTGAAATAAAGACAATTGAGGATTTCGAGGATGCAGGAGCAACGAGAAAATTGAATAGATGATCGTACGATCAGAGTCCCAGCAATATTTTTAGAGAAAAACATTGAAAAATTGGAACAAGTCGAGAAGGGATGTATGTGACTATAATGTGTAGGCTTGTCTACTTAATCGCTACGAATGAATTAGTTAAATAACAGAGACTGATAAAATTTGCATACAAAAACAAAAAAAAAAAAATTATGATACTTACGTAATAACGAGCTTTTATTACCCATTGACATCGACTCCGATGATCTACTACTCGCAGGAGTCATCCTCTCTTTAAGAGCTTGAATACTTGCTGCAGAAGGTTGAGGTTCGTTTGATGATTTCTTCGCTACTTTAACAACTGGACTGATACCGTTAACGGCCTACAATAAAGATTACAAAATGTATTATTATCACGAAGAATATAACTTTTTTACGACTGATATAAATATAAAGTAATCTTCTTTATCAGACTTCAATAACACGGCATGACAGTTGTAAAGCTTTCATTTTGCGAGCAGCTAAACTATTTCCAAAAATTCTTTATTCA
The DNA here is from genome assembly GCA_032883995.1 of Coronaproctus castanopsis. Classification (NCBI taxonomy): domain Eukaryota; kingdom Metazoa; phylum Arthropoda; class Insecta; order Hemiptera; family Monophlebidae; genus Coronaproctus; species Coronaproctus castanopsis. Next base: position 135,065,786 of record CM065052.1, on the reverse strand, counting down.
CAAATTTCGAGGGCGACCTTCTGATCTTTCGCCCGACATTTTCATTTTCAAAATAACACGTAGAATCTCACCGGCACTCAAATATTTCAATTTTCTTTAAGTATAAAGGATTCGGCCGATTTCTCTATTCTTTTAAGAACCTATTCGTTCGTGACTTTTTAAATATGCGAGATTTCCAACACGCGTTTAGAACACCTCTATATGTTTCTCCAGCGCGACTCCACTATCCATCGCCACTGTCATAGAAAAAGTGAAAAAGACATGGAATTGTGAAATTCTTGAGCAATTCGAAATTTTTGTCAGAACGTTTTTCATTTTGAAAGTACTACTGTTAATTATTCTAAATTACTTTACGCGTAGTATAGCTACTATCCAGAATAGTATAATGAATGTACCTGTTCTTAATTCGTTCTCTCTCATTTTATCGGACACTTTATCGGATTAATACAGCGATTAAAAAAAAAAAACACGGTTGAACAATAAAACATTTCAGATTCAAAATTCTTAACCACTTATAATAAATATTATACTAATTCCTAAAACCACAAAGGGAACCTATAGTTCCGGTTTTTTTTTTTTAAACTTGGAAAAATGTCGGATGCATCTACAACGTACGATTTTTAACACTCTTCAATATATATACATACTAATTTTCTAAATTCAAAAATACAGTTAATTTTCTATCTATCACGCGCCACGACAAGACGAGATAAAGTGCTACGTGTTCTGACGTTTCTTTTCGTGTTTTAATAGACTACAGTTCGTGAGTTATTCCGACCTTTTTTAGTAGTTTAGTAGTAATATATAGTAGTGTTAGCGTATACCAAGTACCTAACATAGGATAGAAAGTAAGTAACAACTAACAATGGCTTCCCCGGCGGCCCCTGCCGCAGGCAGTCGTATTCAATCACACGTGCCGATAATTCTTACCAACACACATACAGCAGACGAAATCACATAATTTAATAGCACGACAGGTAACCACTTAAACAATTCCGCCAGGCCGGTAAGTTCTTAATGTAAATACAGCACTCGATAAACACTGGAACACTTAACAAGACGAACACTACACAACACCCGAAATTTTAAATTTCACTATAAGCTATGCTAGTAAAAGCTGTCCAAGGTACAGAATACGTATTAGATAAAAAAAAAATGCACTAATAATAAATACAATAGACGGAGTCAGGCAACTTGATTATGTAGAAAAGCTAAGCGAAATTATATCCCCAAATGATATACGACCCGCCTTCAGATTATCAAACAATCGTTTCTGTGTATTTCTTAAAAATAAAGACAAATTAGACATTTTGCTTCGAAAACGCATTATCGATAAACATTAGACGTAATTGAATTAAGAAGACTGATTAATCTATTCAAACGAATTCTTCTCTCAAACATATGTCCCAGTATACCTAACTCAATTCTTGAAAACGAATTAAAACAGCTAAATATACATCCAACTTTGCAAATTAGTTATCTAAGAGCAGGCTTTCAGGAAAATAAATACTCACACATATTTAGAAATCGTACAGTTCTATATTGATCCCGACGAAATAAATAAAGCACCAAGTTCATTAGTGATAGAACACGAAGAAACTAAGTGCAGATTATTCCTAACCAGCGAACAACAGCTACAAAAACGAATACCCAGAATTACAAATACGAATTACACTAAATGACCCAGTCGTTTTATGCTTGCAAGAGACTAAATTAAAACTTACAGATATAACTAGTCTAAAAACGTATACAATTTACAGGGAAGACTACATAGGAGGGTCTGCGGCTAGCAGAGGTGTTCTATTAGCGATATCAAATAAATTCTATTCTGAACAACAATCATTGAGTACAAATCTGGAAGATATAGCAGTCTCGGTTTACACGTCTGGGCAAAAATTAACTGCGTGTTCAACATACAAAATATTAACAACACATATCCTCCCCAGTTAAATAATGTATTTACGCCGATGATCTTTCGATATACTACTTGCACATTGAAACGAAATATATAGAACTTCTGCTCCAAAATACTATAAATGAAATAAATAATTGGGGCACATCTAATGATCTAGCCTTTTCTATTACTAAAACTAAACAAATTACATTTAGCACAGAACATAATTTAAGTATTCCTTTCTTACAAATCGAATCAATAAACAAAATATATAGAACTTCTGCTCCAAAATACTATAAATGAAATAAATAATTGGGGCACATCTAATGATCTCACATTTTCTATTACTAAAACTAAACAAATATCAAAATAAACCTAATGCTTCTAAATCTACAACCGTTCGTATTCATAACCTCTTAGATAGACTTCAATAAGAAATAACATTTTAAGCCATTTGTACGCCGATTTAATTTAGAAAACAAAATGTCTGCAGCGCGTACTATAAATCCTCGTTTATGTTTCTTTAAATTAAAGCTATCGATCGGTCCACGGTATACTTAAAATAAATAAATATTTCAAAATTTAGAATCATTTTTCCGAATGTACTGAAGCATCAAACAACAGTCAAAGTAAAAAACAGTAAGCAAACGTGAATTCCGGACATATGATGTACGCGTGCATCCAACAACGACGATTATTAAAGTTCAGAAATAATATTACGACTGTAATGAAGATAGCCGACGATAAATCGGAAACAGCTAACTTATAAGCATTCAAAGGTATAAGAATGCCGAGTCGAGCTACTGAAATACGAACTTTAAATATCATAATAGGAAGTCTTGAAATATAATTAAAACTTCGGTTGAGAAATAGCGTGAGAAGGTAGAATATTGCAAAAAGATCTGTCAAATCATGAAATATCGCTGCTTACGAAGGAAAAAAGATTTTTAGGATTTATAGAATTTTCGGGCAGTATGTTACGAATCCGATCCTCCCGACACAAATGGAAGAAGAAAGTTGATCTCTTCGATAATTTACAGTTAAAAAAATAAGCACAAAGAAGTGCGAAATATCATATATTTTTAAAACTTAAAAATAGAATAAAATATATTTAAAACGTCTATTTTTGATAAAAACAAAAATGTTTATATATTTAAAAAAGTAAATAAATAAAAATGAAACAAACCTGCTGTTTCGCGACGTTTCTAGGGGGTTTAACAAAACTGTCCACGAAAGCCAACTTCGTTTTACGCACCGGAGTTGAGTTGGCTATCGACAAATTTATATTATCTTTTAAGGATTGCAATTTTTCTTCCCTTTCATTGACACATCTCTAAAAATTGAAACATACACACACACATATATATATATATAATTAACATATACAAAACATTACAAATTATAATCATACCGAGTCTATTCTCTCTTTTTTTTAATGTACTTGTTTCTGTTTATTATAAAAGTTGTTTTTAACAATACTTATGTATTAAATACACCACAGGGATGTGTTGTACAGCGACAGTTATAATATTTCTTAATTAAATGAGATATAATTTTTGGGAGCATAAATGTAATTTAAATTTTTACTTCTACTTTATTTATTTTATTGAATATTTAACGTAACGTCGTATAACATTTAAATAAAAAAACTGTTTTAACACTTTTTGATTGTGAGAGCAATATTAGAAAAATAAATAACCTGATATAATTCGCGCCATGATTCGTCAGGTTGTTTAACCGCATTACGAAAATGTTTTTTTACGTGAAATTCCCACAATTCGTCCGAATCATCCAATAAATAAGAATTGTAGCTTTCAAATGTGGCCAACTGTTCTGCAGTTGTACGTTCTAAAACAGGCTTAATAACGATATACGGCACGCCACCCGTATATTCTAAACCTATAAATAAGTTTGCGGATTAAATTTTTGGTAATTGAAGATTTTATATAAATATATTCTCAACAAGAAATACCAATATGTTTGAAAAGGAAATTATATGATCAGCGTTGTTTTAATATTGTTCACAAACATGAACGTTTACAAAAACAAAATTAACGAAGATAAGGAAGACACAAGTAGCGCAAGAAAGATTAATACTGAACATAAAACTATCTGACCGAAAGACAAATATAGATAAGGGAGAAGACAGGAATCCATGATGCTGTGGCGCAAATGGCAAAAATGAAGTAACGGGTGTTAGAATGGTACAAGAAAAGAAACAGGGGTAGATTGCTAAATCGTTCGTGTGACGACTTGAAACGCGTCGCAGGAAACAATTGGATAAGAATAGCTCCGGATTGTAACTGGAAGTAATTGGGAAAGCCTACGTCTAACAGTGGACTGATATGGGCAGAAGATGGTTATATATATATATATATATATATATATATATATATATATATATATAAAGCATATGAAATATAATATATATGTACACATATTTATTTATATACTCTTCACATAACAGCTTATACTAATTAAAATGCGACCACTGATAAGTAAATAATTGAATAAAAGTATACAACTACTGAATTAAGTCACAAAAAATTTTGAAGAAAAAAAAGGTATGAATCTATTGAAATAATACATAAAAAGAAAAACAAAAACATTTATACATACAACTGCATATACAATATATAAACAGACACTCACAATACACATTGGAATTTACACACAAAAGGAAAAAAAACAATTGTCCAGGGATGCACACATACACATACTCGCTACACTGGAAAGTACTTACGTAATCCTACACATATGAACAGAAATACATTTGTACACTAGTATACGGTAACGAAAATTTCAAATGAATTTGTGTATACGTATGGAAGAATATTACAATAATTTAATATTATAAAGTCAATAACTGTCTACAAAACATCTTCCTTACAGTAATATTTTACATAGAGCTGAACTTTCCTAAACCAAAAAATCATATAAATATCTGCTTTGAAAATGTATATGTAAGGGCGGATGAGTTTAGTAATGAGTTACACAGACTTGAAACGAAGATTAGTACGCGAACGCTGCTGTAAGAAATTTAATTCTAGTATTCATCCTATAGATGTACTACATAAATTCGTCATTCACGCGCCCGTTGCACAAGTTGTGTAAAAACTTTAACTTGGAAATTTTCCGTCTTTTATACTACGGTACGTAACATAACGTCACATAAGAGATCATAATATATGTGGTCTGGATAATAATTCATTATACAAAAAAAATAAATATTTCAACAACTTAGCTTGAATCCTTTCAACATCCGCAGTATACTTATTTGTAAAATGTATCCCTTATCGAACAATACTCTAACTGAGAACAGACAAGAGTTTTATATAGAGTATTTAATGTTCTTGGAGTATTGAATAATTTTGTGTTTCGTAGGACGAACCAATATATATATATATATATATATATATATATATATATATATATATATATATATATATATATATATAATAAAAAGAAAATGAAAGTTTCAGATTGAATTATAAATATAATTAAATAATTAATCAATATTCCACATTTTTGGAAAACGAATTTATTTCTTGGTCGTTTTGCATAATGAAATAAAGAAAATGTAATGTTTAATTTAATAATTAAAAACAACATCATTAATAATTGCATCACAGATATAAAATCATTCTGATTCCGCTGGATCTACCGAATTCAAAAATTACAGTTCATTACTAATAATACGACGTTTAAATGACAATACTCCAGAATGTAGACGTAGAAAATCGAATGCCTTAGCGAAAGGGAGAAATAAAAATAATCACGAAAACTTTGAAAACAAAAATTTGTATGTGACAGTGGCGGCTCGTGGTTAAAAAATCCGGCGGGTACAATTACACCTTACCTCTCTCACCAACATAAACACACTACAAATTTTTTTGTTTCACATAACCAAAGTAACACATTAATAATATCAAAGTCAACAAAGTGTAATACAAATCCAGGAACCTTTTAAAACTGTAATTAGAAAAACTAAAAATTATGAAGTTAGATTATCAATCCCAAGAAAAAAAATTTTAATATTAAACTGAAATATATTAAAAAATTATTTTCGCATGAATAAGTTCAAAATTTATACAGTTAGAAAAGTAAATAAATAATTAAAACACTAAAACGAAACAATTCGATAAACTACGTATAATAGTTAAGTATTCTTATTTTTTCACAATTTACACAAAATAATCCTCTGAAAATGAAATGATCAATTGCTGTATAAATTATAAATTCTACATACATTAACATAGGTTAGTAATAATATGAACTACATACACTGGAGAGGGGCAATGAAACAATACACACGTGGAAAAGTACACAGTAAAAGAGAGAAACACCAACAGAATTTGGAAGAAGAAAAACTAATCTCGGAAAGAAATGTAATATAAATCGTAGAATCGTTCGATTGTTGCCCGGTAGTATGCGCACGCAACCGCACACACGTATTATGAACAACTTAATTGGAAAAATCTATTCTTCCACGTAAAATGTGTGTACTTCAAGGACTCCGGTTGCAAAACGATTGCAACCAGCAGCCGCTAATACAGCCATGTGTAAATTCTACACCCATAGTAACATTAGGTGTAAAATCACTATATAAATCTGTACATGGCTTTCCGATGTCTTTTTCGGATTGCATCGAGCGTGTAACCACGAACTATTGCAATTAGGCATTTCATAGCACTTTTTTAAAGACTTTTACTTTTTATAATATATTATACGAAAAATATAATTAAAATTTACTTATTTCTTCTAATCTTCACAAAATAATTATTACTTTTAACTATTTTATTACATCATTTGTATGCTGTTCTGGACATTTCTGGTGGTTATGCAACCATGCAACCTTTATGTACAAGCCGCTACTAGTATATGGCTAATATCAAAGATAATTTAGCCTGGAACATAGAAGTAACTATTCACAAATGTAATTTGAGGTTGCAAAATATTTAAACTTACAAAAATTAGAAAACAGTTATTATTTTACACGGATTTGATTTAAACTACATTTTTAACGTAAGCATAAGATAATTTAACGGATTTTCAGCCTTTCTCGACACTTAATTCATACACCGGGCGAATTACGAATTATATAATTGTTTATTTGAATAATTACTCAGCCACATTATAATGAAATATTATTTTAGATCTGTATAACAATGAATGACGTAACGTATATTTATTGAAAATAAAATTATTGTCAAAAACATATTTATTTCCACATTAGTACGGAAGAAATAGAGAATTTAATCAATTTTGATTAAACTTGTTTCGACGTATAACTTGCAAATAATAAATTCTTAAACTAACTTGTTTTGGCGTTATAATTTCATTGTCGATATATGATTCAGCGGTTGAAGATGTGACACAATTATTTGAAAATGTTAGCTATCTTATATTCTAACATGAATAGTAGATTTATTGGATGAATCATGATTTAAAAATCGAACTAACGACTGCGAAACTATTTTCATACAGTGAATACGTTTTATGTTGTAACAGCAAAACTGAATCACTAACGTAAATTTATCAAAAATTTAAATTGCAAAGCTACAACAAATTTTTAGATTGTCTAAAACTTAAATAAATTTTAAGTCACAAAAATATTACTTATTCACCCGTCTATTGTTACATAAAAAATGTAACCTGCGCATGTTAATAGTAGGCATGCAACACAATTGGAAAAATCATAGACTACCTACCAGAAATTAGTTATTACTATTGATTATAATATCAAATTCGATATAACAATTTAAAAAAAAAAAAAACAAAAAAAACACCACATATAAACCAGGACTTCTAATACGTACATCCTATATTCGACTGCAAAACACCAATGCACATATCAAACAACGTGGGAACAAGAGACTGGCCTTTTGACTTGGATCCGGAGAACACTTTTGTTCTAAAAAGAAACAAGTTTATTCAATTAATGTTACATCCACCATTCATTCATTTTTTTTCTCAAATTACAAAAATCATAAATTATCTATTAATTTATTGACTAAAAAAACTTATAAATGATCTTAATGTAGTAAAGTAGCAAGAAACAACAATTGCACCAAGTTAAACATTTGCCATTAACATACCGTTTAGAATCCTTTTAAAAAATTTTTATTCAATTTAAACATAAATGTTTGAAGTACCGCAGTACAATGAAGGATTATTATGGAGTGTGAAAAATTTCATGATCACGGTCATTTCTAAAAATCGACAGAATCTACATTTGCAGAGATACTAATTTCGAAACACAATACATGTTTATTATAAACGTTCACAAAAATAAATAAATAAATTATATTATTAAGATTATTTGCGTCAGTTGAATTCTATAAATATAATACTAACAGCTTGATAATAACAATGAACAATAGAAAATGTTCACGTGAAAATAATAACAATAATAATAATAAATTGTATAACTCACATGAATACCGCCTACTATATATATATATATATATATATATATATATATATATATATATATATATATTATATATATATAAAATTACAATTTGTCATTTTCAAAATTCGTTCATTTGAGATCGTATCTTTCAATGTTATTCTTAAGATTTGTCTGAGCAATCTCATCTGATAAATTTCAAGTTTTTTAATTTGATTACTTCTGATTGGCCATGTCCTACAACTATACAACAAAGTTGGTAATATCACTGCTCTATAAACGTTTAGTTTCCTATTAATATGTAAATTTTTATTCCTAAATACACGTCGTGACAGCTTGTTGTAGGCGATCATAGCATTATTTATTCTATATTTAATCTCCTCATCTAGTACATTATTATCGCTAATTGTATACTTCCAAGGTATTTGAAGCTTTTGTCAATTTTTAACTTCGACCCGTTTATATGAAAATTTTCTTCCGTGCCATTCAATATCATTATTTTTGTTTTATTAGTGTTTATACTTAATCCATAATCCCGATAGGTATCATGCAGACAGTTTAGCGCGCGCTGTAATTCTGCGAAAGTTTCACCCAGTATAACACAATGATTATCATATTATGAACCTTGCTGTACAAACATAAAATGACGGTATTAATCCAAAGAAAAATAAGACTTGGGAAGAATGGACGTTGAATAGAACTGAATGGAGAAAATTCATCGATGACACAGCAAGATTAGCAGGTGTTCACACCGCCAAAAATCGCACAAAAGGAGGAAGAAGAAACAAAGCACATCAGTATGAATGCGCACACTGCAGTTATAAATCTAATTATAAAATTGAATTAATATCACACATAAGATTCAGACATTCAATTATTTAACAGAAACAGATATCATTAGAAAAGGCACTCATACTCGGTAACGAGTGAGTTAGAATAATAATAATAATTATATATATATATATATATATATATATATATATATATATATATATATATATGTGCGGAAGTTATCAGCGAAGATAACTTTATGCCTATGATTAATTATGCTGATAGTATTCAACTATAAATTTCTTAGGGTGTTTTTAGAGAGAGATAGAGAAAAATTGTATTATTCATTCGTAATGTACGTGAAATAAATAATAAACAAAACATGCATTCTGTTGTTCTAAATAAATTACGTAAATGTATATTTTTCAAAATATCTTCATACTTTCTGTTTTTGGTCGTCATAATAGAAATTAAGGCATCTTCTTCAGATATTTTTTTCTCTTCCGCTTGTTTTGATATATAATCAAAGTCGTCATCCGACGTGTCAATATCCACTGTACCTAAATCATCAGAAAGCGCATCCTGCTAAAACAATAGATATTAAAATTAACCATGTGTCATTATTACATTAGAAGAGAATAAATTTAATACAATTTCAATCAAGATATTTAAATTGTGATAGTAATCCTAACATTTTCAATATGTATACCAATATCCACTCATCGCTACACATTCCATAAAAACGAAAACAGTAACTTCAAGGTTAATATTAATGTAATTCTATATCATTACGATCAATATTGACTCTGCTGAAGAATCGACGAAAAAACTGAGACAAAAATTGTACAAATATTTAAAAAAATATTGCGTTCTTCAAGATAAAGTATATTTTCAATCCTACCGACATGCTAATTAAGACACATAAATTAAACTTAATATAAGAAATATACCTCAGAAATACTTTTTGTAGACGTGCATGGAGAAGAACTGCTGTTCGATTTGGGAACTAGTTTTTTCTTTGGAGATGCTACTGTTTTAGAAGAGATTTCTAATAATGCAGCTCCAAATCCTCCTGTTAAATAAAAAAACAATATATTTTCTAATGAAAGTTAATAAAATGACAATTACGCAAATACCACTTAGTTTATCTCTCTGTACATAAAATTCGTATAATGTAAAAATGGGACCAACGATAAAAATGACAAACGAATTTTTACAATAAAAAGTAATTATAAATTTGATGGATAATTTAGCATTATAAGTCATAAATACGACGGAAATTTAAAGAAAAAATTAGTTTCTAAATTTTTAACTTTACACTTTTTGTTACACAAATCTGAAAGCGAAATATTATTCCGTGTATTAAATTACGCTGTTTAATCGTACACACTAATAAATTCGTTAAGTAACACCGTTATTTACATATTTATACAACAAACATAGCTGTTTAAAAATAAATTTTAAATAAGTATCAGCGAAGTAGGATTTTTTTCATCGCTGAATTATATTAAAAAGCAATATGAGAAAAATGAGGTACTTACCCCCAACGTCTACCGCAACATTTTTACTTGTTTCAGAATTTTTCTTATCTTCATTTTTATCTTGCAATTTTGCAATAAATTTCGATGTAGTTTGTTCACTTGCTTCTTCAAGTTTCTTAAATGTTGAAGAACTGTTGCGATCATTCAACGCTTTCTTATTGTAATTATTCGCATTTTGCTGATCTTTCGAAGAAATTTCATATTTCCTATCGCGATGGTGAGATTTTGTTATACATTGTTTAGTATTCGAAATTTCAGTCTTTTTCGTATCACAATTTTTCTGGCTTTTATAATTATCGAAATTCTGATTATTACTTCTCGCATTTTCAGATGTGTGATGATCCTTGTGTTTATGACTTTTGTGATGATGACTTTTATGTTCGATATATTTCTTATCGCTTTCTCGTTTATCATATTTTTGATCTTTTTCCTTGTCGCAACCAGGACTTCTATTGCGTTTTTCGCCGATGTCACTAGTTCTGCGTCTGTTAGATTTTTCGCTATCACTTTTGTGTTTATCAGATTGATGATGACTTTTATGTTTGTCACTTTTTTCATGACTTACACGGTTTTTAGATTTAAGATGAATATCAGTTTTCTTATAATCTTCGGTATCTTTACGTTGTTTATGATCATCGTTATGTTTACTCATTTTTTCAACTGTACCCGCGTCATATCTATTTTCAAACGGTGATTGTTGTTTCTCAGATTTATCATCTTTTGTATAAATCTTACGATATTGTTCACAGTTGTCAGAACTGATTTTTTTAGACAATGTTGTGTCTTGTGGTTCCTTCTTAATGTCGCGTTCTTTCTTAATACTACGTTCTTTCTTAATATCACGTTCTTTTTTAATATCGCGTTCTTTCTTAATACTACATTCTTTGTTTGTATAATCATTTAAATTATAATTATACTGCCTACTGTAGTCATCTTCTTTCTCTTCATCGTCTCCTTCTTTTTCATCATTCTTATCATCTTCTAGCTCTTCTTCGTCCATCCCGGCTGGTTCCTTTTTAATAACTATTTGTTTTCTTTCCAAACCACTATACGAATCATTACTTTCATTATCTTCACTGTCGTTATTATCTTCGCTGTCGTCATCGCTATCATTATCAATATTAGTATTTCCATTATCATCGCAGTCACTATTTTCACTATTACTATCATGAGACTGATAATCATTACAAACTTCGTCATCATTGTTATAGGTGTCATTTACGTTTAAATTTGTAGTTTCTTCATCGTGAACATCATCCGAATCACTATCGGATGCGGATTTTTTATTATCACGATGATAATTAGAAAAATCATCCCTAACACTTTCACAATGTAAGTTTACTTGTTTGATTTTATCGGAATTAGTTTTCGAACTAATATCGCATTCGAAATCGCTATCGTTGACGTCTTTAACGTTATTTAACGAATTGCTTTTTTTTCTGCACACGAATTCTTGATCTTTCATTGAACTAGACGAACCTTCCACTATATGCCTTTTTCTACTTAGACTCCTCTGATCATCTGATCTGTTTGATTTATTAACATTAACACTAGAACCGGAATCATTATTTTCAGGAATCGCTTTATCGTTAATATTCGTGTATTTTCCTAATTTAATTTCAGTTTTTATTTTTTTCGACGAACTAGGTACTTCATCGTATTTCCTTTTCGTACTAGAAATATTTTCAGTTACCGAATCTATTTGACCATAAACATTCTGATCTTCATCATTTTGTACATCGTCATTTGTGGATATATGATTTGATAAACACTGTTTATTATCTTGTAGTTTACCGTCGTTGTTCGATGCGCAAGACAATTTTGGATATATCTTTTCGTTTAAGTTTTCCTTATGATGAATATGATTATTTACAACGTCATTATCACTATCTGAATTACTTTCATCCGTATCGATTTGTTTATATACATGCTTTTTGACTCTTCTTTTCCATTCTAGTACTAGCAGACTAGAATAGTCCCCTACTTCACCGTTATATTTTCTCAAATTGTTTACCGTTTTTCCAATTCCAGTTTTCTCTAAATGTTTTATCGATATCGGTAACATTTGTAATTTCTTTAGACAATACACTATCTATAATAACGTAGAAAAATCGAATTATTTATTAACCCGCAATCGTTAACCAAACAAAATTATCGTCGAAATTATTAACTTTTATTACGCGCCGAAAGAAACAAATTAGCGCAAGGTGAAAATACGAATTAGAACGATATTTATTTATATAAAGGAAATAAAATACTATTCATACGATTCGATATGAAAAATCAAGTACATTATTTAGTTATAAATTGTGAAAGCAAACCATTCGTTCAAGTTAATTTAGTGGATTGGACTAGGAAAAAAACAAAAAACATCTTTGCGGTTTTTCAATTTCGATACGAGGCAGAATAATTAGCAATTTCAGAAAACGATACCGTTGTAGTAAGTCGTTGGAAGCATATGCTAGAAACTATTAAAACTAATAATATACCGAGAGCATACATAAAAGTAAAGCAAAGATAATGGTAATAAATTAAAACGGAAACGAAAAACATAAAAAAGTTGGTGGCTGAAGTAGTTGATAATTGCATTTATCTGTGATTGTTAATAATGAAAATTTATGGATAGATATTAATCGCAGATTACTTATTGCGCATGGCGCAGTTACCGGATTAACGAGAATTTTAAAAATTAACCAATGAATAAGAAATTAAATCTGAAGAAATGTTTATTAGTCTTCTCAAAAGCGAATTACCGGGTAAAACTAAGCCACTTATTGCAGCGGAATTCAGCATAATAAATGCGTTTGAAATATGGAGATTAAGAATTCTAACAGTATCCTGATCATGTAACAAATAATTTTATATACATAATACACTAAGTATTAAGATACGTTTATGAGAGAAAATAAGAGAAAGATTCTCATATTTTTCTGACAATATAATTCGTAATGCAAACTCACTAGAATGCCAAATAACGCTGTGAAGAATGAACGGAAAAAGGCAGACAACGGACACGATGGGCTGATAAGTTAGAAGACTGGATTGAGTCTCACGAGGGGGTATTAACTATCTGAAATAGAATGGCCGCGGGAACTATGCAAAATAGAATAGACTGGAGAACTATTCAAAATAGAACGACTTGAAGAACTATAGTTAACATGTCAACTTCAAAATATCACTATACTCCTTAGACAGCAGAAGAAAAAAGAAGAAAAACACATGAAACTAAACAGGTAAAAATTAACGAATATGACTTAATCAAATTTAGTTAAATCGGTGGTCTACAAGATCCAGGATAATCAGACAGGAAATATTCTTTGTGTCACACATCCGTAAAATTTATGCTTTACAACAATTGTTTAATTTTTTTTTTACATTTCAATCCTTGGGAAGCTTGTTCGACATTAGGAAAAAGACGATATTTGATGCATTGAAGATTACACACATGATAACCGACATTTAGCAGAATTCAGGATCTATAATCAGGATAATCAAAAGAACTAATATAGAAAATGTGTTATAGGTAGCATAATTTACTAAGTAACGTTTATTGTCTTCATTTTGTATATTCTCAACCTACAATTACCAAATGAAAATATAGCAACTATACAGTTGTATTTTCTTAAAAACTTTGTCAAAAAAATTGATGCTAATAAAAAAAAATTACGTCAACGCGTATTATTGGAAATAACTTATATATATTCGCACTTTTCAAATTATATATATTCGATCTTGAATATTAATAAAATGTTAAATACCACCGAATCTAGTAATCGTTTTGCGTTTCAAATTATTTTAGTAATGAATTATTCTGGGAAAACGTAATTTACAGTCTTAAAAAGAACGAATTATTATTGCGCAAAAATCAGCAAAAACAACAACAAAAAGCCACAATGTATTGACGTTATCTATTCCAAAGTAATTTGAATATGAAAGTATCGTCGATGTTTTTCCACGAGAAACAGTAAAAATGCATTAGTTTAATTCTGCAAATATTAATCACTCGTTTCTAAATTACATTCTGTAATTCGTATTTGTTTTATATTGCACCTGCGCCAAAAAATATTTTCTTTTTTTTATAATTAAAAAGATTTATTACCATTATATATCTCTATATAAAGTATAGTGATTTAAATTCGTGCTGACATCATTTATTCAGTATCAGTGACATTTTTATTGCAAATACAAATATTATAAAGAACATTTTTTAAAAACGGGTTTGGTCAACTAATAAATTTATTACACACATATATACATATATATATATATATATATATATATATATATATATATATATATATATATATATGTATGTATGTGTGTAAAAATGGCGAAAATGAATTAAATTTACATTTGGATAAATTTGGCAGAAGTTATCGATTAAAAAATATCACGAAGTCTGATAGAAAAATTACTTTTAATAATTGAAACACCAGGTCAAGTATAAAAAATGGAAGTTTTGTCGCTTATTAGTAGCATTGAAAAATAATTATATTGTACTTAATTTTTTTGGATCTTTCGAATTAAACATTATCTCTGATCGCACCATGTTCCTGTACTCGCGATATTAGACGTGGATGGTAAGAGCTTATCCAATTAACAAAAGCTAGCTAATAAAACCATAGAATGGATTTTTTTTTCCAGAAATAATGTAAAATAACACAAATCTAAAAATTAAACTCAAAAATAGTATATCGAAGTGGCTATTTAAAATTAAACCAACCTGATCGAATACGCGTGTAACAGTTCCACTAATCACCGTTTAAAAAATTCGCAAAAAAACAACACTATTTATTATGTTCCAGTCCAAATAAAAATATTAATACGAAAAACTCGAGCAGCTAGAAAAAAATGGTAGCGAATTGTATGTAACACTAAAGAACAAAATTCGTCAGTATAAAAATGAAATTCGCTAGATTCTATGAAGGCTGATAACAGATTTTTATTTTAAAAATATAAACAAATTACTGAAGCAAATAGATGAGCCATTTAATATAAAATTCAATAATAATTAGGCCAAAACTGATGAAGATAAAGCGGACGCATTTGTAGAACACCTCAGAACAGCGCTTACTTCATATATTGACTCTTCTAACAAACGATTCATCTTACAATCTTCATCAAAAGTGTCCTTTAATTTTCATGATACTTCAAAATTCTTTACCCCTAAAATGCTATTTGGAGGTATTCAAAAAGTACCATTACGGAAAGCTCCCAGTTTAAGGTACGTTTTATTCGGAACGACTGTTACCATAATTGTTTTACTATAATCATCGACCACTGCTGCTGTTTCTTATCAAGCTGTTTTGTTTCGAACGACTATCACTTGGATCGTTAGGCGTTGATAGCCGTTCAACAAACATATGAATATATGAACACGTCTCTTTCCATTATAGTTCCGTTGTTTTCCGACATAGATGACGACATTCTTCTGATGGAAGTGGCAAATCATCTTACAAAAATCAAAGTCAAGGTTAATGTATGTGTTAAGATTGCCACAAAACTTGGAAAACCTACTAAGTTATTTTTAATGCTATTACTTTAATATATATATATATATATATATATATATATATATATATATATATATATATATATATAAATAAATGAATACAAATGAAAATGTATGATTTCGATTTTAAAATTTTGATATTTTTTTCGAAAGTTTTCTATTTTTGTGCGCGAATGTAAATGATACTAGATAGAAAAAATCACGATGGTCTCAAAATACGTCCAGAAATGTTTATTCAGTTGATTCTTATAAAAAATTATTACTAATAATATCCACATTTATTACATTTTGATCTTTATAAACAATTGTTATTGAAAGATTTAATTTATACAAAACATGGTGATATTTAGAATGAAAATAAACAATTTTATCATATTTAAGATAAGTTAAAATTTCTTCAATTGTTTCTTCTGTAGGAAAAAAACAAATAAATCTTTTTTCCATTTGAGCTACATCCACATAACATTTCAATTAATTTTGGTCAGTTCTTTTAACTTGACGATTTTGCCAACCTAGTCCATCAGTGCTAAAATATGCAGCATATGAATCTCTTAAACTGGAGTATCTACAAGCTCTTCCCAAACTAATTAAATGGTATCTAGGTAGATGAGGTGTAGGGTCTAATTCATGATTGGAGACTCAGGTTTTTGCAATGTAGGCATCTCTCACAAGCAGCTCGAAACCGTGATGATGCCCTCTACCGGTTGGGGAGTATATTTATTAGGGTATAGAAAATACGAAAAATCTGTGCAAGTAATGAACGCATTTTCTGAACACCGACGAGCATGTTTGCTGTTCTCTCTGACTGCGTGTTCTCGCAAGTATGGTTTCATCATGTTTGGATGCAAACGAAAAGCTTCGTTACCGACAAACACATGAAGCAAGATAAGGTCAGAATTGGTTAGTTTGCATGGGGGTGGAATCAATCCATTGTAGAACATTCTTCCCAGAATGACCGTTCAAATTTTTCTTGGCTCACCTTCTTCCCCATAGGATCCCACATCGATAAAAGTGAATTTACAATTTGTGTCGATAATAGCCAAAAGTACACTTTGAAAAACACCTTTGTAGTTGTAGAAAAGATAGGAAAAATTTCTGAGAATTTTTGGTTATCTTCACGCAGATGATTATTTATTAACTTTTAATATAACCATTCTTCAGTTCTCATTATAAACATAGGGTGCAGTTTGTTCCTCTTCATGCCATACATGCGGAATTTCCTCCATCAAAAGGTGTCCAATCATTCTTCTTTTCCGTCGACTGAACACAATACTCATTTTAAACAACTATACAAGCACACAAAACACGAATGAGAACAGAGCGAAGCACGGAAAAAGTAAAAATGCCATACAAAACGATAAAACGTTCCCAGTAAAATACTTATCAACAATTATCGTAATGGTTGTCCGAACAAAACGTAAACGTGATCAATGGGGAAATTATCTCGCACTTACCAAGGAAATCAGCAATTCTTTTATGCTACATTTTTAACGGGATACTGGAGATGGTTTATTTTCCTAAAATGTTAAAAAAATCAGTGATAATTATGACTCGCAAACCCGCTAAGCTGCAAACTGATGTAACCCCATACAGACCTATCAGTTTACGTTAGCTCGCTATCTAAAGTCGAGTAACTAATTCTAAGTCATATACGCCCAATTATAAAGAGTAATGAAGTGATACTAAATCATTATTTCGGTTTTCGTGTTAAGCACTCCATGATTCAACAGTGTTATAGGAAGTATGTTCTGCGGTTTTTTTGGACGTTGCCTAGGCGTTTGATAAAGTCTGGTACTATGGACTACTTTTCAAATTGAAACAAATCCTTCCTTATGATCTCAACACGTTGCTTCAGTCATATTTGACTGACAGAACATTTGTGATAAATCTTATTCGAAGGAATATGCAGTCTTAGCATCAGTTCCGCAAGATAGTCTACTTGGGCTTCTGCTGTATTTTGTCTACACAACAAATTTACCTACCAATAATCAAACTACTAGCCACATTCACAGATGATATAGCCATCTACACGTCGAAATCGGACGTCAGATATGCAAACTCTGCTGTGAGGAACAACCAAAATCGAATAGTTCAATGGGCTCAATATCGGCAAATACAGTTTAATCCACATAAGTGTCAACATATGTTCACAAATAAATCAGTTGAGTATACATCTATAATAATTAATAATGAAATAATCGCACAAGTTGATTTCGTACACTATTCCGGAATGTACGTGGATCGGAGACTCGTATGGTGCTTTTAAGTGGCCTAAATTCGAAACGCCATCATTCCTAGTGCTGGACCACTATATTCGCTGCTGGGTCGTCAGTTGACCTTGAATTTAAAAATTAAAAGACGCATTTATCTCACAATGATTGCGCCGATTTGGCGTTATGGTACTGAATTATATGGATTAAAGTGAAAGAAATCTGAACAGAATACAGCAGCATTGGTGTAATCACGTGCGCTCAATTCTACGTTCCAACTTAACCTGCATTAAGATTTGAATGTTTCATTTGTCCAGAATATTTACATTAGCCAGTACGAAAAACTATGTAATAAACTCAAACACTAATCCCAATATTGCCAGAATGCACTCATTAGGGCTTCTAGGCCATCCACCTAACACTGAGAAAGAAATGGTGTCGGAATACTTTCCGATTACCTAGCAACCGGAATTATTTTGCGCGATACATTTCCTTATTATATTACTTTAATTTCATACTTCTACAAAGCGTTCTTTAATAATTACTATATTTACCTCATTTATTACTCTCGTATCACAATACTTTAATTATTGTCTACACCTATTTATTATTTTATCGTATCGCAATCTAATGTCTCATTAGAGATATTAAATTAATATGCTAAATTTCTCGTGATCATCGTTGTTTGTGATACCTGTTACCGGTACAATGAAAAGAAGGAAAAAAAACATTACCCGTTAAAACGTTGTTCTTTAATATTCAAATTTGGTAGTGTTCACCTTAAGACAATGAATTACATAATCTAATCAAAAATTATACATAAATTATTAGTTGTAATCAATTATTCTAACGTTCTAAAATCAGTAAACTATTTTTATAATAAATTCATTTGAAACAAATGTATCCTTTCTAAAATTAACCAATTCTCTTATATAAGATGAAAATTCATATATATATATATATATATATGTCACTGAAAACTATCATAATACAAGTACCTCCGAAAATTTGTTATTTTCTTTCGCATTAATCAACTTTCGTTGGTAATGTTTAATTTGCTTTATCACTGTTTGTTCCATTGTTTAGGATAAGGTAACTACAATTTAAGTGTGCACTAACAAAAAATATTTGAGAATTTAAACATATCACAAATTGATGTTAAACGTAGACACCTCCAAAACATCAATCGTTAAAATAATTTTAGTACGTAAAGATCTCTATTTGGGTTTTACAAGAAAATTTTAGCTAGTTGATAAAAAGTCAGCTGATTGTTATCGATTCAAAGAATCCAATTATACTTAAATAATTATTATTAAAATGTTGTTAGAAAAAAATTATTACATTTAATAGTAAAAAGAAATATCTGATACCGAATTGATTAAAATATATTATTTTCAAATACAGACAATACGATATTTATAATGGATACCATATAAATTAATGATTCGCTGCTGAAGATTTTATTTTTTTATTAAAGCAAATTTTGTATATAATTTGACGCATATATCGTTATTTACTCAGCAGTGCTTAATCACAGCTGTACATCACACTTATATTCATATTTTGACATAATTTTTTGATTTCTCTATTAATGCAATCATATCATTTACAAACTAAAAAACCTTAAATACTTTTATTTTGAAGAATATCACTTCTCTTTGCATTCACAATCATAATTCAGACTGCTCAGAAGACACGCCCAAATGGAATTTCCACAGCGGTCTAAATTATTAAATTATTTTATGTAGTTCGAAATGAATAACTTCTATGAAGCAGTATTCGATTTAATTCACAAAACATTACCGCTGTTTATTGTCAATATAAGGATAGATCGCAAGCAAAAAGAAAAAAATGGCAATCGTATTTTTAAAACTTTCATTTAATTCGTAAGACGGAAGTAATTCCTAATCTTTAAAACGTGAATAATTATTTATTTGCTTTGGGTTTTTGCTTTCAAATTATTCTATTTGATTGTTTATATTTTTTGTAACGCTTTTCTGACGACTTTTTCTGGTTTGCTGCAACACGTATCAGTTACAATACATTTAAAAATTAAATAGTTCAAATACATTTACAAAAAAGATATATATATATGTATGTATGTGTGTTTTATATGTATGTACATATCTATTACCAATGTAATTATTACAAATAATTGCCAAATCTTAAAATTAATATAGAAAATTAAGATAATGCTGATTTATTATATAATATTTTTTTTAAATACGAAGTTTATTATTTGTTTGTAAATGAGATTTATAACTTTATTTTTGATTTGGTTTTTGTTGTGTTATTTTTTAAAAATAAATGCAAGATCATAATAAAACATTTTAAACATAGTTTCTTATGGTATTTCATAAAATGCATAAATTAATTTTCAGTTCTTTTAATGTGAGTAGGAAATATAAATGAGTTATTCTAAGAAATATCATCTCTCCTAATTATACAGAAAGCGGTTAACTATTAAAAATATTTTATTGTTTTTAACTTAATCCGTTTACATGCTTTATTCTATGACGAAGCTATAAGCATGAGTATCAAGTTATTTTATACATTTCATTAATGACTTACCTCAAAATTCTTCCATAATATGTTGTGGCGACTTTAATGCTCTCCATTTCTCCTGGGGCAGTATTGCTAGTAACAATTCCGGCCAACTTATGTTAGACATCATTAATGCAACAGATGTAACTGTCGCTAATGACGGACGTAGTACTTCCATTCTTTCCATCTAGAGACCTTCAAACGTACTCGATTTATCCATAATTTCTAGAAATTTATTACTCAAAATTGTTTGGGCCGTTCAGTCCTTACCTTTGGGCAGTGATCATCACCCTATTATTCTCTCCATTCAGTTCTCCTCGTCCCCATCCTTTCAGGACAGTTATCTATATGTTTATCCGTGGTTGCTTCCTGAACATAATACTCATAACTTTTCCTCATTCTTAGATAGTTTGTGCTCTCCTTTACTTAATACCGGTTCTTTTAACATCCCTTTGTACAACAAATTTCTGCAGCATCTCAATATAGCACTCAACCAATTTGCGTTCCAAATTAAGCCTTCTAACCGAAAATCCAATTCTGCTCACTGGTGGGATATTTCTTGTTACAATCAACAAAACCTTTTATTAAGTAATTATTTTATACAATTTCGTCGTAGTCGCTCAATGAGAGATTACCTTTCGTACAAAAACCAGGAAGCTATTACCCGAAAATTCCTGTTAACTAAAAAAAGAGATTATTGGAAGAAGTTTGTTTCTTCCATAATTGTACTCAACCTTCCTCCTACATCTGGAATGAAGCCAAAGTTTTCTCCGGAAAAAACTCTTTTAACAATTATTCAGTCTCTTCCAATGACTCATTCGTGCACTTTGTAGACAGTGTGGCTACTTCGTATGTCCCCAATTTGTCAGACCTTTCCTTTTCCATGTCAGCTTTTCCTTCAAACCTTACCCATCTCCCGGCATTAATTTCCAGTTTTCCATCTGCTCCTATAAGTGTATATGAAATCTTACATGGTCTCTTATTCAAAAAAACAATCCTCACCTGGTTGTGACGGCATCACCTACAAAATCCTAAATAATCTACCCCCTTCTGCTGTTAAAATTCTCTTGAATTGTTTCAATTATTTTCTCAAAACCGGCTCCTATCCAGAAAGCTGGTCTCAATTTCTCGTGGTTCTAATTAATAAATCCAATTCTAGTCGTGCTAATACATCATATCGTTCTATATCCCCAGCTTCTTGTATACGTAAAACGTACGAAAGAATACTAAAAAATAGAATTGTTTGGTGGCTCGAAAAAATAAATTGTTTCCTTTTGGGATGTTTGGCTTCCATGACAACATTAGTTCCTTGAGCCGTGTGTCTTATCTGATTGCAGCAATTTATAAGTCCTTCATATCAAATAAATATTTAGTTGCTTGCTTTTTAGATATAAATAAGGCCTTTGATTCTGTACCCCTAGCCACGCTTTTTGACTCGTTCATTTCATTAGGTATCCCTTATTTTATTTCTAATGCTCTATGTAAATTATTTACAAATGGGTCTTAATTTTCAAACATTCATCCTCCAACAATATTTTTACTAGAATGGTACATTTAGGCTTGCCACAAGGGTCAGCTTTAAGTCCTTTTTATTCAATATTTATATATTTAAACTTTTTCACACATCTTTGCTTATTAATACTAATATTCTTTTTTATGCGGACGATATTGTGCTTTATGCAATTAATTCTAACCTATATGAGTGTGTTCAATCAGTAAATAGTACGTTAGTTTCACTTAACATACTACTAAACAATATGGGGCTTTCTCTTTCTCCTCACAAATGTGTTTCCGTTATTTTTTTTTACAAGGGTATTAAATATTCCATAAATAGATTGGTTATTGATGACCATTATGTTCCATATTCTATGTTTCATAAATACTTAAGCTTTGTATTGGATCGCAGACTCAACTGGCGTAAACACATTGAAGTTATCTACACAAAAGCTTTAAAACGAACAAACCTTTTAAAATCTCTCTCTCACATGACTTTCGGAGGTGACCTTCTTATTCTATTGCTTCCGTACAAATCTTTCATACGCCGTATAATAGATTACGGTAGTTTCTTGTTCGGCAATTCTCCGACCACTTATATTTCCACATTGGACAAAGTTCAAAACATGTGTCTACGCTTATCCTTAACAGCCCTTGTCTCTACTCTTAAATCAGCTTTGGAAGTTGAGACTAAGGTTCCTCCTCTATATATGCGTCGGACATATTTAGCTGACAGATTTTTGATTAACTCTTTCTCATATTCCACTCCATCATTATTCTTCTCATTCCTCAACATTTTCCAAAAATGGAGATTCACTCTTAGTCGCCGTCCTATCCTTTGCCGCTCCGCACATCATCTATAATACAATAATACCCCTTCTCCTTCTAGTTATTTTCTTTTTCCTTTTACTAATAACGATTTATCCTTACATATAGATTTAGATTATTTTAAAGCCTTCATTGCTAACGCCTTTTTTACTTCTCATATCAATAACCACTTTTCTGAATTCACACCTATCTACACAGACGGCTCTAAATCAATCTCACACGTTGGTGCAGCCTTTGTTATGCCCTCCCTCCAAATTGTTAAAAAGTTGTCTCTGTCGAAAATTTCTTCTATCTTTACTGCAGAGGCTATAGCTATTCTTTATTCTCTTCGTTTCATCCTTTCTAGCCAATTATCTAAGAAAATTGTAACCTTTTCAGATTCTAGAAGCTGTCTCTCTGCGCTAAATTTTTCACACTAAAACCCCCATTCCTCACCGATAATATTGAAAATTCGCAATCATGTCGCCCTTCTGCAGGATGTTGGTGTCTCCATTAAATTTGTATGGATTGGAATTAGCGGAAATTTTCTCGCTGACTATTATGTCCACTCTCCTTCACTTCATGGACTGTTCATTGCTTACTCACCGCACACTGATCTTCTCTCCATTGTTAAAACTGCCCACAAGGAATGCTGGAAGGTGGTCTGGAGTAACCCTTATAATGTTACACATTATAAGTTGCTTCAGACTGATCTGCCATGCTTACCCTGGTTCTACAATATACAGATGCCAGTCAACCTAATTCGTCCATTTATAATCGCCATATCCAGATTACGGTTCAGAAAAAATCGTCTCCCTTCTTCATTATTTCAAATGAAACTTACTAGCTCGCCGTACTGCTCTCATCCTGGAGATGCCATCCACATTGCCGACGCTAAACACGCAGGCACAACTTGGGGGTGCAAATGCAGCCGTTTTCTGTAGGCGCTATCCTTTTCAGTGGCAGAATATGCTGCTCCAACATGGATTAACAGCGCCTATACAAGGGTAAATCTTAATAATATTTGAGGACCTCCAAATTATTAGAAGTAAGTAAAAAAAAAACATTCTTGCTGTTTCTCTTTAATGGTTATAGTACCGCTCAAAGAAGGCAAGGATCGTTCGTCGTTTGGTAAATTGACTATTTTGATTATAGAATATTTAATACAAAATTAACCAAATATAAATATAAATACATATATGTTGATATAACGGAGAGTAGGGATTTTATGAATTAATAAAACAAAATAAAAACAAAGCTAATCACTAAAAAAATTTCAGTTAGGTGTTGATAATTAATTAATCTTAGCACGTTCATTATCAATTTATTACGCAGCAATACACCTATGTATATACATACATACATACATATATATATATATATATATATATATATATATATATATATATATGTGTGTACACATATACCACGCGCGCACTACACACATTTATAGATTTTAATAATTAATATTTTCATTCTAAAGAATTATATTTTGTAACAATTCACCATAGAAACAACTACGAAAATGTTTTAAAATTGTGAACTTAAGCACTAGCTCATTAAAATTTTATCTAAAAATTACGTAAGTTAAAATAGTAATATTCCAGGATGTATGCCTACTCCCTTTTGACCAAATCGTTAATGAATATTTGAACTTCTTGATATCTGATTAATATTTAATAGTGCGATAAATATAAGCGTTAAAACTGAAAATGTTAGCAGCTTTTCAGTAAGCATAAAGATGTGTGCACATAACTTATGCATGTGTATAATAAGTATGTTACAAAGTACTGGACGTAAGCTGGGGGGCTTACTCAGCTTGACTGTAGCGCTACTACCGCTACAACGTAATTTCTTAATGCTTATGCTTGCTTAATGTTTAGTTGTAGTTTAGTTAGTTTAACTGTAGGCTGGTTAATTCAGTCGTTGGTTGCGTTTGTACGTTGTTCGTAGGTAAGTTATATTATTTAGATTATTTTTCTTCAAATTACGATTTTTCTCAAATTACTTTGTCTAATTACAATTTAAAATGTTTAATTATTTCAATTTCAATATACTGTGTGAGTAACATTCTTTAATTGGTAGATATAAATTGATTTCATTTTATTATGCGTTCATGAATCTCATATTTGTTATATTCTTTGAAAATTTATTTTAAATATG
This sequence comes from Coronaproctus castanopsis, assembly GCA_032883995.1. NCBI lineage: Eukaryota > Metazoa > Arthropoda > Insecta > Hemiptera > Monophlebidae > Coronaproctus > Coronaproctus castanopsis. The sequence goes on along the minus strand of CM065052.1, from coordinate 135,040,438 downwards.
AATGATTAAATGACTGATGTTTATTCATTTCATTTTGTATAGCGTAATACTGTATACATGTATAAAATGGCCTTCAGTATTCAGGACATAATATCATGGTAAGTACTGTATATTTTCATTTGTATGTAATGCATACTTTATAACGCGTTTTTATTCTTGTAATTACTTCATATGTACTTCATTTATATTATACTGCAAATTGATGTAAAAATATAAACTATTTGAAGATACCTAATATTAAAATATATATATATATATATATATATATATATATATAATGAAATTTAAAGTTGTATTCACTTTAGATCACTACACAAATATAAATGAAGATGCGATTAAATTTGTTAACTGAAATTTTACCGTTTGATTTGATATTTATTATTCATCGTAGTCTAAAATTGTAAATCGTTTTCTTTAAATACATTATTTTAAATAATGTAATTCACTTTATCAATATTATGTCTGTCGAAGATAACAAAATGGTACTTTGTTTACACAAATTTTTATTTGTCAGTATTTCATAATAATTTTAAAAATGATATACAGATGTTCAAAATAAACCAGCAGCTTCTTTCAGATCTAAATTTAGTTTATGTAATTAGATGTGAAATTACGTATAGTAGGATAACTAAAAAGGTAACAACTGAATCGTAATTTATAAATGAGTGTTTGAAAATGTTTTATTTAAAAATATACCTGATTATAGATAATATATTTAATGTATTAAGCTAGCACATACGTTAGTGGAAACATTATTATAGTAATGTAATAAGTAAAGATAAGCGACTTTTTTTTGCGTAACTTGAATTATATCGAAATTATATTAATTTTCTAATGACTACGCGAAATTCAAAAATGTAAATAAAAGTAGTAAAACCTTAAGGTGTTTGCATATTTTTTACGCGATCTAACTGTAATAAATTACATTTTTAATGTTTTTTACCTACTAGCATTTTTAAAATTAAAATTTGTATTTATTTTAAAAAAATCAAACGTACTTAACTATTTTCAAATTTAAAAAGTAAGCGATTAGTATTTTATAAGCAGAAAAATTCTTCAAAAGTAGTGTTATGCCGTGACTCTAGTAGAAATACGATATAATATTTGGAAATGTGAAGAACTTCTAAAATTATATTCATAGTTACAAGAACATGCATATTGTATTCATAGTTATAAGGACATGCACGCACGCAACTAGTATTCAATTTATCGTGAAATAATTAGCTTCGTTCAATTTCTTATTTAATAAAGATGGTAACATATGCTTAGGTAAAAAATCTGCAAACAAATAACCGTTCACTTATCAAAAATTCCGCAACCAGTACTTAGAATAAACTTGATTTTTTTAGATCAACTTTCTAGTGCTCAAAAGAAAAAAAATCAAAAATTTTTACAGAAATCGCTATTTTTTATAAGTTAATTTTATTTAGGAAATGATGACGTACAACATATTATCCACGTATTTAGCTACATCTCTTTACTACTAAAAACAATGTGTAAAAGGAAATAATTCATCGTAAACGATCATTTCCTCGTAGAGTTTTTAATTATCATCCGTTAGGAATGACGGCAGTATTTAATTATTCATTTCTTCGTTGCGCGCTCATCACCACTTCCTGTATTTACTTTTCGAACGTCCTGTTACTTGTACGTCATTTGACACTTTAAAATTAATATAGCTTGAATGTAACACTTCAAAATCAGTACTAATAAAGATTCAGACGCATAAAAATTAACACGCTGATAGTTTGGGCGTTCCCGATTATTGTAATTCGTACGTTTTAATTCATAAAAACATGGTTATAAAGAAACGTTTTACAATTAGTGAAATAAAATTTCGTCCAATCTTTTATTTTTCATTTTCATAAGTCAAAAACGTCTTCTCAATATTTTAAACTATACGGTTGTAGCCTTTGCTGCAGTTATTTTATTTTACGATAAAAAATTATTTCTAAAATACAACTATTGGTAACAACTTTTAAGCTATTTATTCCCTCCCGGGACGCACTAAAAAACATACATAATATATGTTGACTAATGCGGAATTTATTTTGTACAGTAGATGCAAGTTAGGTGGTTAACGAGAATATTTTTGATGTGTCCAGTGAAAATGAAAAACAAATTTAAAATATTACGTTTACAGGTATCAGAAAAAAATCGGAACATACGACAAACAGCAATGGGAAAAGAGTGTGGAGCAGAGAATATTAAGCGGTTTCACGCACGTACCGATGAAAACTGCTAAATTAAAGACTGAATTTATCGATGTCGATTTAGTCAGAGGTTATTCATATTTCTTTTATTATCAGTTTCACATTATACACGTAATCGTGGTATTCTTTTTCGTTACACATAAAATGAATATAGTTAGATAAAATTAAGACGAATACTAAAATTTAGTTATGGGATATCGTTAATTTTCATGCGATATTGACTGTATATTTCTTTTTTTTAAGCAATAACTAAAATTCGGAATTAAGTTTTATCTGCACTCGGTTTTACACAATAGAAGAAATTAATAAATACCATTCGATCCGAAATCTATTTAAGAAAACGTTAAAATATTTCACACATACTGAAATATTTTTGCTATTTTGACCTGTGTAAATAAAATTTTTATTGATTCCTAATATTCGATATATAGTGTTACCGTATATCAATTTTATTTATCGTACGTTTCTATTTAATTTGAAAAAACTACTACTAATAAGAATCTGAATGTTTTTTTCATCGTTATACTGTCCCTTCTGAGTGAAGGTTTCTCCCGATTGTTTCTAATTATATTTATAATGGACTATTCTATGTAGGGTTCTTCTGTTTCCCAAGAATTTCTTGAAATCGTCGTCCTAATATGGTCTCGACTTTTTCTTCTTTTGAAACGTCAAGAAATAGTTTTATGGAAGTACTGGAACAACCGCGTCATTCTTATTATAACCACTGTTTTAACTATAAGTAACTAGGATAATCGTAGATTTTACGAAAAAAACTCAGAACGTCGTTTATCTAATTTTTGGAATAGGTTTTTGCTTTTAAATAGGGTTCATTGAACTATTCCTCATACGTAAACAGGCTTTTTTGTTTACACACACACACACACACACACACACACACATATATATATATATATATATATATATATATATATATATATATATATATATATATATATATATATATATATATATATATATATATATATAGTGCAATGTAATTTTTATCCAACGTATTTATATGAGTTTACTGCGTAATCGTTATCTGTTTTCTTCAACGTTCATCTTGGAAAATTAATCGCGCAGAACTCAATTATAATCCATTGACCGATTTGTCTGTATTCAAATAATAACATTATTCGATATATTGCTGTTATATAAGACACTTATACATTAGTTATAACTGTGTGTAATAATAACAAATTGGTCGTAAACTAAATTGGAAATTTTAAGACTATTATCGAAACTATTCACATAACGATTTTTAAATAAGAGAAATAACTAACCGATGCTTGTACTGATCAAGAACGAAAAGAGTTTCAACTGTAGGCTTTAATTTTCAAAAAAGAAATATTTCTCTTAGCTGTTAGTATTATTTTATTTATTTCTTTATTATTTCCCATGTAAATATTTTTATTAGTGTGGAAGTCGCTTAATTAAATGAAAATATAGCTTTGATTACATAAAGTTCATTTAAGTTTTTAATTGATGAATTGTAATGTATTGACATTTTTTTATTATCGAATTTTACTATTAGATTGATGAAGATTATTCTATGTATTGAATTAAGAGTTAATTGCGAACGAAATGATTGTACTTGAACAAAGTGTTATTCAAATTTTGAAGAATAAATCATTATTGATAAAAATTAGCTTTACAATAACAAACACGTGAAAGCGTACAAATATTTTTTTCAATGCGCATTTTTTTTTCTACAATTGGTATATTTCCGACAATATTTCGATTTTTCCCATTGTATGATTAATTTTATTTTTACGGGTTGTTTGTAGAGTAATTTCGTTATTTGTTTTTTAAACGAAGCGAACTGCCTTATAACTGAATTTTCATTTTTTAAACTAACAGATATTGATTGACTTTGGCAAAAATATTTTAAAACAAATGCGAATTTGAAAATAAATCCTTAAAGACGCCTGTTGCTAAACACAGATTAAAAGTTAATAAAATATTCTCTTTTATCTTCAGACTTTGTTTTTTAATATATAAATTGTAATGTAGCCAATAAGCAATTTGGATGTGCGTTATGACAGGATGGGAGATGTCATTCAACAATTACACTCCGAACTACCTTTCCAATCATTCAAACCGGTGGGGAAGATCTAGGGGTGTGGGATAGTTTAATCTGCGAGGTTCATTGATATGATCTAATAAATCTACCGCAAGCTGGTTAGGGTGACCCTCTAACCTGTGCAGGTAACCTTTACTGCTATCTCGAATCACTTCATGCACGTTTGTTTGCTGGTTTTGGTATCATAATTACTTAAGCGATTTTCCATTGTGACGGATAGTAGGCCAACCGTATGATAGCGTTGAATATTGTTGTTAATAGTACTATACCCTTTCGCGGTAGAAATTTAAGCATCTTTCCAGTGATTAGATCATACCGTGGAGCTTTGTGCATTGATAAATTACCCATAATAACTCTCTTAATCTGGGACGAAGAAAATGGATTTATTGGAAGGGAGCAATTATGTCGAACTCAATTTGATTATAGAAAAAATCTGATCCGTTATCGGGTGGATGTGGTTGAAACACATTCTTTAGATGTAACCTAAAAACTTCCACCTTTTCAACATCGCTACCTGCCCATTCGCAATGTATGATTAAAATATTCAATCGCTTCATCAACATCGTCGCCTGTTTTTAATGGAATTTTGAGAACAAGATTCTCTTCAATCCAACATGTGTAAGAGTAGCAGTTAGTTTTATTATTATAAAATTTACAGTTAGTTTTCTTAATTATTACTAACCAGTTTTATTATTATGAAATTTACAGTTAGTTTTCTTAATTATTACTAACTGACTTCTTCATTTTTGAAATTGGATCTTACTTTTATTTGTGATTGTTTTTTCGCTGTTTTTTTTTTCATTTATTGAAGAATGTAGTTATTTTGTGTTCATATTTAACGTTTGAAAATACATGTACGAATCGTACTTTGTTTTTGTCTATTTATTATTATTTATCTTGTTATTCACTATTATAATAATATTCAAAATGTCAAAATTAACGAACGAATGATATACTGTCCGTCGTTGGCATAGTGTTTTTGAGCGAGTAACATTTATTTATGAGATTAAATACAACGATTTTAACTTTTAAATTGGCAATATACCTGATATTGCAGCGGCATAACTTTTCTTACATTACACGCGCGATATGTTATTTAGAGTAAAATTAGATTGGACAGAAAATTGCGTCATTTTTCAATTCATGTTTGTCATTCTCCCCGTTATTTTATTGCGGTTTTCGTTTAAAAATAAAACACAATACAACGTTTTCCGTTACGGCAAATACTATTTATTTTTTGCATGTTTTTTTGTTCTAAATATTTATGCGCACATTAATAAATTATTGTACCGCGTATATCATACTTATACGTGCGTATAAACCTATTTTTTTAGACGCATTCAGGAGTATTTTAAATGATTTGAGGGCGGAAATAACTTGATTAAATACCTGCTTATGTAAATTAAGGAAAAATTACTACGTTAAAGAATTTAAAAAAAGCACAAAATTAACGTTTTAAAAAAATATAACACGGTCGAATTATAATAATTATGACATAAAATATTAGATGTCTAGATCATAGTGGTTTACAAATAATTCTTAATCAAGTATATCAGAGTGGAATTATACCTCAAGACTGGTTAATATCACGATTCATAATGATACCGAAAACGCCAAATCTAAAATGCTGTCATGATTTTAGAATGATTAGTCTAATGAGTCACATTCTGAAAATGTTATTACGAATTGTGCATGCAAGAATTGAAAAAAGATGCGAAGAGAACTTGAGCACAGAACAATTTGGTTTTAGACCAGGAATGGGTACTTGAGAAGCAATATTCAAAGATGCTTGGAATTTCAACAACTCCTATTTCTATGTTTCATCGATTTTGAAGAAGCCTTTGATAAAGTCCGGCATCAAAAGCTGTTCGAGATATTGGAAGACATTGGATTAGATCCAGCAGACCGTAGAATAATTAAAAACCTGTATCTTAACCAGATCGCTATTATTTATCAAAATGCCACTTCAGACTTAGTAAACATAAATCGCCGTGTGAGACGAGGGTATCGTTTATGCAGAACAAATCTTTAAAGAAGCTGTGGAAGATAACACAATATATGTCAGAATAGGCGGAAAATACATCAATAATATTCGTTATGCGGACGACGCAGTTTTAATAACTAGTAGTGCTAAAGACTTAATGATCATAGAACAAGTACATAAGATTAGTCAAAAATATAGAATATCATTAAATACAAAGAAAACAAAGATAATGATCATTGGAAATAATATCAGCCCTAGAATACATATTAATGGGATATGCTTGGAGAAAGTTGAATCGTTTAAATACTTAGGTGCGCTGTTGGACATTACGGACGGATCTGAAACTGAAATCAGAAGTCGAATTGAACAGGCGAGGAACGTATTCAGCAAGATGAAGAAAATATTGACAGGACATGATCTTAATTTGGAATTAGTGGTACAAATTCTAAAGTGTTATATCTGGTCTATTTTACTGTACAGCTGTCAGACGTTGATTTTTAAGAAAACCACCATGAGTCGATTGTAAGTTTTTGAATTATCGTATTACCGACGAATTTTGAAAATGCCCTAGACTGCTAAGAAGACCAACGAAGAGATACTCACTACTATGAAGAAAGATCATGAATTGATTAGTTAATAAAAATTTGAAAACTAAAATATTTAGGACACTTGACTCGCGAGACAAAATATTCCTTATTACAAACTATTCTAATGGGAAGAATAGAAGGTAAAAGGAAAGTTGGACGGAAAATACGTACCCGGTTTTGTGATATTAAAACACGGACAGGGCAAAACACAGAACGTTTAGTACACCTCGCATATGATAGAGGACATTATCATTATATGGTTGAGGTTTCGCTGGATGGCCACCGATAACCGAGATTGGTTGGAACTATGAAGAAGAATAATATAACATTATACTTGTAGTGTAATCAGATTTTCCCGTTTACCTAAACAAACTATTCTAACACACTTTAGGCTACAAAATTAATTTTGGAAAAAAATTCGGAAATTTCTTTTGGTTAGCAATAATCCCGTAGCACTTCTTCAGTGCGTCTATGTAACTCGGGACGTATAGGTAATGTATACAAATAAAAGTCTGTAACTTTTTAAATATTTAAAATAAAGTTAAAGTACATTTTATCTCTATATACGCGTAAAGGAATTAAAAAAAAAAACAGTAAGCGCAGTTTATTTAATCGTAAATCGTACCTTAATCTTAATAATATGCTCAATATTTATAAAGCGCTTATTCGTCCTGTGATGACTTATGCTTTTCCCTTCTGGTCTTCTATCTCAAAGAACAGCTTTAATAAATTACAATTAATACAATATAAGTGTTAGAGAAGCGTATCGAGTGCCCCAAGATATACCAGAATTGTGGATATGCGTGATATATTAAATTTACCTTTTATTCGGGATTATATTCTTACTTATAACTCGTAAGTTCTTTGATAATTATAAATTACGTGCAAATGACTATCTCAACGATCGGAAATTATGACTCGAGCCAACTACAGTTTGTGTACACGAAGTAGTATAAGCAGAAACGCCTTAAATATAATTCGCTGTAAATTAATATTTGATAAAATGTAATCTGCTAACATGTGATACAAAGCGTTTTTTTAATATTCGTCAGACTAGTAAATATACTAACTTCTATTTATAATAAATATTACATAAAGAATTTAGTTCATTACTGGTATGTATAATAGTGATACGCGTAATCTTTATTCGTTATACTATTGTTTATGTAAATCAATAAATATTTTCTTCTTCTTCTTCGATAGAGTATACGGTTATTTCGAAAGGTGTAAAATATATAATTGTTAATTATTAATTTTCTCAAATAGACGTTGTTAAATCCAAAACGATCCCAAAATTATGACGAATTAAATTTGATGTATTTATTGCAAATAACATAATATATATAAATGTTTAATAATAGTGCTTTAAAAAAAACATATTTGGTAAAAATTAGGTATAGTTTAATAAGTTTGAAAGTTTGTATATTATCTAATTACTTATTCGCGGTAAAAATACATCGTTAACATTATCTCTTTGCCGTTATCGTGGGAAGTTCATCGGGAAAACAAAGAGAGACATCGCCCGAGTGAAACTTTCGATAATTATTCTGCGTTAAACACCCTCCAACGAATAATTTAGCAGCAGTCATCTGAAACGAGGTCATTGATATTGTGTTGCGTATACAACCGTGCATTGTGTTAAATTGGTCTCAGCTGGATTAGTTTCTATTTTCATTTTGTTCTTACTTTATTATTTTAAATAATAAAATATACAGTCTTAATACCATACCAATCTGCCTATTTCCTTTCTCTAACGAACATTCTGTTACTGTTTTATATATATATATACATGTGTGTGTGCATGTATAGGTGGTCAAAGAACGGGGTTTCCTCGACCTTCGTATACTTTCCGCATAGACAAGTTCCTCGTCCGTTATGTAAACAACGAATAGAAACGGCGTCTGTTGGAATGATTCTTTGTGATGGTTGACGAAATTTATGACTACTTCTGTAAAGGAGAAACTGACCTTTATATATACATACATATAATATATATATATATACATATATTATATATATATATATTATATATATATATTATATATATATATATACACGTATTTGAAGTATGTTGACTGCATAACAAAGAGACTATAGAGTATAGGTTATATTACGCCTCAGTCTCGTTCCACGCTGTAACGGTAATATTATCACTCGGTTTTAGTACGTATGGAACATTATATAAGAAATATAATTGAGGACGTGACGCAGATTAAATGTTCATGGTGAAGTTCGCCGTTAAATTACGCCTATATTACCCTTTTAGTAAAAATTTTATATTTTGAAAATGGTTGAGTCCTTGACTAACGAAAAGGTCGCAGCTAAGATGAGGAGAGTTAACCCCTTTTTTTTGCCGGTTTTATAATCGATTATTTTCAATTACCAGTATGACGCACGGATTTTCTCGAACCTTTGAGCTGTTATTGGGGCGACGTGCTGTCTGCTAGCCATCGTGTAGGATATTTAGGTTATAAGCGCAGTCGACTTTTATGGCTGCAAAGGTCGTTTCGAAATTTTGAAACCTTTAAACGCGATACATCGTTTACACGAGCTTTTGTTATTTAATATTATTATTCGAAATCGGAAAGGTCATATTGTTTTTGCATTATCAAGGATATATATATATAGATAATACAAAAGAAAAACGTAAATTGTGACATGAAAATATTATTTTCTATTGAAAATTTTGAAATAATAATAATAACCAATGATGTGGAAATAATTATTGATTAAATGAAATTATAGGCGTATTCGAAGAATAAGACCGTGCAGGATACACAAAATATATGATTTATATTTAAGGTTAAAATAATTGGCTATATATACATTCATATATATATGTATGTGTACGTGTGTGAGAGAGAGAGATTATACCTTGTTGAGTTTTTTTTTATTGTGTTTTGGATTTTAAAGTCGATCGATTATAAATAAGTTATTTATTTTTAATTGTTTTATATATATGTATATTCATTCATTTTCTGTGTATACGTACCTTGTCAAGTGTATTTATATTTAGTACACACACACGGCTAAAATAACTAATTCCGAAGTATTACAACGATTGAACAAACGACCAGAAATTCGGTGAAAATAAGGAAACTTGGATATTTTGGGCACATAATGCGGAATAACAAGTATGAGTGGCTTCAATTGATTATACAAGGTAAAATAAATGGTAATCGCAGGCGTGGTCGGTCTGAATAATGTGGTTAGAAAATTTAAAAAATTGGCTCAAACTGGATATAGATGAAATATTTAGAAAATTTATGTATAAAAATCAAGTCAAGCAGATGATCGCCAACGTTCCCCGAGGACCCGGCACATAGAAGAAGAAGAAGACACACGTATATATATATATATATATATATATATAATGATTTTCCATGTTTCCAGTTCATTACAGCGTGAAAAGATAAATATAGTCGTGAAATAATATGGCAACAGTTTTCTTGATCATATTAAACAGCTTTATTTTAATTTTAAAATATAAATACGTGAATCGATTTCGTTATATTAATTTCCAGCATGTTTAATAATTTTTCAGTAGTATTTGAAAAATTCGTCTTCTCATTTCGTCGTGTTAATCAAGCTCGATGTTTATCCGGATGAACTTTAATAATTAATTAACATTATTTTTTATGATATCTTAACTAAATCGCATATTCTTTTCGTATGTTTACAAATTATTATGTAGCTTACTTCGATGATTTACTAATTATCGTAATTCGTAGATTTTTTAAATTTGTGTAATTGATAGCTGTAACTTTGTCAAACATAATTTTTCTTTTTAATAATGAAAACTTGACTATTGAACAAAGGAACGGATAAGTAATAATTTCCGTTCTGTGTAGTAAAAAAAAAATTTTAAATAATTCGTCATCCTTTAGTTTAAATTGAAAAGAAAATTGCCGATTAAGATAATACAAAAAATATTTTCGAGCTACTCGTACTGGAGTAAAGTTTATCTTGTAATTTTTATTTTCGGCGTGAATCGATACAGTGCAAAGAGAGTTTCGAAAAGAATTCAAAGTTACGTGGTGTAAACCTGTACCATTAAGGTAGGTTGAAAACTTTCGAGAGACAGATTCTGCAATGGATACAAAACGTCTTAGACACGGTTCGTACCCCACAAACATCGATCGAGTTCGAGCAGCGATCATTCGGAGTCCCGGGCACTCTACTCGTCATTATGCTGCTTCTCTAAACCTGTAGGGAGAATCTGTTCGCCGTATATTGCTGGAAGATGTGAAATTTCATCCTTATAAACTGCTAATATAGCTCAGGAATTAAAAAATACCGACCAACTTTATTGATGGCGAAGAGATCGATTTAAACAATCTTTTGATGAGCGATGAAGCTCACTTGCAGCTATCGGAATTCGTAACCAAACAGAACTGCCGCTACTGGTCCGAATGTAATCCGGAATTAATCGAACAGAAGCCGCCACACAATGAACGAGTAACCGTTTGGTCTTGATTGGCGAAGTGGGGAATTGAAGTGTCTTAACTGGTATTGTCAACGGAACGCGCTTGTTTTTGCTTCCCTCACTTCGTCGTCGTCGTCGTCTGGGCTGTACATGATTTCAACAACATGGTGCGACTTGTCACTGTTCGGCGGAAATGCTCGCAATACTGAAAGAAACGTTTGGTAACTATATATTGTCGCGTCGCACTAATTTCGCTTGGCATCCGCGCTCGCCAGATTTGACCGCCTCATTTGTTTTTTTTTTTGTGGGGATCCTTAAGAACGGCGTTTACGAAACATGTCAACGAGATCTGGTAGACCTGAAAACTCGGATTTCTGAAGAAATTTCAAAAATTCACGACCTATGCTCGAAAAAGTAAAAAAAACTGGATGAATCTTTTGTTGTAAATAGTGGTCATCTGAATGATATAGTCTTCTACAAATGGTTGTAAGCTAATCTCTGATTTTCCTAATTTTAAATAAAATTTCGTTAAAAAATTTTGGTCGAATAGTTTTTGAGTTATTCAAAAAACAAAACCGTCCGTCTTCTCTGGGTCACCGTATATAAAAGCAAAATATATGTGGGTGAGTAGGTTGGTGATATGGGCATACATATATATACGAATTTAGAATTTCATTTAAAAAAAAAATAGAAAATTTCGAGAACCCAGCGGAAATATGTATAGGGCAGCTGAAAATTCACCTAATTGTTCGTTCATTTGCTTTGTATAGCTAACAGTGCTGGCCTGATTACCGGACATTAATCACTGCACGTGAGCGTATGCTAAGGTGGTTAGTGGGTATTCGTTGTCCGTAAATCAAATGAGAGTTTTATCAATCTGTCATGGACTATGTGCGAGTCGTTTACTTTTCGTAGAGGCATACGGTACGATTAAAGAGTATCGGAAGCGGTTCGACATTAATAGCGGCATTTGAATTTCAAATTCTTGGTAAAAGACCGACAAGAGACCAAAACGAACATAGTTTATTGCAATAACAGCTTTTCAAAGATACCGGCATAGACGAAACCTTAGCATACAATTGAAACAGCTGGAGATATTCAGTTAAAAAATATATGCATTCGCGAAAAAAATCCCTTTGGCAAAGAAAAAATATATATATGTTTGTGTGTAAACAAGTAGACATTTCGATTTAACTATTGGGGTCACATCGAAACGGGGTAGTGTAGTTGATTTGAAAACAGAATGTTATTTACGGGAAAAATGGATTTAGCATTTTTATTCGTTTAACTTATTTAATTTATATCATTATTTGTTAAAATGATGAAATATCTGTTCTATTAGAACATTTCGAATAAAATTATAATGATGGATGATGAAAAACTCTGTAAACGACGAGAGATGGTAAAGATCTCGTGTATATTAAGACGGAAGGAAGAATGGCAACATATTTTTCGCTCCTAAACGCAAACGTGATATACGAATCCTGTGAAAGCTGTTTCCGTGGTCTAGCGTTTGGACGTGACATATCCTGTATATGTGGTTGTAGCTACAAAAGATCCAAAGCGTTTTGTTGAAGGCGTTAGAAAATTGACGAAGTTTGTTATAAATTTAATCCGAAAAAATCACGCGTATCGAAAAATCTGTTCATTTCCGTTTTTTTATTTTTTCTCGGCAGTAATTCTTCGTCATTCGTTCCATTTTTTGTAATTTTTTATTTATTTTATTTAAGTCGTCTACAGTATGATCAGTTGTTTGGTAAGTTACTCCACATTCGCAGTTGCCGCTTTTTTATGTTTACATTTTTTTTTCTGTTTTTGAGCGTATAATTATTTCTTCCATTTTGGATCCTTAACTGTTTAGTTTTACCCATTTTTTTCTCGCTAAATCGAAACCCAAGAGTCTGATGTGTCGAATTAGAGATTAGTAGATATTTTTCGGTCTAATAGTTGTGATACGGTTTTTCAATGAGTTTCTTAGTTATTTCCAAGGCTGGTTATCTGAATTTAAATCGCTTGGTTCCGTTTGTATCTTAATTTATCGGTAAATCAATACTTTAGTTTTTGATAACTACGTGCTGACGATTACTCGTATATCGCTCTTTATCCAACCATTTTAAGTTTGACGGGATAAGGAAAATTGTATTGCGTATTTCAGCTTGAATATGTACGTATAATGAATGTACTAAATTAAGTACATATGAACGTATATAAATGATGTATTGTTGTTTGTGTGTAAGTGCGCGAGTGTGAGTGAATGCAGTGTCAAGTAAACGTTACGCGTTTGTGTGTGAAAAAAGAAGTACGTGGTAAACGAATAGCGGTATGTATTCCGCTATTCGCGCATTATTGTGGATAGGCGATTTATATGTCTTAATTCATTGTGAAATAACAAAGATTTGAAATGAATTTGAATGATTATTATTAATGTTGTTCTTCTTATAATACATCCTTTTATGTAACGGTTACGACAAAAATAAAATTTCGCGACAGTTTTAACGTTATATACGTACTCGTTTCTAGATATAGACACATGTGTTCTCGCGTCTGCCCATGATTTGTTATTTGGCGTGTGACTGATTTGAATTAGTTCCAAATTTAGAAATTTTTACACTAGTTTTCTCACTCTACGAATTTGATTTTTTTTTCATTCCGTAAGGCTAAATGTTTTTTCGCGAATTAAAATCTCGTAATCGGCGTATTTAGAAATATAAATTATAAATTTCACATTTCGCGGTTTTATATAATCGTGTTTTTATTTTTATTTTTTTCAGAAATAATAATAATGAAAAGAAAATTTAATTTATTTTATTAATTTTAAAAGAAAATATACTTCGTTTTATGGTTTACAAATTAACGAAAATAAAAACAAAGCTGACGGTTGTAAGCAGGAAAAGACAAAAATGTTACAATAAAAAAACGGTAAAAATTCGGAACTGGGTAAAGAAACTTAAGATCTTATATAAATCAGAATTTAGAAGAAGGTAAAACAAGCTTTACGAAGGATAAAAAATTGACTAATAGATCTTTGAATTTGAAAATCGGACAAGATTTATTTCGTAAGAGGTTACATTTATTCTATCCTGTTACTTGGATCGTGACATACACGGGAAAAAGTCTGATTTTGAGTCGTGTGAAATTTGCCGGCATAAAAAAAGTATGAGCATATCATGGACACAGAAGATGAGGAACGAGATGATGGTGCTGATAAAACCCAATACGCAGAGGAAAATCTTTGACATAATTAAGAAGAGGAAATCCAGCTATTTTGGACATATCGTTAGAGGAAAATTAACTAAGAACAATTATCCAAGCAAAAATTAATGGAAGAAGGGTCAGGGGTCGAAGGAAAACATCATGGATGTGAAACATATGTCAATGGACGGGGAGACGCACGATAGTTAAACTCGTAGAAACCGTGAGAAGATGGTGGTTTTAAGTCAAAATGATCGATCATGAGCAGTAAATGCATATAGTACTGTGATGATGGTGATCATTTTTCATTTATTTTTAAAGTTTGTTTATCGATTAGGCGATTAAAGCTATTTTTTTTTTTTATTTTTTATACGAAGTTAATTTTCGACTCTAAACGCGTATCAAAATGTCGCTTTTATTGCGTAGCACGTAATTTATTAATATTTATCAATTGTGAATTGTGTTTTGCTGGCTTGTTTTATCTTTGACGTTAACGATATTTGAACGCAGTGTATTAAAATGATTGACGAGATTTTAAATGTGTATTTTTCTATAATTTTCGATATAAATTGTTATGGTAATTAGTATGTATATATATATATATATATATATATATATATATATATATATATATATATATATATGTACATACATATGTGTGTGTGTCAATCCTCTCTGTTTCGGCATACTTAACGAGTCGATATGTTTTCTGTTTACTTTATTTTGCAGTACAGTTTACATTAATTTTCGATGTTTATATAGCTCGGTAATTTGTATAATATTTGTATAATCGGTGTGTAAGTGCGTTCGTCAGTCTGCTTGTTCAGTGTGTATATCACGCACGGATACACTTTCTATTTACCTTATTTCACAATTCGGTTTACGTAAATTATGAGTTAAATGCATTTGAATAACACACACGCACATATATATATATGTATATATATTTGAGTAATTATCATTAGTGAATCATAGATTAGACAATTTTGGAGATGAAATAAGTGTATTAAATTTTTTAACGCAAACAGCGAAATGTAAATATGCACACATACACGCAGATAATTAAAATATTTTTTAATGTTCTTTAAAGATATTATATCTACATCGAACATATAAAAGTTATTTCAATTTCTGCAATAGTTTAATTATCTCTGAAATGTGTGCACAAGTATGTAGTATGAATTGAAATAAAATAAAAACAACGTGCTACTGATAAACCAGGTTAAAATTAAAAATCGTATAAGTACCAAACAAATATTGGAGAAAGAAACAAATAACTGGTGCAATATATATATATATATATATATATATATATTTTGTGTGTTTGTTTCTGTATGTATATATAATATAATATAAATAAAAATAAAAATACTGTTTAATCACTATATAAAAAAATTATTTGAACGAAGATTTTCGACAATTACTCAATTATCAATCGTGCACATTTTTTTGTGTACGCTTGATAATAACGTAATTGTCGAAAAGCTTCGTGCAAATAGAAAAAATTTATAGTGATTAAACTATTTTTTATTTATAATTCAAAAAATCATTACTCTCTGATATATATATATATATATATATATATATATAGATATAGATATATATCAGTGGAGATTTGTACATAAAGGTCGCATGGTTGCATAACCACCAAAAATATCCAGAACAGAATAAAAATTGATGATGTAATAAAATAGTTAAAAGTAGTGATGATTTTATTGTGATTAAACAAAATAATTAAATTTTAATTATATATTTTTTGTAGAATATATTATAAAAACTTAACACTCGTTAAAAAAAAATGCTGTGAAATTCTTAGTTACAATGGTTGGTGGTTGCACGCTCGATGTAACCTAAAGGAGGCATTGGAAAGCTATATACATCGTTATTTTGCGTGTAATGCTGT
The DNA here is from genome assembly GCA_032883995.1 of Coronaproctus castanopsis. Taxonomy (NCBI): domain Eukaryota; kingdom Metazoa; phylum Arthropoda; class Insecta; order Hemiptera; family Monophlebidae; genus Coronaproctus; species Coronaproctus castanopsis. The sequence goes on along the minus strand of CM065052.1, from coordinate 135,024,050 downwards.
TATTAAGTTTACATATTTGCAACCAGAATCCTTGAGGTACACATACTTGACGTGGCAGAATTGGTTTTCCTCATTGTGTTGTTTATAACACGTGGGTGCAGTTTCGTATGCACACTACTGGCCAATAAACCAATATATTTCATCTCTTTCCGAGATTAGTTTTTCTTCATCGAATTTTTATTGGTGTTTCTTTCTTTTACTGTGTATATTTCCACGTGTGAATTATTTCATTGTGTCTCTCCAGTTTATGTTTGTATTATTACTGACCTCTGTTAATATATGTAGAATTTTTTCCTTACTCAAGCTTTATTATTTATACAACAATTGATCATTTCATTTTCAGAGGATTGTTTTGTGTAAAAATAAGAATAATTATACGTAGAGTTTATCGATAGTATTTAAAAAAAATTTATTCCTTTCTAATTGTAAAAATGTTGTACTTATTCACGTAAGAATAATTTTTTTAATAGATTTCGCTTTAATACTACAATTTTTTATCCTGGGATCTCGATAATCTAACTTCATAATTTTTAGTTTTCCTGATTACGGTTTTAAAACGTTTCTTGTATTTGTATTACACTTTGTTGACTTTGATATTATTAATGTGTTACTTTGTGATGTTGTGTAAAACAAACATTTTTTTTGTGAGAATATATTTAGGAGCGGGTAGGTGTAATTGCAACCGCTAGATTTTTTAACCACGAGCCGTCACTGATATATATATATATATATATATATATATATATATATATATATATATATATATATATATGTCTATGTGTGTGTGCTGTATCATCAAGTAGTAATATTATATTATTTGTGTTTCTCTTGGAAGTAATTTTTTTATAGTCTAACTATATGTCTTTATTACGATATATATATATATATATATATAATGTATGTGTGCGCGTAAAGAAAATGTATACTTTTCATTGATAATTACATAATTATAATTTGCTAAATAGGTTCTGCATTTACAAAAACTAAACCAAAACACGGTTTATTGAAGGTGACGAAATTAGCCGCTTTACGTTTATTACTGTTACCATTTTACTATAATTGGTGGATATGTCAGACGTCTACATATATTTTCTATTTCCTGCTGTTATTGTATATTTTACAATTAGGCAATACGGCATTGTTTACTTGCGTGTGGATAACGGACGATCCGTCAAACTATTTGGAGGTATTTAGAAATATATTTTCTTTTTTTCGTACGAGTGAATTGTAATGTGATAAACTATTAGTTTGTGAACGATTTAGTTTATAAATCAACATAATAATACTATATTTAAATGATCTGCCGTTAAAAGTACTTTCAGACAATGAAGTAATTTTCTAATAACATCCTAAATTATCGTATGATTAAAACTTGCGCGATATACTGCGAATCGCTATTTATTTAATATAAGAATCTGATTTTATTTATTTAATTTAACATTTTTACACCGAAAAGAATCGCGAATGTATGGATATCAATTATGTAAGTTAACAGTATTTAAAAATGATTAATGTCAAATCACACTATAAGTTAAAATCACTTTTTTTTTTTTGAAATTTTTATCTTTACCGTGAAAAAACAATTATAAACTGTTTTTCCGGTATAGACATTTTAGATTCTCGTCCTTTTATATTATTGTAAAAATTCAGATTCTTGTAGCGAAATTCCAACACTTTCTATAATTTTCTTCTTGACGATCATATCTTAAGCTGATTGATTAAATTTAATGATATCGATCTAACTCGTATTTAAACAAACCCACTCAATTAATTATTCAGTCGTTTTATCGTAATAAACGAACGTCATCAATAAAAATAACATTTAAATTGTTGTGTGGTAGAATACTTACTTCCTGATACAGATAGTTTTTTGTGCGAAACTGCTATGAATGTTTGCACTGGACATATTTGAAAACTTATACGATTTGATGAGGAACCGTAATTAATCATTTCATTCACGCATTATCATTTTTTATATGAAATTATATATTTTGGTTTTAGAAATAATTAAAAAAAAAAATGACTGGAAGAGGTGGAAATATAAAGTAACATTTCGTTTGTAATAATATCGCTTTTTAGATGATGAGATAATTTTTAATGTGTTATATAAATATTTTTATAATGGAACAACCTTTTAATTTCAACTACATGTTCCTTTTTATTAACGTAGATATTAAACGTATAGAAGACATTCTGACTGAAAGGGTTGATTGTGTTAAGACAAAAATTTAATATTTATATTAATATATATTTCGATAGTATTGTTGCAATGTAAGATAGTGAATTTTCGTTCCTCTTTTTGTAAATTTATGACAAAAGTTTATTGTAAGCTTTCGGTTATCGTCATCGTCCTTTACCGAACGTGGACTAATATTTTACCAATTCATTTTCTGTCTAATACGCTTCGGAACAGTTTAATTATAGTCAAGTTATATCACAGCGTCAAATTTTATATCCACATTATTCTTCTACTTCCTGGCAGTGATTTTGCCTTGTATAAGAAGGTGGAAGTATACTATATTGTTCTGGGTGACGCATTATATGTCCGTAATATTTTAATTTCTTTTTTGCACTTGATTTCTTTTATTATATCTTTACGTTTATTTAATCGATTTAATACTTCTCAATTTCGTATGTAGACACATTTCGACGACCTCTAACTTCTGTAATATATTCGTTAATGTCCGACTTTCAACAGCGTATTAAAAAAATGCATTTCGCGGTTTTTCGATCCGTATTTTTATTTTCTCGCTCATATCCGTTACTACTTAGATACTGGATACTCCTGAGCCGTGTTAATAAAGTTGTTCTTAAATTTCTATTTATTATCGTGTATTTTAAAACGCATTTAGCTGCAATACGTATTCTTTACATGCTGCAGTGAAGACGTTTATGAACTGTTGTAATTCTTTTAGATTATCATGATTTTATTTATTTTTCTATGTACTTTAATACCATCATTAAATTTCTTTTGAGCTTCCTCAAAATAAATTTGTTGTGAATATTACGTTAAATAACATTGACAAGATACAACTTTGCCTTACTACACCTTTGCATATCGCTACATCCTCCGTATTTCAGTGTTCAATTTTAATATTTCAGTACAGATTTTTTTATAATTCGTAGATCTTTATCATCGATACGCATTTATATATATATATATATGTGTGTGTGTGTGTGTGTATGACCAGCTGGGAAGTATGGGACGTGTTAAGCAGAAACTTTAAAAAGGAACAACGTCCTTTTTAAACTAATCGAGTTTGGGACCACAAATATTTGTAAGATTAAAATGTAAAGTCTTAAATTTTCACACAAAGTTTCTTTTGTTCAAACTGGTAATTTACACATGCGCATACGTATGTACAAAACACTCTTTTAAATATGTATTTTTTATTTATAGAATCTAATAACAAGCATTGCCTGTATTAGTATGTGATATAAACCGCACTATTTTTGATTACTATAATGCGTTATGTAATGTGTTTCTGTTTATTTTCCTTACAGCATATATCAGCAAGCGAGATACTTGCTCCAATTGTTATGATGTTGATATTAAGTATAACACATTCTCATATCGTATCTACACATGTTAAAAGTAAAAAAGTCGCATATCTCACCGGTAGTGGTGGTAATAATAATAACGGTACGATTTTAAATGGCAATAGCGTTTCGTATAGGAGAATTAAACGAACCAAACGTCGAAATACGTTTACCAGATCTCGTCCTAGTCATAATTACAGTAAGTCCAACTTTTAAAGTATATTAATGTAGAAATTTTTGTACAACCAAAATATGAATATAGCTTAAATTATAACATTAAACCCTAAGAACATTACGATAATAATGTGACGCAAAAAATACAAAAATTTATCTCGTACAATTTGTTTTTTTTTTCGATTTTTTACTGCGAAATTGACATTTTTATTTTAAAAATAATGTTTTACTTGTAAATAAATTCTGGAAAGATGCTAAATAACGTAATTTTATTCGTGTATTAATTTATTTTCAGAATTGTCTATATTTGTTTCTGCTCGTTTCGGTGATCTATCATTACGTACTTTTTAACTATATCAAATAATAACTATAAAAAAGTTAAATAAACTGGGAAGCCGAAAAAAAAGTTTAGAAAATTTTTAGATCAAAAAGAATTTTTTTTTTTAAATACAGGGGTATACAAATATTACAAAAAGGACAGTTTTTATTTATATTTGTAAAATATTACAAATTAAAAACGGAACATACTGCATATCAAGGTAAATTAGTAAATTGTAGCGTTTATCTTTTTTATGTTCGTCGTATTTACATATTCCAGTATTTTAAAAAATGTTCCTTTTTCAAAAATCTTTCAGTTTCTCTCTTATTTAATTTAAATGCGAGCCGATTAGTTCACTTTAAAAAAAAAAAAGTAATTATAACTTTTTATTGTGAGATCACGAATTGGATTTCTATTAATTTCGTTATATTTATTATTATTAAGAATTACATTTTATTATTATTATTACAATTTTGTAGATTCGGATAATAAACTTCTTAGCGATGTTCCGGCCACTACAATTGTTGAAACTGTTGATACGTATAATAAAAGGAACAGATTAAAAAGGTATTGCGTATAATTAAATTATTATATAGTAATTTTGTGTATCAGAATATGTTTTGTTTTTTTTTCTAGCATAAAGATGTGCTACACGGGTAAAATATTTTGTGATACAAATAAATAACGAGACATTTGGGATTGATATTGTATTTGATAACATTATGTAACATCAACATGAAATTGTGTGGACTACTTTTGTCCACACTCTTCTCAACAGCTGCCTTTCTCGTAGCTACAACCAGTGTGAGTTTATTCCATCTGTCCATCGAAACGGCCACATCCCTCGGTTTTTATACCTTCTTGGTATTCCCTGTAGGATATTATCTACGTGTGATTCAAAAAAATTTTGCTGCTCCATTTCTGTTAATCTTCGTTAATAAGTCAATATCGACGTATTTGTTCGGTTAACAAGCGCCCTCCTATAAATCCACATTTCAAAAGAGTCAGTTCTCCCAGATTTCCGGACTGTACTTCGCTATTGGAAAAATTTGATCGATATTACCTTATTTCGTTTACTAAATGCAGCGCTTTCCAAATCTTAGTTAATTTCGTTAGTAAGGAAATGGTAAACCAAGCTATATGACTTGTGTAGGTAATTTCGTAGAAGTGGTCTCGACCGAAGTTATTAAGAATATTCACTACAAATTTTTGAATTAATGAGATCTTTTAAGACCTTATATATATAAGCCTTGTGATACAGCAATGCTTTAGTGTTCTCCTCGCACGACTTGAGTTCAGATATGGTAAAATGATTTTCAGCTAACTCAGCTATCTATGACATTGAAACAATTACCAACTTGCTCAAAATATGAAAAAGCCGAGGAAAGGTAAACTACCCTGTATTAGTTTTCGGTCCTATATCAAACGTCAGATTAATGAGGTTCGGAAAGTTGACAAGTCTCCAGTTTATATATATAATATATATATATATATATATATATATATATATATATATATATATATATATATATATATATATATAGGTTGGAAAAATAACTGCTCATCGTGACCTCTTGTGTATTGCATCGTGTACCAGCCGTCTCCAGCGACTTCTATTTTGACTGGTTTTCATTATCATGGTTTATTACCATGTCCGTCCACCATCTTACTCGTCCTCCTCGTGGTCTTGTTCCATTTACTGGTGCAGTTAAAATGTATTTTTCTAGACTGTCGTTTCCTTTTCTCATAACATGTATGTAATATTTTAAGATTTTTTCTTGACAATTATCGGAGAATTACTTAGTTCTTAATTGATCTATAATCGAATCGTCCATGGAATTCTTATTATATCTGTATAACACTAAATTGGAATTCTCGCGGAAGTTAGTGTTATGGAGGTATTTAACAAAAAATGAGTCACAAAGATTTTAACATTAACCTTTTTATATTATTATTATATGTATTGCGCTATGACTATTTTTTTTTTTAATTTTAAATTTTTTTTCCTTTACAATTTTTTCAGCGACATAACGGAAAAATCTAGTAGGAAAAGGAACAGTAGTCGTAACGTAGCGTGGGATACTACACCCGTAAAAGTACAGCACAAATCAAAGGAGCGCGATGACGATTGCGTAGCTTGTTCGGAAAGTAGCTACAATATCAATCAACGAGTTGAGAAAGTTACATTATTGTCGAATGAGACGGTGCAACAAATCAGCATACTGTATGTGATATTTTTTTCGATATTAATCGTTTATTAATACACATTGCTAATATAATTTTTAATTAATAAGCTAATTTCAGCAATAATTGGTTTTTGAATGTATACGTATATGCATAATTAAAACAACTATATAGGGTTATTCAGAGAAGGCGGATGGATTTAACTTTAAGAGCCGCGTTTACACGAAACATGTCCATGAGATGTGGAAGACCCCGAAAATTTGTATTTGTGGAGAAATTTCAAAAATTCATCGACCTATGCTCGAAAAAGTGTTCGAACATTTTGTAAAATGACTGAATGAATGTATCGTTGCAAATGTCGGTCATCTGAACGCAATTGTGTTCCACAAATGATTGTAAGCTAATCTTTCGTTTTCCTGTCTTTAAATAAAATTTCATCTAACAATTTTGGTCCAGTAGTTTTTGAATTATTAAAAAAAAAAACCACCAACAACAACAAACCCTTCCGTCTTCTCTGGGTCATTCTATATAACAATCGTTGGAAACAATACACGATTACTAATTACTGTAGCGTCGTTTTTATTTGATATGCGTATATCGGTAATAATTGTAATTCTTTTCGTGTTTATACGCTGCTTGCGAAAATAGTTTAAAATATGTGTATGTCGGTAATTTACTAAGCTTAAACTTGTATTTATGTCTACTGCTCTAGAAGGAAAGCGTCATAAATATGTTCGAGCTTAAAGTATAAATTTTAATTATATCTTCATCGTTGAATTGTTTCATGTCTCAGTTAAAACTGGATTCTTAACTCCCGTTTTACAAAAGAAAGATGTTTTAAATAATTTTAATTTAGACGGATCTGTACACTTTAATCAATTGCAAAATTATTTTAATTATTTGACAGAAATTAGTAATTTTCGTTTCTGCGATAATTTCACGATAAAAATTAACTATTTTATACGATTATAAATATTATTTATATTAGATATTCGCGGTAATTGAAACGAACCGGTTTGTTCTTTATGTATTTTAATATATTACGACGTAAAATGAAAAATCGTATAAATTCATTGTTATAGGGGTAAATTACAAGAGCCGGAATCGGAAACAATACCGGCATCGCCCTCTTTAGACGACGATGGCTTTGAAAGCCTAGATAGCAGCGGATCTTGCGACGGTGGTACAATAGAAGATAAAGATATCAGTTTAAGTGTGGCGGATTACGAGACTGTAGCAATAAATAAAAGTCCGAATCACAAAGATCATAATCTAGTCAACAATAGTTTCTGTCCTAAAATTATATGTAGCAATTGTAACTCTAATAATAATAATAATAATAATAATAAGTTTAAGATACAAAATGAAATCGACGATAAATCAATAAATGTCGATGACGTATTGATAATTCGAGAAGACGACGTCGCTGCTCCGAATGAGCATCGTAAGGATGCTGCTATAGCTGAAGTTGACGTTGGTACCGATGATTGCGATGAAGAACACCGCCTATCTAAACAATTTTATAACGCTGCTAAGAATCACGACTTGGGTTAGTTTTAACATACTACACGATTGATAAACATTTTTAATAATTTGTGGATGAGATAATACAATTTTTTTTTTTACTACTTACCGAACGTGTTACTGGGAGAGATTGTTTATATTTTAATAAAAGATGCTAACTTCTCTAGAAATGTTGCTATGTGATGAGGTAATAAATTATAGATTATCCAAATGGAGAACGGATGATACATTATATGGATGTATAATATATGGGGAACGTAGTAAGATAAGCTAAAACTCAGAATATATATATATATATATATATATATATATATATATATATATATATATATATATATATATATATATGATCGGCATTACAGATTCTCTGTTCAAAATGGAAGGGATAGAATGGCTAAGCATATGGAAAAGACGATCAGGTAACAAATAATATCCAAATCGTAATGTACGGATGAGTACAATTCCTTTTGCGATGAATCTTAAAGAAGTAGAACCATGTAAGTTTAGGAGAGAATGCTTAAGTTGATTGTAATTAGCGAGAGGTGATCGGATTAATGATGTAACATCAGTTCCCAATGATCCGTATGCTCTAGCTGAACAGAGTGGATGATATTCTTGTGAGAAATTAAAGAGAGTTCTACGCTATTAGATGATGCGTCGTGAGCTATTTAAATCAACACATTGATTGTTTGAAATAACTTTACGACCCGACATCTACAAGAAGAATACACAATTGTAATTCGACTAACATGTTTAACTTTACGACAAAAAAAAAAAATAAAAATAAAACATGTTACATTGTTACTGTTATTCGGGATGAAATTTCAAAATGATTAAAAAATAGCCCAAATGAAAACAACGTCAAAAAACGTTTGAAAATAGCACAAATAAATTAGCTGGATATTAGATATATAACCGTATCCCACAAATAACGCTATTTCAGTTTCAGCGTATAAGAAAAATTGGATATTTATTTTTACAAAATCACTTATAAAAGATAAATATGTATATATTAGACTGTCTCTCGTTATTACATTCCAAAATGTTATATATAAATTACTGTAAGTGTATACACTTGTGTGTGTGAAATATACGTACGTATATTAATGAGTGTATTCAAAATAATTTAAAGTAATCGGTTAACTTATAACCTTATTTTTTTTTGTAAATATTTCTTTTATTATTGACCGAGTTCACTTTTCTTCCTTAATATTAGCCTTTTTAGTTAACGTCTTTCGTGTACGGTGTAATAATTATTATCGCTAAAAAAAAATTGTTTATTTAAAAAAATATTTATATAACGCGCTAAAAATTATTCGGAATAATTTAAAAAGTAATGTCGCGTGCAAGTATTATTTTATGTTATTTCTTTCATCGTTAATACTAACCTTTTCAGTCAACGTTGTTACCTGTACGGTGCGATGACTTTTGTCGCTAAAAAAATTGTTTATTTAAAAAAATATTTATATAACACGTTAAAAATTAGCCAGAATAATCTAGAAAATAGTATTGCGCGCCGAATATTACTTTATATTCCAGAAATATTTATATAACGCATTAAAAATGATCCGGAATAATCTAAAAAGTAATTCGCATGCGACTTTATATCATTTACTCCTTGAGTAATTTTCTTCAGTTATTTCATACACCGAAATTTATAAAATAGGTAATGTGTTATTGAAAAAATTAAAATAGCATCAACCTTTTTTTTTCTCATGCTGCTACTTTACATTCAATGTTGAATAAATTACATTTGTTACAGAAAAACGTACAGATGTTGAAATTGAGCAGATAGAAACAGACGATAGCGAAACAGATCCTGTAGACGATCACTGTGTCAATAAAGTAAGTATATACGATACCTATCGCTAAGTCTGATGCATTTTTTGTTCAAAATATTAGACTAATGATAAATAGTATTAATAAAATTTTCGAAAAAATTATTTTAATTTGGCTAAATGAATATAGTAATTCGAACATTAGATTCGATTAGATGCAAGTTCGGCAGTCAGCTGCATTATGCGATGCCATCGCCGACAATATTTTAATCTAAATAAACATACTAGACTGATACTCATATTCACCTTCAACTACTACTTGGTATGAAGGCATTATATTTAAATTCATCAAACATGGATTCCCTGAAATACCGTTCATCAAAACCCATTTAACAAAACAGACAGTTATATGTACGGTTAACAAATTTTAAATCTAGCAAAAAATATACTATCGTTAGGGTTCCTCGAGGAAGCATGCTTCTACCTTTTTATTCTGTGTATAAATGATCTCACGCTTACACACAGCATGTAAGTTTAAATATTTACGTTAACGATCCTGCACTCATCTTGATAGGATTTGTCGGCGACTTACTTATGCTGTAAGTATATTAGTTAAATACTTTAATAAATGGAAGATTAACGAGAATAAATCCGAGGAAATTGTATTTACAAAGCGCAGACCACTTATTAACTAGTACGTTAAAATTAAAAACAACATGATTAACCGGAACGATGAGGTAACTCATCTACACCGGATTATAAATCGATGTGTATATATATAAGATTCGGCGTAAGATGTGTACATTATTTCCCATTTTTAATCAAAAATTAACAGTAACAAATAAATTTGTGATGAAACAGTAATATTGCCTACGTTATTACATGCTACTCCAGTTTGGTGTTCGATCGCTTTAAAGAAACTCCAGTGAATTCAAAATTATTGCTTTAGAGTCGTCTTAAATAAGCCGCACTGCACTCAAATTAAAACAATGCGTAATTACTTTAATTTTCCATTCACCAGTGATATGAAAAAGCATGCAACTAAATTGTTCGATTGTTGTGCTATGTTTGACGTTATGATTTTAAATAATATAGGTGTAGGTATGAGTATCAATCCTTAAAACACAGATAGAAGTATAAACATAGGCGAATTACACATATACTATTTTGAGTATTTCATATTTCTGCATTTCTTCTTTCTCTACGAGTTGGTATATTCCATCGATAAATACTTGAAAATATCGTTTAATTGTACGCTTACACTGATGTTGAATTTATTATCACTTAAATCGGCTATTCCTGTTAGTAATTATATAAGATTTTTATATTCCTATTACTTTACTCTGTGCTAATGTATATATTAAGTTTATCTGATAAGGAAATCATATTTTTCAGTCATAGATGATTTGCTATCCGTTTTTTATTGTTATCGTGTTAACACTGAGACAGATATAAGTTTCTTCTTATTTTTCTTTTATAAGTGTTACGTGTTGTAATAACCGGCGAGAAAATATGGGAAACAGAACTAATCTCTGTAGAATTATTAAATGCATTTTTTATGCAGTTTTTCATATTTAATAATAATAAAAATTTGTTTAAAAAATTGATTGTTTTAACAGAAAAAAAAAAATCGAGAAAAATTATAAACGTCCGCGTTTTTAAATTGATAAATTAGCGAACTCTTTTATTTTTTATTTTATAGACATTGTTGCGTAGAAAAATTGGTAATCAATCGAAGTTGACTGTGTCAGTTAAAACTTTAGTAGCCGAAAGTTCAGTGAACTCTTCCGGAGATGAAAGCGAAGTAGAAGAAATGTTATCGTCGCCCGGAAGTTTTGGCCCTTTGTTAACTGAAGGCACTACCAGCGCTGGGGAATGGATTGGTGTAACTACAAACAGCGAGGAATGCAGTTATTCGTCCGAAATTGACGACGGTTCGGATAATCAGTACGAACAACAGTTTATGTTAACTAACGATAATAATGATCATCTATTCGATTGGGATTTAGATATGGTAAATGAAATTATTATTATTGTTTTTTTGTTTTTTTAAATAAATTTCGCTTATGACACGTAATTTTTGTTTTTGTCGAACATTAAAATGATAAAACACGTTTTTGTTTTTAGAAATCATCATCATTGTTGCATCTTTTTGACAAAAGATAGTATACGACAATTTTGAATTAAATCAAATCGTATTTCCCTTTTCCTGGCTGCCTTTATTATTTCATAAAGTTGTCTCCGAATCCTATTATCAATATTATTCTTCGTCCCACTGGTGTTACTTTAATTTTGTCTTGAATTGCAACCAACAATATTCCTCTTTCCGAATCTTATTCGTGCAAACTTTTACTGCTTAGTACATCATCTATCAGCGTCATCTTGATTCTACTTGTCCGGAATATTACGTAGCACTGATTTACTTTGATCATTTCTTCCTATTAGTACTGCCTGTAAATTATTATGAAACGATTGTTTCGTCATTGCGATACGCGATCTAATTTCTTTTATGTCCCCGGACATCTATCGTGAACAGAGGACCTCTGAATTCCTTAACTAAATATTGTTTAAAAAAATTTAGCCGATAATTATTATTTAATATTGCGGTAACATAGTGAGTAGAGCGCATGACTAAACCTACTACCGGTCGACAGTTCGAACCATCTCGCGGCATAATTTTTTTCCCCATCATCATGTGAACTTTAATTACTACGTCCGTGTTCTTAACCGCTCGGCTATTCCGACGACATAAGTTATCCAAGATGGTCACCCATCCAAGTACTAACTTGGACGGACGTTGCTTAACTTCGGTGATCTGACGAGAACCGGTACATGTTATTGATTAAAAAGTATAATTAAATAATGATACCAGAATTTAACATATAGGAATAAAAAGGACCGTGTATACGTGGGTATTTTGAAGGAGTATTCATAGGAAGTGGAACATTAAGACCAAGAAGAGCTTGATGTAAAGCAACACGAAAATTACTATAATGGGAATATTTAAGAATAATATGTCCGCATTGGCCACTAAATGGGTATCCATAGGATGTAAGCAGTTAGGAGAACTAACAAGTTTCAACTTGTGTAGCGAAGCAGTAAGGCGACTACGGCCGAGTCTCAGTCAATAAATGGTAGTAATAAAACTCGCAATTTGATCGTTTCAACTTTAATATGAACCATATGGATTAATAGGTATGACGGATTTATAATGCCTTGCTGTAAGTGCATCTGACCACAGATTTTTCCTGTGTTTCTTATGCGTAAATTAAATGTACGCTAGAAGATCTGTAGGAGGTGTATAAAATAAAAAAGTTCCTAAAGTAAGCGTAGAAATTACCAACTATATTATTGTCATAGATACTGCAATTACAGCAAAATCCCCCCTTCGAATTGCCTGTTGTGGAATTTTCTTTTATTTTGACATATTCGTCGAGGCATTTTGGTGTTGATAAATTTCGATTAAAATGAAAACCTATCGTTAGGAATGTTTAAAATTAACTAATAAAATTTATTAACGAATAAAATAACGCATTTTTTTCTTTTTCAGATGCCTAACGTAATACTAAGTCCCAGTAATACGGCTACGGGAAAAGGTTTGTACCCGACGCTTTATATTTCTTACTATTATTAGAATCGCGTGCGGTTTAACTGGGATTCCCTGTTACGTTCTAATCGATTGCGCAGAACGATAATTGCAAGACAAGACGGATGACATAAATAAAGAATTACGGATGAAAATCTCGATCGTGTATTTACGCTGCCAGAATAATTAGCGTAAAAATTCATTATTGTGCCTTTTTGTGCGTTTGTCGCTCTATTTGTTCTGTTTGTTGTTTTTTCTGTTTTTTCTTATAGGTTAACGTTCGCGCAAATTTGTGTCTAACGTTTATCGGTTTCCGACCAGGTACCTTTCCCTGTGTAAACGTGAGTGATATATAATATATCATTTTGTAATTTCTCGTAATCGCATTTACTACCGGGTCCGAATCTCAAAAATCATGTTTCTAACGACAATAATATTATTATTATTATTATCATCGATGTTTTGTTGTTTCCTGTAATAGTGTCCGTGTAATCGACTTTATATATAAAAAAAAAAAATTAAATATCGTTATAAATATTTTTCGATCAATTAAATCGTTATTGTACGTTTAAATGAATAAAAACTTAAAATTAATAACAGCAATTACAAAATCGCGTTGAGGGGTTTTTGTGTATTTTTTTTTTTCCTTTACGTATCGACATTTAGTAGAGTATTACTTACGATATGTTACGCGATTTTATGCTTGCAGTGAGCTGCACTATGTGGGAGAAACGGGACGTAAAAAAAGCTAATTTATCCGTGTTAGATATTAGCTCTGCTATAATTGCAAGAGTTGAAGCTATGCCCGAAAATATGGACTACCTTTATATAGGTAGGTATAATAATTAACAGTACGCTTGTAATATATATATACATATTTATATCTATACTAATATATAAAACTGTAGTGTCTGTTATTTGCGAATATTTTAATTATAATCACTGCATTGGGCTATTTTTATCACAAACAGAAATTCTATTTTTTTTTTTTTAATTTTTTTCTGTCTGTCCTGATTTAATTCAGAAACTATTGATGTAATAATGATGAAATTCCCATAACTTATAGCTTATATTATCGGATTCGTTCTAAGCTTCATTTCACATTGATATCATAAATAGCACAGAAATTACAATAATTTAAATTTTAAAAAGTAAGGGATGCCTCTGTCAAATCGTTTAAACGGCCGTTTTAAAAGCGCCGTTGCCGCAGTTTCATCGTTTTTTATACAACGGTAACAGTCGCAGCTTTTTGAGAAAACACAATCGTTTGTTCCATTATGAACGTTCTGTAATGTCATTCAACGTAATATTACGACCGCTTAAAACGTCACCATATTCCTAAAAAAATATAGCTTTAAGGGCGTTGACCTGCATCGAGCTATTAAAATCTTTGTCTGTTTGTCTGTCCCGATTTAACTAATACATCGCACTATTAGTCCGTTCTGGATTTTTTACTTTCGCGTTAGTATACATATATATATATATATATATATATATATATATATATATATATATATATATAAACTGCTGCCTCCCTATTAATTTTAACCTTATTGCGTTTTATTTATTTTTAAAACTGCATCTCAACAAATTAGCATATCAACCGGAAATTTGCTTCAATCAATAATGACTTAATTATACTCTTTTGCTCGATTAACTGTGAAATTAATTTTTAAGGGTTCTCCTATTCAAACATCGTACGGGCCAGTCTACGTTTCCCAAGTAATATGGAATATACACTTACCTTTAGTTTTATATATACAACACAGCTACACGTACACAAAAAAACACACACACATGCCAGTCTACTTTTCCCGAGTAATATCGAATATACATTTACTTTTAGTTTTAGATATAAAATTGCACGTAAACAAAAAACACACATATATATATATATATATATATATATATATATATATATATATATATATATATTATGTATCTATTCTATGTAACAAATTGATTATTTAAATATTCTGTTTGATTTTTTTTTTAGTCATATCTTGCGGATTATATTTTTTCATTCGACTACTAATTTGCAAAGAATTTTTTCATTTTTATTAATATTCTCTCGAAGACGATTAAATACGATCTAATCTGTGCTACATTGTTATTTACGATTGAGTTCAGTTCTGATGATAAGTGGTGCAGGTTAATTTGAAACGTTAGATATTATTAATAAATGAAACACGGTTTTACCGAAAATAAATTTTTCAAGTATTAAAAATAACCATGAAAGTTTTAAGTAATATATAATTATAGCCTAAATTGAAGTTAAAATATCCATAAATATCGCGAATTAATTTACGTTTGACTCGACAAAATTAAAATTAACTATTTTTGACGTGTATTTACAAAACCTCAATTTTTTGACGTGTATTTACATCAACTCTATGACAAAACAAAGAAAATTATGGTACAATCGTTTAAATTAGTGTAGCTAAAATATTTTTGCAATAATTTATATTTACACCGATGAAAATATGCCCGATGACTTATTACTTATTAATGAATGTTATAAATTTAAATCCTTCTTTCAGTGTATATATATATATATATATATATATATATACGACATGGTTGCTAGAGCCCCATCGATTTGAGCTCGCGACATAATTTTTTTTTATTACCATTTAATTCTTAGTTATCACGGAGGAGACAGTGTCACCCTATATCGTGCAACATATGTGCGCTCAACTGTGTTTCATACATTTAGTGCCTCGAATGCTAGCCCATTTTGAACGCAAAAATAACGTACGATGGGCGAGTCACTATGTTCGGCAACGAACACTACGACTATATCGAATATATATATATGTGTGAATTATAAAATGTATTTTTGATCAGGCTTAGTGATGTCACTGATATTGGCGATGATACCGGGCGCGTGTAGATTAACTGATTCACTTTACGGTTCCACATCCGGTAATTTCTATACACTATCAGACGATAGAATGTCTAGTATCAGCGGACTCTTACTACCGGATTGTCCGTTATTTATTGATAATTTATTAAGAATATTGTCAATTGCATTGTCGGTTTTGGAGACCGCATTTAGCGCTACTCTTGTGTAAGTAAACGAATTTTGTTCTTCATTTGAATCATTCATTAATAAAAATTCTCCTATTTATACGCAGTTCATTATTTTTATAATTAAAAAAAAAAACAAAACTAACTGTTCGCTTGCTGGGAATGGTAAACAATCCGGTAAGGGCAATGATGACAAACCGCTCGCCGCAGACTAACCCAGAATAGTGTCTATCAAGAAAATCTGTTAGGCGACGTCGTCCTCCACCAACTTTCGAGTAGATGGGACTGTACACACATATTTATGAAATATATAATCGTTGAATCTGTTACTTCATTTCCTTCATTCTTATCTTATATATAAACATTCCTTAGAATTCTAGTGTTCTTTTCATCATATTAATAACTTTTACATTTTATATATATTGTGAATTATACAGCGGCAATATTTTGATAATAATCGCAACATTTGAACGATTCTGTTTGGGAGCGATATTCTTTTTCCTGTTAACTGTGGCAGAACGAACATTCAAACAACGTTTTCTGTACGCCAAATTTTTTTCTCATTTAACATCATTTCGTCGGGCTCGTAAATCGGAATTACCGCACTTTAGGCTGAACAAAGTTAGAAACATTAAAACTTGGCTGTCCGTCAGATCATATCTTAAGGTAAATATAACTGCTTATATAAACAAAGAATATATATATATATATATATATATATATATATATATATATATATATATATATATATATATATATATATGCAACCGCAAGAAGAAATTGATATAAAAAACCTGAAGTTAGAAGAGAGAAAATGTTAAAATTTATAAAATAATAATGATTTAATTTACGCAAGCTTATAATAAATTATGTTTAATGCGTTTAGGTTTATTATTTTTTTATATATGCATATATTATTTTCATTTAAGAATAGATATTTATATAAATAAAATTATAATAACGTTAATAAATAATTACAGACAAAACAGTAAGTTTAAAAATTCTTTTAGGTGAACACCGTTTGACCGATGGTATCCGTATCTATTAATTGTATCGTTTTTATTCTTGAACCAGCTGCGATTTTCTCCGATGTTGTATTTAGTTCTTTTGTACTTGAATTTGGTACAGTATAGAAATGTGTGAATCAATTTCGATGTTGTATTATTTATCTTTAATAGATACTGTGTTAGAAATAAATATGGACTGATTATTTTAGTTCCTCTTCATAAACGTTTTGCCATTTCTATCCAGAGGTATTCCTGTTTCCTTTCTTTTATTCTTTGTATTTTCATTATACTTAGTATACGTAAATTTGTTGCATGGAATCGTAATTACCAACTTTTTAGTTATACGATAATTTTGATTATTGTGGTAAGGATGTATCTGGTGCATTATTAGCGACATGTGTTATGTATAACTTTTGCTAATAAAATGTTTGTTAATTTGTTTAATGAGTATGTAAAACAATTAAACCTACAAATGTTTAACGAATTTAAAACTAGATGTGACACTTTAACAAATGGATAATTAATATGTAACGGAACGATTAAAAAATATTAAAGCAATTTTTTGACATAAATGCTCACTGATCAGGATGCATTGGATGTTATTTAAATGCGTTGCACATTATCGGTAATAATAAATATAATTGTACTAATAATTAAGTAAAAGAGACTTTCAATGTATTCACTTGTAACGAGTATAATCGCTTGAGATAGTTTACCAGTGTATTCATTATAAAAAAAAGTACAATTAACAATAATGAATTTAATGCGTTTAGGTTTTTTTTTTTTATTTATCCATTTTGGATAAGTTGACACAACGAAAGATAAATGTTAAAAACGGCGCATATTGCTAAGATGAAAACTGTTCTCTTTTCGTTTTACGCGTTAATAAAATCTCCGCTTTAACCTCCCAATTATAAATTTAATTTTTTTCTATCTATTACTCTCTATAGAAAAGAGGACCGCAACGATCTGTAGACGTAATTGTGTCATCTGCTTTTCTGACTACTGTTGTGTTACTTTCGTTTTTAAGCGTGGAGTTATTAAAGGTACGTCGCTATATCATATCTATGATACACGATATGCATATAAATACACACACCAACACACACATAAATATTTTTGTATATATATATATATATATATATATAGGAATAACGTATAGGGTGGCCCAGAGAAGACGGATGGTTTTGTTTTTTGAATAGCGCAGTTGGTAATACTGCTACAACACATTTAAGTTATTCACGAGAGATTTGTTTTCGTCCAGTTTCAGTTATCATAACATTCTATAACGAGAAAGAATCCGCGTTTTGCGTGAAATGTTATTTTCGCCGCGAATTGCAGAGTTTCGAAAAGAATTCAAAGTTACGCGGACCTTTTTGTAGGAATACCTTAAACGTTTAAAAGCCGCGTTTACGAAACACGTCCACGAGATCTGGATGACCTGAAAATTAGAATTTCTGAAGAAATTTCGAAAATTCAGCGACCTTTGCTGGAAAAAGTGTTCGAAAATTTGAAGACTGAACGAATGTATTGTTGCAAATGGCGGTCATCCGAACGACATTGTGTTCCATAAATGAGTTGTTTTTAAATAAAATTTCATTAAAAAATTTTGGCCGACTAGTTTTTCAAAAAACAACAAAACGTCTGTTTATATATGTTTTTTTTTATGCTTGCGTAAACGTCTGTGTTGTGCAAGACGGATAAATAAACGTAAATTATTTACAGAAAAGACAGTTTAAAGTAATAATACGATGAGAAAATATTGAAAAAGAAATGGAATCGAATTAAAAAAAAAAAGGTAGTTGACTTCATTTAAACTAACAAACATCACGTTTTGCTAACAACTGAACACAACGAAGACTGTCCACTGTGGTCGTTACAAAGTGATGAATTTTTTATGACGAGGAAACAAGCGGGAATATTGATCATCATTGGGATTATTAAAGGTAAACGACCATTGGACGTACGACGGCACAATAGACGAATGTTGTTCGGCAGAAGACAAGACTCATCCGTGGAATGTGCGTGACAATCTGAAGATCGGCGCTAATGCCTCGTTGATAGACTAAATATTAATCAATAGGTGACGGCTAATGATGATAGCTCCCGCATAATTGTTATATATTTTTAACGTATACGTGGTGTGCAGCGAATACATTTGCGATCTCATCCGTGCAAATGTGGCCTAAATAGCGGACAATTGTGTTTATTTATTTCCATACTACATGATTTATTTGATTTTTCGATTTCTAGAAAGTATTTACGTTATTTTTATGACGCATTTTTTTTTTATTGAATGTTTTTTATCAATGAACTTAACTCAATAGGATTCTGAGTACAATATCGAGGCGTCAGGTTGGTGCTTAGTAATCGGATTCTTCATGCTCCGTTTTATGACATTAGGAACGAAAATTAACAAAAAATATCGCAACTTGTCCACCATCATTACGGAACAAGTATAGTATTATATATATATGTGTGTGTGTGTGTGGTTACTGTGTAATTAATTTTTTAGTTCTTATAAGGTACTATTTTTTTGGACTTTAAAATAAAATGTGAATGTATACTTTAACAATTATAATCATAAAAAATACCCATAAAAATAATTATGCTTAATTTTAAAAGATAATAAAAATTATCGCTAAGTTGATGTTAATTTTCTTAATTTCAATCGGTATTAAATCGATTAGTTTCTTTAAAAAGTGTAGTGTATAATTTGTTCCAATAAAAAGCTGAATTTAATCGAGTCGAATGAACAACACTGTCGGTATTTTATCACACGCATCCATTTACATACATACACACGTATAAAAAAAAATGTTTTACCTATATATTATCTTAAAGGTCGTGTATTTATATTTATATTACTATTTTCCAGATAAACCTTTATTTACAAATAGAGCAGAAACCGAATAAAAAAGAAGAACTGATGGTCGCAAATAGCGTTTTAAAGCTAGCAGCGGATTTACTAAAGGTATAAATATTGGTTGGGTTTTTTTTTGCGCATTTTGTTAAAAATTATGATCCTAATTTTTTTTAAATGAACAAAATTTTATTCGAAAAATACTATTTTAAATCAAATTTAAATATTTCTTTTAGCTAGAAAAAAGAGAACCTTTGAGATAAATACGTTCTAATAAATTTCTATAAACAGGAAAGTAATGCGATTTTATAATCGAATGAAAAAAGTTTTCTACAAATTAACTGGTTGAAGTTTTAAATTTTTGTAGGGAATCTGTTTTAATCTCGACCTAATTAAAGGAAAACTTTACGTCGAAGTGGAATACAGGAACATTATTTTGGGGGTACCAAATAATATATATATATATTTGAGATTCATAAATTAGCTGAAGTAGCAGGTCTGTTCTTAATTCAAGCGGTAGACCATAAACAGGTAGCATCAAGTCCAGGAGATTTGCCCTCCTGTCGAATCTAGCATCCCAGAGATTTTTTTGTTTGCAAATTACAAAATGAAATAAACTATATTACGTGATTAAATATTTTTTTTTGTTATATTTTTATTAGAATAAATTATGGATTTTGTAAAACACCGACTGTTTATACTCATGTTGTATTAAAATATATTCAATTTTTTGATGGAGTTCTGAAATCTGTACGATTACATGATCCATTTCACAAAGTTCATACAATTCTAGATTATCTGTTAGTTATATACTTCAACTGGAATATATTTGTTAACTTTATTTTAAATACATTTAGTTTAATTAATATCTGTTCGTTGTTTTTCATTTGCTATGCGCGTTTATATTGTACTAATAAATAATTAAAGTAAATCCGACTAAATAAAAAAAGAACGAATAATTAGTAGTTTTTTTGTGTTTTTTTTTTTTAGAAATTACTAATTAGTCGGTTATGCTCATCGCTATAATAATTACAACGTAACGATTTTCTTTAATGTTATAGTTATTGTATTTTACTTAAACTTTATTCTACTAGGAACTGGAGAGTCCATTTAAAATTTCCGGCTTTTCGGCAAATCCGTATTTATACACCGTCACAAAGGTCGTTATGCTTTCAGCGTTATCCGGAGTATTATCAGAATTTTTGGGATTTAAATTAAAATTACATAAGATTAAAATTAAATGAATTAATATTTAAATATGCTTGAATTACATACGTGCGTACATCGAAGGATGCGGCGCAATAAAATGAATTCTTCGACCAAATTGAGAAGGCGTCGACTGGCGATAATAGTGATGTATATTTCATTTTTAACTAAGGAAGTATTACTGTATGCGTGAATATGAATTAATTCTATGAAATATTTTGAATATATATTATTCTAATATTATTTTCAAATTACGAAAATATCTGTGATTTTGTTTAAGATAGTTATTAGTTTGTCAGAATGTACAACGATTAATCACCTATCATTTAAGCATTATAGATTTATTATATATATATATATATACATATATATATATATTGCTTCCTATTTGTTTGATTCCTTTCTTATATTTGAGAAAATAAGTAATCACATTATTTTTAATGATTTTAAACTGCCGACGTTCGTAGTTCATTAATTGTTTCGCTGTAATTACAATTAAAATTATTTGTTCACAATCGAATCGTTTAATTCATTTAGTTTTTTCAATTATTTCTGAAAAATACTGTACAGTTCAAAAATAATGATATTGCGACAAATCAACCTTACACATACAATCGTCATGCTCTAAAATAAATGTGTTGTGATCGCATGTTTTTTTTCATAGGATGCTGGTGCGAATTAACTTTCTAAAAAATAATTTACAGTTCAGTAAACTTTCGGAAATCAGCTAAAATTGGTACAAGCGAAAGAATTTCCTGTTTATTTAATAATAATAATAATTATTAGCAATAAATTTTTTATATGAAATTTTAAATTATTCTTATCATATTAGGAACCTCTCTTTTGGAAATAATATTTTCTGTTTAAACTGATAATAGTTATCTATACGCGCGGTAAGAAGTTTAAAAGTTGTGCTATATTACGGTACTTTTTTTTTTGGGTATTGGACGTGTGGTGTTGGCGACTATTAATGAAGTTCTGCACAGGTACGAATATAAGGCAAGGGCCAAGGCGAACGTCGCCCCCACACACGATATGAGGAAATAAATAATAAAGTGTTGTAATCTAAATTACAATAGACTCCCAAATTCAGCAACATATGCTCGAAAAAGTTTACGAAAATTTTGTAGAGACTGAATGAATGGTTGCAAATTACAGTCATCTGAACGACATTGCGTTCGATAAATGATTGTAATTTAATTATTGTTAAATAAAATTCATTCAAAAATTTTGGTCGAGTAGTTTTTGAGTTATTCAAACAACAAAATTGTCTGCCTTCTCTGGGTCACCCTATATATTTAATTTAATTAGTTTTTGATACATCATAATAAAATGATTTTTTACATTGTCAAACATTCAAAAATTATTGCGTACTCTTTTTAGTTCGGATAAGTGTTTTCGAATGGGTCTCACGTATAATACGAGTGGCATGTCCCCCCCCCCCAGATATATCCGCCACTCCTGCTTAAATTAAAATAATTCGCACAACGATTACAAATTTATTTATATTTCATGAAAAAAGAAAGTATATAACCGCAAAGTTCGATAATTAGTGCAAATTGTTCACACACGATCGGTATTCGGTATAGGCATAAAATTAGATACCTATTTTTTTGCGATCAGACAAAATCCGGTCATTATTATTATCACCATCTTTACCACCACTGTAGACACGTCTAATGTTCTCAGCAGCTAATTATTTTTTATCTTTCTTTTTAAAACAGTCACTTTTTTATTAAATTTTGTAAAAAAAAAATAAATAATAAAAAATTAACCAGAAAATCAATTCTCCGATAAAAACCTAATGTAATAAATAAATAACAAACAATCAACCCGAAAATCAATTCTGTAACAAAAACCTAACGTAAAAAATAAAAAATAAAAAATTAATCAACCAAAAAATCAATTCTTTATAAAAAATAAATAATTAATAACTTTAAAAATTAATGCTTTATTAACAAAAATCGTATGTAAAAAATAAATAATAAAAAATCAAGCTAATTCTTTATTAATAAAAACCTCAGTAAAAAAAAAATAAGAAACTAATCAAACCAGAAATTAATTCTTTATCGGATATAACTAAAAGCTTTGTTATGCAATCTAAAACGACATATCTGCCCTAGATTTGGTCAATATTAAGAAAGTGTTTATTTACTTCACTATTGTAACAAATATCACGTACACCTATCTTGCACGAGCATTATCCATTCAAATACGCACAAATACTCAACGCCGCTGACAGGTGTAAAAATGACGAGATTAAAAAAAGAAACATTTCAGTAGGAGGCCGAAAAACATAACCGATTTTGTTCTGGTAAACTTAATTTCTTGAGATAGATAAGTAGGTCGCTTAACCTTTCTACTTTTTTCAATATTTTATACGTATATAATTATAAATTCCTACATGTCGAGGTATTAACGCTTGTTACAATATCTGTATGTATCTATATATCCACGTTTATGTAATTTTTTTTCAGTGCTTTATGATAGACGTTGAAGAAATAACATAATGTCAACAACATAATACATTATGATTATGTAGGAAAATAAATAACCAGCAGCGATGATTTAGGGAAATTGGATGAGTAATTTCAGCGTGTGTTTCACGATGTGGACAACCTCTACTTTTGACGCACACAACTTGTTGTGTTACAATTTACTCGCATCTATTACGTCAAACGGGATATATAAAAAATAAATAAACATATCTGAGATAATAGCGCCAAACGAAAAAGTAAAACCACAACTTTCGCTAATTTTTTATAATCTTTCTTTTTTTATTACAACGGGATTTAATGAAAACCATCGTACGACGAAGAAATTGTAAAACTGCACAATAAAATAATAAATATATGTTAACCAATTTAGAGAGATAGAGTTCGTATTTACTGGATAGTGGTACCTGATCGTATTACTGGTTATTCTTTAATAGTAACGTTTCCATTATGCATATATATATATATATATAGATTGATAGGGAGTTTATGTGCTTCCCCGAATTGTGTCAATTTATTTCCGTTTCAGTTTACCAGTTTGATAATTAAAATTACTATATTATCCACTTATTCGTTTTTCATATTTTCGCATTGAAATCATCTTATCATTTCACGTTATTTTACGATTGTAATGCTTTGTAAATATATTCACTCGCTGTTTATGTTCATTACTTGATACGAACGATGGTTCAAATAATATTGGAGGCGACGGACAAAAGAGCCGCGGCAAAATGTCGCGGATGGAAAACAAAAATATTACACGGGTTGTTAGCTAAGAAATTTTTACATTCGGTTAAGAACAGAACCAGTATAATAAAATTACTATGGATGACGTAAAATATTAATAGGTACTTATATCTATATACGTTCGAATCTATTATTAGACACATGTTGGTAATAAACCCTTTTTGAAATGACTAATTATCAATATAGATCTACGACGTGTATGATTAATAGAGTGCACCTGAATATATGTATATTTTTTTTTTAATAATGAAACTGGGTTCAGGTTCTTTGTGACGAAGTAAATCGGCATACGATTTCATCTGACGTAAACTGTAAAGCACATATCTGTAAGTTTAAATAAAAGATACGTTAAAATCCAGACATTTTGCACATTTTATTACTAAATTTTTACTGTAAAGGAAATAAAATTGTCTTTTTTTGATTTTTAAAGAAAATGTTTAATACGTATAATTAGATACGAATTATCGTGATTATTTCAGTAATGAAGTTCGCAATACACAAACGCGCTCAATACAGGGCTATTATTACTCTGTAGAAAAAAATGTTAAACTGAATTTTATATCGTAAAGCGTGAAAAATTGTATATTATATCCATCAGGATTTCATTGTCACGCAGATTAGGTTAATGGATTACTTGCGATTAAATATCGTGAAATAAGTTCTTCGAAAATTTAATTTACTTTCGTAATGTTTCGTTTCGCAATCTGACACGTCTGCACATATCTTAATTTGACGTAACGATAATAAATATAATTCAAAAGCGTCACATATACATATTTTAAAATTTATAAAGCACTTATCACCACAGCCCATTCTATTATTTTACAATTTTTGCAACTTTTGGAAAATAATTATCGATTATGACGATTATTTTTTGACTTTCAGAGATATATCTTAATCGCGAATTTATCAGCGCGTAATATACTATTTTTAATGTTTCTTTACTAACGTAGTTTTGTAATGTATATGCTGCTCGGATTTTTTTTTTCCACAGAACTTTTTATTCCATCTTAAATTTTCGTCAAAAATTACACCCAAGTATCTGTGTTCTCGTACCATTTTCGTTATGTTTTCCTTTTTTATATATCGGTCTTATTAGTGATGTTTTCAATCCTTACGGTATCATTCCATTTTCTAACGTTTTATTTATTAAGTTTGTTATTTTCTTTGATATTTTATCCTTCACACATTTCATATCCTTAATTCTTATATTATCGTTACCACAAGATTTTTCTGCTACTAATTTGTCAATAATGTTTCCTACTTTTTCTACCGTTGCTTTAGGTATATACATATTACTACGAGCATTATATTTGGCTTTAATTTTAGTATGTTACTACTTGTGTACTATTCTATCTATATTATGCTAAAATTCCTCACTAAATAATTTTATAACATTACGTATACCATTCTTTTTTGCAGAAGTATTTTTCTATTGTTTCATCAATCCCAAGAGTAGTTTCCTTACCTATTAATTTCCTAACATTTATCCGACTTTTTCTAACATCACCTCCAGATAGTCTGAAATTTTCTCTGTTAAACTCATCCTTTTTCGTCTTAATCATTTTGTTTACCTCAGCGCTTTGTACTTTTTCCATAGTGACGTGTTATTTTTATTTTTTTTTACATTTTTTGTATAATCGGTCACGTTGGTTTATCATATCAATTATTTCAACTTAAAAAACACTTCAATCCTCTTCTAAGTACTCGAGGGTGACCGAATTTAAAGCTCGGGATTGTTTTTCTAAAATCGCATTTTATCGAAATATATAATTAGATACGCATCAAAGAGTAAACAATTACATTCGTAAATATATCTATTTTGATCGTGTAGAATTTCGTTTCATAAATTTCCAGAGTTATAATCAAAAATATCAGTCTCAACAAATATTAGGAGGAGGATTTTTTAAATAAATTTTAAAATTTTTCGATCGAATTTTTTCCTTTAATTTTTCGCAAATTAAAAAGTATTTCCGTAACATACGATACCTTAAATCGAAACGAAATTTTAATTATATTTACCAACACGTACACAATAAAAAACGAATTTCTAAACTTATAATATTCGAACGATACGATTAATGCGATGGAGTTGACACGTTCAACGTACATTTAGATAAGTTTCGGCTAATCGAAATTTCCAAAATTTCATAGGTGTTGTACTCGGGGTGGTTGCCCAAAATTTCAAAATTCGTAATTTCCATGTAAGCCAATTTCAATTACTTAATACAGTACATAAATTGACAAAATTTCATCCAAATCGTTAGAGCGATTTCCGAGATGACGTAGTTATATATATCGTTTAATCTCACTGTGCATAACGCTGCTAATAAGCAACAAATTCTATGACATGTTCGAAAACATTGTTAATACGGAATTTTATGCATTATAATGTTGTATAGATCTGTATTTATAAGAAAATAATATAATCCTCAGTTTCTAACTATGGTTTAAATGCAATCGCGTGGTTTTTAACTATAGGTTTTCTCGTTATGATTAGCATATATATATAACATACACACATACGCATATCATATATTCACGCGCGCACATATATATATATATATACTCAGTAAAAGTCACAATGTTTTTTTATGTATGTGTGCTATTTAATGAATAATGTCGCATATATATATATATATATATATATATATATATATATATATATATATATATATATATATATACATAATAGCATAGATTTTGGGATATCCTAAGTACTAGATTAATATAATTGTGTAATTTTAGTTTCCAATTATTGTGCGACAGTATTTAAAAAATTCATCCACTGTAAGGAAATATATAAAATAAAATGAAACAAAATAAAATATACATATATTCACACACACACACAGAGAGATACACACACACAGAGAGATACACACACATATATATATATGTATATATGTATATATATACTCAGTAAAAGTCACAATGTTTTTTTTATGTTTGTGTGCTATTTAATGAATAATGTTGCATATATATATATATATATATATATATATATATATATATATATATATATATATATATTAGCATAGATTTTGGGATAGCCTAAGTACTAAATTAACATAATTGCGTAATTTTAGTTTTCAATTATTGTATGACATTATTTAAAAAATTCATCCACTGTAGGGTAATATATAAAATAAAACGAAGCAAAATAAAATATTTCTTCAACAGCGTCATTTCGATTCATCGGCTAGAGACGAAGGTCGTTTATAAAAATAAACCAGGAAAAGAGGCTGTATATCGATTTCTTCCCTATTTCGCGTGGGATGATTATTTTCAGATGGAAAACTCTTTCACTAGTTACATCGAGAAAAAAGTTGTGATACGGGCTTTTTGGGTAAACTGTTGTTTTCAGAACGTGGGGAAATACGCCATCAATCTCAACGTACCGAATTCGTGACGTGCGTGCGTTGATTTATTCCTTCGATTCCACTGGAAGAATTACGTAGCGATTGCAGCTACAGTTGTTGTTTTACCAACGTACATATTTCGTCCGCATTAACCCTTCCAACGTACACAGTAGTGGTTTAGCAGTATAATAATAATAATAATAATAATAGTCTTTAGTGAACGGTATAATTTGTTGCGCGCACAATTGTTTAAGCGTTACTATATCATATCGGTCCGAGAAACTCGTTCAGTTGATTATGAAATCGGTTCGAATTTAAAACGCGCATTGTAACGCACGGTGTTTGTGAAAAACATAATTAGCATCGTTGCATTCTTTGGAAGTATTCTAAATTTATCATCATCCGTAAAAGACGAAATGAACACAACTTCAGTAGTGGAAAGTATTCTGAACGATAAAAAAGACGATTATTATCAGATTTTAGGTTGCGGTCCATCTTCAACGGTAAGTTTAACTTACGTAGAGAATATAATTTATACGTTTATTCGACTGATAACCGTTTCGAAGATGATATTTGTATAATTAACGCTAAAGGTTAAAGGTAATCAGTTTTCAAAATGACGTACGGAAGGAAATTATTTAATATAACATAATCGAATCGAATTGAGTGAGATAAATTAATAACGCAGCTGTTGAAATCGTGCGTTCTCTAATTTCCTTGAAAATTAGGTAATTCAAAATTATAAAACTGTTAAAAAAAAATGTTATTCTCGTATCCGAGGTCAGTGGCGTAGCTGAAACGCCCACCCAACGCGAAAATAAAAAATAACGCCCCTGTCAAATAATCACTTTTTCCTTTATTTTTATCTATTTTTTTTTTAGTCAAAAGCAAATTAAATAGAAATCAACCGAGTAATTTATATTTGATAGCAATAATTTATTTATTTGAAATACGTATATATTTTTATTCTATTAATAAATGCAATTTGAAAAAGTTTATGGAGGAAAATGATTTAAAAGCCTTAAACAAATTATATCATCATACTTAATTTTTTGTACTAATTGCGCTTCAATTATTAATAAGGTCAATGCGTTAAGCCTATCTTTTCTCATGTTCGAATATCATGTTGTGACTCCCTAGTCCCCGGGTCTTATGGACCTGTCGTAATCCGCCACCGTTTACAAATTTTACAATAAGAAATTACTCAAAATATATATTGATAGGGAGCAAAATATAAATGATCAACGGGGCACGCAGAGATAAAAATTCGAATTGAAAAAGCTAGAAGCGAATTCCTAAAACTAAAGCAAATATGTAGTAGAAATATAAAATTAGATTTGAAAATTGAATAAAATGCTACATATCATCGGTATTATTGTACGGTTCTGAAAGTTGGGTAATTAAAAAATTGATGGAGCGAAAATTGAATACCTTTGAAATTTAGTTGTACTGTAGGATACCTCACATGAAGTGAATAGCTTACGCAACATGGAAGTACTGCAACGTATGAATAGATACAAGGGAGTTGTAAAAGAAGTCAAGCATCGTAAACTGAAGTATTTTGGTCGTGTAATGCGACACATAAAACGATACAGCCTATTCTCCATGTGTTACTGTAGAAAACAATTACAGGAAGAATAACACACGGAAAAGAAAAAAGACAACCTAGTTAAAAAATCTGTCGGCTTAGTAAAATTTACCAGTGATAGGCTTGTTTCGAGCAGTTTTAGGCTGATGTAGGACTGCCTGCATGTTAGCCAACGTTCGATAACGGACATGGCACTATAATAATAAATATTGATAGGGAAGCGTTGTAACTGTTTTGCATTTTCTCTTACGAACTGGTCGATGAGTTTTGAGCTTTTTACTCGTTTCAAATTTAATCGATAATACAGTTAAATCGACTAATGGAACTTGTGTCATTGTAATAATTTTTTATTATTTTCAGTTTAAAGAAACAGTCATACCACCTTTGCTACTATGATAGGCGATATTAAAAATAGTTTTAAATTTACTAGAACGTCAGGAATTTTGCCAAAAATTGGATTTTTCATTATATATTTAAACATGTCATTAATAGACATATTTTCGTGAAGTACATTTTGAAGTGACAATAAAATTGGTTTATAATTAATGAGAATAAAAATTAATTAGCTCTTATGATGCTTCAATCGACTTATCATTCTTGATCTTTTGGAGACTGACGTAGAATAAACCTGTAAATTATTTTAAACTGAGTGGGGCTTCCAAAAATTCATGTTCTCGGATCCAGGAATTTGCGGACTTTTAGCTACGCCATTGATTTAGATACATATACATAACATAACATATATTATTTATATATATATATATATATATATATATATATATATATATACACATCAAAACAAAATAAAAACAATGTTAATCACTATAAAATTTATTTTATTTGCAAAGTTTTTCGACTGTAACGTTATTTTCAAGCATTACAAAAAGATTTTTTATCAAAGTAGAAAAACGTAGTCTGATTGTTTAAAACGAATTGTGTTGTTTCAACGTAGAATTTAAATGAAATAAAAGGTTGCGTTCGTTTTTAATAATTAATACATTCTTTTGTTTTAAATATTTAGTTAGAACAAATAAATGTGGAGTATAAAGTACGCGCTATACAATACCATCCGGATAAAAATGCTGGCGATGAAGAGTCGAAATTAATATTTCAAAGGATGACTGTACGTTTATTTGACAACAACTTGGTTACTAACGTAATCCGGTTTACTTATTCACGTTTTTTAGCGCACATATTAGATATCGTTTCGTTTATTCTAGATACGTCAAAGCGACGTTTAATAAATGCATAGGTATATATCATCTTTTATAACACAATTATCACCGATGGACATGGTGATATGATAACATTTTTATTGTCTATATTAATTATTTTTATAAACATAATACTTTAAATTTGTTTTCGATGTACGCAATGCGCTTTCACCGGTGTAAATATTGAATGTCAGAAGTCGTCGAATATTTCTTAAAAATAATTAATTTGAACAATGTGGAATGTAGTGATTTTTAGAAAATAAACAACAACAAAAAGATGTAAAAATCACTAAATTCTTATTTATAAAATTCACTACCAAATTATTTTAAAAATATTAAATTAAATTTTTACTACTTTTTTGTCGTTTATTTTCTGAAAAATTCCACACTGTTTGAATTAATTATTTTTAATATTATTTTAAAGAAATATTTGACGAACTCTGACGTTCAATACTTACACACCGGTGAAAGCGCATTGCGTACATCGAAAACAAATTTAATATTTATAAAATAATCTGGTAGTGAATTTTATAAATAAGAATTTAGTGATTTTTACTTACTACTTTTTTGTTGTTTATCTTCTAATAATCACTACATTTTTAAATTGATTTTTTAGAAAGACTTGCTCAAATTCGAACAAGCTTAATCAATTTTATTTCACTTATGTATGTTATAAGTTTCAAAATTAATTTTTTCTTATTTATCGGTCTTTCATTGGGGTATTAAAAATGTAGATGGAAAAATGTTATTAGCCGAAAAACAACAGCGTGAAGAATGCAGCTCCAGTTTTAATCAATTGCAATATCCAATGACGTCGACTTCCAGACTATTTTATAAATAACTATTTTTCACTGTTATTTTCTTTTTAAATATTTTTTATAAATTGTATATATTATACTACCAGATTATTTTATAAATAAGTGTTTTTCACTTTGCTTTTTTTTTTAAATATTTTTTATATGTTGTATACATTATATTTTTATATTTGCCCCATCGACTACGAAGTAACGATACGTACCTATTTGTATCTTTCTCTTATTATTTTTATTCTTTTTTAAAAGAAAATTAATAAAAAAGGGATCATCAGATTTTGTGATGTATGTAACATTGAAGATATCAAACATCAGATTTTATCTTACCCAAAATACAAGAATAGAAAGATATCCGTCTGAATGAATTTCTATTGGCATGGAATTCGTAATTAGTAGAACGTGAAAAAATTATTGGGGATCCTATCTCCTTGGATACGCGTAAATTACATAATTTCATCATTAAGGCCGATAATATAAATTTATAATCTGAACAGTCCACTTAAACCAGCCAAAATGTCGAGCATTTCCTCTATTTCATTTACGTCGGTTGCTCATCTAACGACAACGGTGAACTACACTAACGTACAATGACCTTTTTCAACGCAAAGTATGTCTCTTCATCGAGGGGTGGTATATATCCTATTTTTATTTTTTGCAAAAATTTGATTACGTCCTCATTAATTTTTTTACGCGCCATATTTCACTTAATTAAATTACCCGACACCGCTCTTCTCTAAGAATACAATTATATATATATATATATATATATATATATACGCAGTACTTTAAAATTTTATGAGATATATAAAAATAGTTACATATTTTCGAATTTTGACGCGAAAAAATGTAATAATTTCGAGTTCATTCACTTTTCTGGATTATTGTCTCTTGTTACAAAAAAACGCACAAGCTTACATTATTAGTTTTATTTTAATATTAAATAAAAAATAATATTAATTCAAACGTGGAGCAGTAATTTATTTTCAATGAATTATTATTATTTTACTTTAGGAGGCCAGGGACGTGCTTTGTGATCCGGAACAAAGGCAGGTTTACGATAAGTGGCGTAACAGTGGAATTGCTATTCCGTACAAACAATGGCGCGATATGAAGGATAATGTCCATCAGGTAGTGAACGGTTACTTGCAATTATGTACTTTGTAATTTAGATTAACGATTTGCGTACGTTTTGCGAACACGGTAATAATACGATAAAAAAAATTGTGTAATGTTTCATTCGAATATTCCTCTGTACATAGGCGTTATAAAAATGTTTACAATTATAGATAATTTAAACGCGCTAAAGAAATTTTATCAATAAATTTCATTCGTATAATAATAATAATAACACGTAGAATAATTTTCCATTCGTAAAACGTATTGTCGTCATTAAATTTATGCTTATCTCAATTATTACATAATTGTAGAAAAATTTATTAATTTTTTAGGAAGACTTGCTGAAATTCGAACGAGCTTAAATCAATTTTATTTCATTTATGTATTTTATTTCATTTATGTATTTTATTTCTTATTTATCAGTCTTTACACTGGGCTACTAAGAATGTAGATGGAAAAATGTTATTAGCCGAAAAACAACAGCTTGAAGAATGCAGCAGCTCCAGTTTTAATCAGCTGCAACCGCCAACGACGTCGACTTCGCGCAGGGCTTCGGAAGGAGGTCCTAACGTTTACTCCACGCCGAAAGGTACTTTTAAATGGACAAATCAAACATCTAATGATGTTATTAGTAAATTTCGTAATTACGAAATATAATACCAGTCATTCGTCAAATTTTAATCATTTTTTTCCTATTTAGTTCTTACGTTCGTTAAAAGCGAAATACTTTTATCGATTACATTAAAATAAACGTGTACATTTAGAATAGACTATATATATATATATGAATAAAGAGTTAACGATTTTTAATTTTGTTGGTATTTACTTTTCAACGCTTTAGTAAGTATATTTAAATTTGAGCATGTCAAATGGCCAGAAAAGTTTATAATTACAAAATTTCACCCCAAAATATGTGAACCACGCGGTAAATTATTTTTTTGTCGCGTGTACTTTTTATGTACATGGATTAAAATGAAAATATTTTTACATATAACATAGGTAAATTTTGTTATAGAATTTATATTGTTGTGATCAATATAAATAAGAATAATTGATTTAGATTCTATGAAAATTGTAGCTATAGTGAAATCATATTAAATATAATACCAGCATAGGTCGAAAACTGTTCGTTTTATATATATTTTTTAAATTTACGATCGTATAATTTAAAGTTTTAAAGTACCTGTATAAATAAAATGCGCATCCATTATCTTTTCTTCTATTTATGCAGTCGAAAAAATTATAAAAATACAACATTTATATAAATTCTGATAATAGACTCATTATTATGTCACCTCCATAGTTGGCTGCTTAAAAAATAAACTCGTAAAATGTGTTTGATTACACCGATTTATCATTGAAAGAATTCCAATTTTTCTTTTTGGCGTTTTACAATATTTGTAACTGTAGAACACTTCTTCAAACAGTGAACTATATTTTGAATTATGTCGAATATAAACGTTATTAATCAATGAGCGAGGAATTAGAATGTTGGCTGACAGAGTCAAAAAACAACGACAAAATTTATACATCGAGCTACGATGAGGTCTGTTGAAATTCAAAACCGCACTCTTAAATAAATATATATATTCAGAGGGTAATGTATGTTAATACTGTATCGAAAATAATTACACACACATATATATATAGGTTGGCGTCCACATTCTTCACTGCTTCAAACCATGCTTGCTGGTCCCTTGCCAAATGAAAAAGATTTCCGATTCTGTCAAACGCCATCTATTCTTGGATATTTGAAAACCATGACGTCCTCTTCGGATAATCGTCTGTAAACCCAAGTCTCAAACGATACGAATCGTTTTATTTGTTTAGCTTTTTATGTTGACGTTTCTGTCGCGTACAATAGAGTGGATAAAAGATAGCACTTAACTATTATCCACCGTAAATGCAGGTTGATATCGTGACTTCGCAGAAAGTTACTTAGTTTTTGAAATGTTAAGCGCGCCATTTCAATTCTAGATTTTATTTTCAATTCTGATCAGCCTGTAGTTGTAATCCAGCAACCGAGATATTAAAATCTATCCACCTGCTCTAGTGTTTTTCTCTATACTTTTATTTTTGTCACATTAATTGTCAAATTATATTCTTTGCAGGGCAGATTTATACGATTAAGTAATTGTTGTAGGTCTTCCGGCCGTCTGTCGCATTATCTAATGTTTCTTTAAATATTGTTTCTGAGTATATATTAAATAACGATGGAGACACAATACAACCTCGTCTAACTCCTTTTTTTATCTCTATATCATCAGTGTAAATGTCATCCACTTTTATACGAGCAGTCTAGTTCCAATAAGGTTTTTTTATTATTGGATAGATGTCAGGTCTGCTCCTGTCTTTTCTAATATTTCAATAAGTTTAACATGATTCACATTATCAAAGGCCTTTTCAAAATCAATGAAACAAAGGAAGACCGGTTTTTGTCGGTTTAGACATTTTTCTATTAGGGTTTCAATACTAAATGGAGTTTCTCTTGTGCTGAACCCATTTCTGCATTCAAACTGTGTTCCTCCAATATTCTCTTCGATTTTTATCCAAATACGACGATGTATTACTTTTAAAAGGATTTTAAGTGAACATGACATCAGACTAATCGTTCTGTGATCACTGCACTTCCTTGTGTTGGGTTTCTTCGGCAGCGTTATGAACATTGATTTTAGCGATTCAGCTGAGAATGTTCCAGAGTCATAAATTTTATTTAACAGTGTTGTTAAGTGTTGTTAATTTAGAACTTTGGTCGGTATACCATCCGGACCAAGATCCTTATATATATATATATATATATATATATATATATATATATATATATATATATATATATATAATGCATAGATAAAGGCATATCGTGATAATTATATATGTTAAATGGCGATTTACTTTGTATCATGTTTTTAATTATAAAACAATTTTGCTGGTTTGTTTTTTGTCATCAGTAAAGTAAATTGATTTATTCACTTTCGTCCTTCAATTTGTATATACTAATTGTGTTTAATGCTTTAAATTACCTAGTTATAAAATATATTATTAAGTTAAAATATACGTTAATACATGAATGCATCATATATGTTTTTTTATGTACGTGTGTTTGTTTGGAGTGCCGTATTAATGGGTTCGAGGATCGATATATATTTAAGAATTACATAAATTACTCGCTCAGTCGATGTAAAATATTTTATCAACGTGAAAATTTAATTCAAATTATCTCACATTAATATTTATTTCGGCAAAGGGAAATAATAATATCCAAAAGTTTGTACAGACCGTAAACGAATAGGGACTAGAAGATAACCGAAATAGGGATCAGAGCGGATACCGTAGTATTACATTATTGCTAACGTGATTAGTATCTAGCTGTCCTAGCTGTTTAAATACTCGTCATTTAATGTAACCCGGGCGACTAAGCTCGTTCGGTTTTTTTTTTTCTGTATCAAAATATATTTTAAAAACCCAATAGCTATACTATTTTAATCACTTAGAATTTCGTTCCATAAATCCCCTGAGTTATAATAAAAAAACATCAGTTTTGACAGATATCAGAAGGAGACAACCTTAATGTTTTTTTCGAAATTAATTTTGAACTTTTTCGATGGAATTGTTTTTCTTAAAATAATTCTTTCATAGATTAGAACGGTATCCGAAGATATAAAATTTTAATTATCAACACATGGGGTAAAAATCAAATTTCTAAGCTTATAACATTCGAGCGGTTAATGCGATCGAGTTGAAATTTTCAACGTACATTTAGATATGTATCAAGAAAAAGGCGTAAAAAAATTCTAAACTTAAAAAATTTTGGAGGGTATACCGGGGGAGCCTAAAATTTTAAAATTCATAATTTTCACTCAATTAGTTAACGTATGTACAAAATTTAATCTAAATCGTTTCCCGATATATATATATATATATATATATATATATATATATATATATAAAAATATAAGAATTGTTCGTTTAAATATGTAACATTTATTTAAGAATAATTTTGTCTTCTCTATTCTTAGTATTTATACGGGACTATGTTGTTTCTTCTTTTCTACGATTCAGACGTACAACCAATAGTTTTTAGTAGTTTATAGAAACTATATTTATTACAATCTTAGAATATATTCTAAATAAGTAATAACTATGATTAAAACTGAGATTATTGACATGTTTCAGAGATAGCTCAATAAGCTAAACACTGTTATTTATGACTATACCTGTATATTTACAACACACACACACACACACACACACACCTATATATAACACATAGATATATACGCAAGTTCATGCGCTGCACGTGCACATATACACAAGCGTACAAGTACACATTTAATAATATTATACAAAAGGACTAGGTCCTTTGGTTTCAGACGTTTAAGGCGCCTTGAGTCTTCGCCGGTTTTGAGGAGGATGGATACTTCCGGGTTCGGATGTGTCTGGAGTCTGCGTTCATGCCGGTGAGCAAAGTCAGCAATAACTTCGTCGACCAACTTAATCATAAGATCATTATGCAATAATTCATTCCGTTGAAACCATCTAGCGTTGGTTATCATGCGAAAAATCATGTTCTGCACTGTTTGTATAATTCTTCTGTTTGACGCTTTGGCGCACCCCCATAATTGAATTCCATACGTCCAAATGGGTCGTATGATGGTTTGGTAGGTGAGTATTTTGTTTTCAAGCTTCATCTTAGAGTGTCCTCCAACAAGCCAATAGATGTAAAATTTTAATTATCAAGACATGCGATAAAAATCAAATTTCTAAGCTTATAACATTCGAGCGGTTAATGCGATCGAGTTGAAATTTTCAACGTACATTTAGATAGGTATCGAGAGAAAAAGGCGTTAAAAAATTCTAAACTTAAAAAATTTTAGTGGGTATACCGGGGGGAGTCGGTCCTAAAATTTTAAAATTCAAAATTTCCATAAAGGCCATTTTCAATTAGTTAATACAACGTATGTACGAAATTTAATCTAAATCGTTTTCCGAGATACCTAATATATATATATATACATAAAAGAATTGTTCGTTTAAATATGTAACATTTATTTAAGAATGAATTTTGTCTTCTCTATTCTTATAGTATTTATACGGGACTATGTTGTTTCTTCTTTTCTACGATTCAG
This sequence comes from Coronaproctus castanopsis, assembly GCA_032883995.1. Classification (NCBI taxonomy): domain Eukaryota; kingdom Metazoa; phylum Arthropoda; class Insecta; order Hemiptera; family Monophlebidae; genus Coronaproctus; species Coronaproctus castanopsis. Next base: position 134,986,379 of record CM065052.1, on the reverse strand, counting down.
ACGTACAACCAATACCCCAGTATACTTAAAAATAACCCCTCCTATGTAGAAAAAATCTGAGTACGAGAAACTCTCCTTATTTCAGAAATCCAAAACGATACGCTCAAAGATTTTCTTTATATTCTTTGGAAGATCAGCTGATGCTGAATATGTACCGGCTAACTGACTACGCTAAAGTCGTTTACACACCATACTGATTGTAGCCAATGTCTTTGCACAACGGTAGAAATATCTTGATATAATCTCATTTTATATCTGTTATCTTTAACTCATTCGTTTATGTTCGTAATGGGTAGTTTTCATTCAAAATCTCTACAATTTCGTCATTTTGCAACAAAAAAATATATAAATAAAAAAATAATAATAAGTATGTGCACGCTTTCTCTGATGTTCTACTTATGTTTTATTCGTCCTATTAAATATCACTATCTATGTTATACGTATTAGAACTTTCTCTTATGTATACTAACATCGTTAGGTTAACTTTCTTACGTTGTTACTTGGCTATCTGATATATATATATATATATATATATATATATATATATATATATATATATATATATAATATAAATAGAATACTGACGGTCTTAAATTTATTAATCACCCACCGACAGCGGCCAGTTAACTAAATCCCATGGTCGTGTGGTCAGCGAGTTCATTGAAAACCAAGCTTATTCAGAATTTTATGGATGTATCTCTGTTTAATGTTTATTAATTAAATTTATATTATATTTATTTTTATTATTTCGTAGACGACAATTTGTTATGAAATGTTATAGATTTTTATTAACGTTTATTGGGCCACATTTATAAAAATTATTTGAAAATATATAAAAAAAGGAACATGTTACGAATACGTTTTAACAATTATATATAGTTATTGAAGTAAATTATTTACAAACATATATTGGCACATAATGAGTTATAAATTAACAAACCCGTCCATAATGATGACGCGGGGCCGGGAGATGAATTTTAAGTTCGAATGTTAATTTTCCATTATGTTCATTCACGCGTTATTTCTGCGATATTAGGCGGTTATCGGAAAAATTAAACGTCTTTATTTTTATAATTATGTTATTATTAATTATTTTCTTCTTGTCTATTTAGAACCTTAATTTACGTATATAATTATTTATATATTAGATGTATACTAACATCGTTATGTTAACTTTTTTTTTACGTAATTTATTAATGATGTAAAGTAGAACTGGGACACCGCGTGCAGATAATCAAAGGCGCGATGGGACGCTTAGTAAAACTTTGGCGCGACTAAAAGATGAATAGGAAAGTTAAAATTCGACTTGCAAAATCGTTAGTATTTTCAATCTTCTTATATGGCGCTGAAACTTGGACAATACGCAGGACAGAACGCAAATACGTCGAATCCCTTGAATTGTGGTGTTGGAGACGTATGCTACGTGTTCCATGAACGATCGCGTGAGAACCGATGAATCAATATTGCAGTTGGTGGGCGAACACATATACCGGAAGTTCTGATCAGAATACATAGTCCGGGTAAATGGACTGGAAGCAACTCTTCAGCGAAGGGAAATCGAAAAGGAAACGACATCGTGGCCGTGTATCTTTAAGATGGTTAGACCGGATTAAAAAATTTATTTGGAAGAGTTTCAGTGATTGTTTGCACGAAGCGCACAACAGAAATGGATGGCGCGAAGTACTGAAATCTGAATTACGATTGCATTTCGATGTCACGAGCTCTCTCTACTAAAGACCTACGATTCAAAGAAGAACAATATACATGTATATAATTATTTACTGTTTTTCGACTAGAAAATGTTTATAAATAATTCAACGTTCACGACATTTTTTACAAAATAAATATATTCATCCGCTTTTTCTTTTTCTTTTCATAACTACCATCTTTCAAGTAGCGATAAGTGCAGCGACACGACACGATATTAATATCAGGCGCGTTACTGAGCGCGCATTTTGATTAAAAAATTTTAACGACTAGAATAAAGAAAATATTTGGAAATTAATTATTTTCAAGTTTTCCGCCCAGTTCCACGCGACGGAGCGGTGGCAACGTTACCAATGCGGTTCACATGTACAGAATCCACGACGTACGAATCGAGTCTCGTCTACGTAAACTCTTACCTACATCGTTAGTTTTGTATATCAAAATTCCAAGTAGTCGAGATAATAATATAGACATAATTATACGATACACAGACTATATATGTTTCCCTATGCTACCCATCGACTACTAAATAACGGTATAAATATCTCTATCCTTCTTCTTTTGCTACCTCTATACTTCTATAAAATTTCCAAATATCGGCTCTGTATCGGTTTCGACGATTGCTCGTTGTTGAAGGACAACGACGAACCACACTAATACACAATAAATTTTTATAAGTATATATACTACGTCTTCCATTTAGCCTATATGTATATTACTTTTTTATTATTATATTTTTTGTTAATTTTATGTTATATTTACTTCAATTCCTGGCGTACCCCTCTTCTCGAAGTAAACAATTATATATTATTTATTCCAACGATATTTAATTTACCTTAGTTATCATTACGTTAGAATCGAACATATAAAAATTAAAGTTTTATAATACTTTTAGATGACCGTCAGCATTGCGAATTGTATGTAATTTATTACTATTGCTCTATTTAACAAACTAATTTAGGTCAGTTTTAAACGCTAAAAGAAGTTAAATTTAAAAGATTTAAAGATTAATTTAATTAAAAACGTATATATATATATATATATATATATATATATATATATAATAGTAAAAAAATACAAATTATATGGTGTACATATATATGCTGCAATAAGAGAATGAATAGAAACATTTCGCGTGCAAATGTTGCATGTAGAAAGTTATATAATTATTCAGGTTATTCAATGCTCTTTGTTCAGCTACTGCAGCACTTCTTACAACTACAATCGATAGTTTACGAACATAAGCATATGAATTTTCATACAAGTGCGTCTAACTTCACACCATCATATACCGACCACCCATATCTTCCGCAGCAAGATGTCCTGAAACAATTCAATTCCACTTCAGAAATATCTTAAAAGTCATACAGACGTACGGGCCGCGATTAATCCATCACTCCACAGCCCGCCATGGGCTATTTTTATAATCTGTAAAAAAGTGACGCTTACTCCGATAAAATCAAGCACAGTATTTTTGCGTGCACTTTTTGTTCAACTGGTTTTTTATACAGATGGGTCCAACTATGGTGCCCTTGCGGCTGCTCAGTTATTAAAAATGGAATAGTCTTTATTCGCCATTTGCTTGCGCACTATTTTACTGTTCTGGCTGCCGAATTTCATGTATTGCAGTCGAGGATTTTATAAGCGATCCATACGACATTTCTTCATCAGCTATTATCTGTTCGGACTCGCTATTAGCACTAAAATCGATATACCATGCATATAAACACAAACAGCCCCCCGATTATCAATTCCTCAAGGAGAAGTTCACAATAAACGGCCACATTTTTTTGGGTTCTAGCTCATATTGCACCCGATGGCAATAAATTAGTTGATAGAGCAGCCAAAGGTGCAGAGATTGCGCTATCTGCGCCAAACATCGCGGTACCTCTATCTAACATCAAGAAGGAATTATCGCATTTATGGGAATGCCCCTTTAATTAATTAATTGCTTTCGGTCAAGTCAACAATACGATCGTGGAATGTAAACATACAGTGCCGCAAAGACGATGTGGTCATCACTCGACTTCAACTGGGTCATACAAAGATGACATATGTTCACCTCCTGCAGTGGAATAACTACCTCAGTGTGCCTTGTGCAGTGTCACTTTTGCTGTTTATCATGTCCTGGTCATTCGTCCCCAACATTCCTCCCATAGATCCTTATTGAACTTTCTGACTTCCCTTTCACTTCTCCCCAGACATCAACACCTTGTCCAACCTAATTCTTCTCCCGCAGAGAACAACCCTCTAACATTCAATCTATTTTTCTCTCATGTCTCTCGCCATTAGTAGCAGCACATGTTACGTTAATCTAATTTAATAATAATAATAATATTCTATTACTTCTTCATTCACGATATCCTGAACGAAAGCGTAAAAAATAATAGTGTATAAATACGACGTTGAAGCTATGCCTGTAAATAAAAAACATTTGAATCGATATGAGATTATGGAAATGTGGTTCCATCGAAAAATGCTGAAGATACCTTGGATTGTAAAGATGTTTTAAAGAAAGTTGATACAGACCGTCAGCTATGGAATATCATTATAAGGAGAAATTTGTCATACATTGGTTATATCATAAGAGGTACAAAGTATGGAATTTTACAAATTATCATATAAGGGTAGATAGAAGGAAAAATAAGTACAGGAAGGAAGGCAGATCGGCTGGAAAATATTAAAAATTGGACCAACACACCTTCATTAGAATAATTAATGGCAAATAAATCTAGTTGGCATATTGGTAATCGCCTACGCTCTATTATGAGTATGACATATAGAAGAAGAATAACGCTTTTTGTAATGCAATCAGTTACACTGAATATAAATGACTGGTGGACACATGATTTTTAAAAACTTAATAAAACAATTAGGAAAATTAAAAATAAAACAAAAAACCCTTGAAGCTAATAATTGCTAATGCCATTTTAAAAATCTTAAACAGAAATTACAAAAAATCAATTATGCAGACCAAATTGAATTCATATAAATGTTTCATCTCAGAATCCAATGCTTTGGTGGAAACCTTATAAATTTTTATCTGGAAAAAGCAAACAGTTTACCATTCCTGAAATTACGCTGCAACATAGTAAAGTCACAAGCGTTTTTGAAAAATATATTGCCTTCTTGGATTATTTTTTCCAATTAAAAATAGCCGGTAAAATAAACTCAGTTTATTCCACTGCTCTTGACGGGCTTCATGTGTGTCGAGATGCACTAAATCAAGTTTTTAAATCACTTTGTAACAAGAAAGCTACTGGGAGCGACAGGATCACAAACAAAATACTTAAACGAATTAACATTCATTTTCTAAATTAATTTTTTACCATTATTAATAAATGTTTCGAGTTAGAATTTTTCTCCACCATCTTTTAGATTGCTGATCTAGTCTTAATACAAAAACCTGACAGAACACCAACAGATATCACAGCCTACCGCCCAATGTCTTTACTTAACTCATGTGGGATAGTGTATGAGAAAGTTATAAATCTATTTCTAACCACAGAAATTATGGAAAAACAAATTTTACATAGAAACTAATTCAAATTTAGACATTCTCTCTCTGCAGAAGGTGCACTCTATAAACTTATTTCCTCCATTAGAGACTGTTTAACTGCTGGATGCACACCTTTTGTTATTTCTTTTGATATAAGAGGTGCTTTTGATAATTGTAAATTGTCATCTATTTGTCCGTATTCTACAAGATAATGAAGTTAATCCATTCATAACAAACATAATAAGCTATTTTCGAGATCACTCGGCACACTTTAAAACTTCATCTGCTAAAGTGGTGTCCCTCAAGGCTCTATCCTTAGACCAACAGTCTGGAACATTTTATATCGCAAAGTAGACAAAGATATTGTACTTTTTCGTAATATACTTAACATTGGCTACACTTTAATATCTTATGCAGATGATCTATGCATTTTGTTTAGCATCAAGCATTACACAAATGTTAAAAAGGTATCTGCAGTATGTAAAAAACTTGAAGACACTATAGCTGAATTAGATCTTATTTTTGCTGTAGATAAGTGTTAGGCTATCATATTTGGTAACTAAAAGAAGCTAAGCGATTTTAAAGAAATAAGACCAGTTTCTGGTCAATCTATTAAAATTGCCAGCAAAATCAAATTCCTTGGTATAAATTTAGATCACAAATTAAAATTTCTTCCACATTTGGAATATTTAAATTGTAAATGCATTAAAATTTACGATACAGTCCGTCGTTTAATCTCAAATAACTATGGATTTCGACATAAAGAGCATATTATTTTATATAAAGGACTGATTCAGTCTATATTTGGAGATATATTAATCATATGTCGTCAAAAATCAAAGGAAATATCTATTGACTATATCGTCATTGTACAAAACTGGCCCCTCTTCAGTGGCATATGTTATGACAAACATCCTACCTCTGGATTTATTTCTTATTGGAAGAGCCATTCCAAGTGAATACAGAATTACGCTTAACCTTAATCTAGTTAAATCCTTAAAATTTTTTCAAAACAATACCTTAATGTCTGATCTTGGCCTTACGTCACCAGTTAATAAATTGAAAACCTATCTAAAACATAAATTAATTGAAATTTGGCAACTGTATTGGGAATTGGAGACTACTGGTAGGAAAACATTAATTTTTCATTCCATTGCTTACGTACTTCTTCAATGCCAGTCTTAGACTTGAGCATGTACCTGCTTGATTATGCTCAAGAAGTCTGGTAAGCAAGCAGAGGAGGTAAAGTCTTACCGCCCAATATCGCTACTGCCATCAATGTCAAAACTATACGAAAAACACGTATTAAAACGAATGCGACAGTATGTGGACCTTCCAAACCATCAGTTTGGGTTTAGGAACCAATATTCTACAATTGAACAGGTGCATGGAATAATAGCAGTTATCGAAAAAACATTTGAAGATAAACAGTTTTGCTCGGCCGTCTTTCTTGACGTAGCACAGGCTCTCGATAAAGTCTGGCATGAAGGTCTCATCGCTAGAATGTGTAAGTAACCTCTTGCCGGCTAATCTATGTCGACTGCTAATTTCATATTCGTCAGAGCGACTATTCCGGGTAGCACACGAAGATGCTAAATCATCGTATCACTCGATACAGGCTAGAATTCCACAGGGTAGTGTCCTTAGACCTATCCTGTACCTCCTGTATACTAGCGATTTGCCTACCGATGATGACAATCACAGCTACGTTTGCTGACGATACTGCTATACTGCCTAAGAGTAATAGCCAGAAGGAAGCAATAGAGAATCTTCAACGTCATCTAGATCGCATTGTTAGTTGGTCTAGTCGTTGGAAAATCAAGTTCAACAAAGACAAATCGCAACACGTGGTATTCACTTTGCAACACGCAAATTCGTTCCATCGTGCTTATATTGCAGGTTAGCTTATTCCACAAGCTAACTCGGCCAAATATCTTAGTATGCACTTAGACTCTCGTCTTTCATGGAATCCCCATGTAAAGATGAAGTGCAGGCAGATCAAGAAAATAGTATCCGCGCTGTACTGGCTGATAGGACGGCGGTCGACTCTCAGTACTTATTCCAAATGCCTACTATTTCTGAAAATTATAATGCCGATTTGGACGTATGGAATAGCCCTCGTGGGCTGTACAAAGAAGTCCAATCGGGCAGTTCGTGCAAGTTCGACAAAACGTAGTTCTTCCAGCTATCGTAGATGCCTATCGATATTCTCGTAACGATGACATCAATCGCGATCTTAAAATAAAGTTGGTAAGTGAAGTGAAACGACATCACAATATTGAAGCAAGACGGCTGTTAGACACGGAATCTGATACTCGCCGTTTGAAACGGCTGAAACCGTACGACTTGATTTAATATTTAGAAATAACTTATATATAAATATATGTTAGTTAGAAGCTTTTCTCATCACTCTTAGTGTCTTCAAACCCGTATTAAATGTTTATCATATTAGTTTTAAACATATACCGCCATATTAATTTTAATATTTATTTAAGCATAGACTTCAAAGTTCTAATACTCTAAAGAATGTTTATATATATATATATATATATATATATATATATATATATATATATATATATAAACTATAGGCCTAAATTACAGAACCTTGAAATTACTTTTTTAATGCGCAGCCTTTGTCTGAGCATGGTAATTTATCTTCATATAGACTCTCAATGTACTCTTTCCATTGAGTTTGTATTTTTTCTTTTTCTATTATTATGTCTCCGCTGTTATTTTTAAGAGTACATAAATTTTATTTCCTTGTGTGCTTTTTCCATGTTTCCGATTTTTATATCATGATCAATATCCTTGCATTTCTCCATTATCCATTCTTCTTTAGCTTTGATCGCTTTTCTATTTATTCGATTTTTTAGCTTGCTATTGGCTTTCCTTCTCTGTTCCATTAGTTGTATTATTTCATCCGAAATCCATGGTTTGTAAATTATTCTTTTCTGTATTCCGAAGTGTTTTATATATAATATATAAAAAGACGATTTCAGATATGTAAATCAGCGTAGTTTAACCTTCACGTTACAATATAAGTAAACAAATTGTTACATCATAGTTTTCAAGAAAAAAAAATAAAATAAATTTCGGAATCAGCATAGTAATAAATTTATTCGCCAATAAATCAACAAATTTAGAGCTGGAGTTTATTCGCTTCGAATAATTGGTCGTTATCACTTACAGCGTAAATTTAATATATTGTGTAACGAAAGTCAACACATTTGCACACACAAACTTAAAAAAGTTTTTTCTCTTTATGACTATTTATATCTTTATAACTGCCGTCACAATTAAGTAAGTAATGTGATTACGGTACCAGCAGGTTTCAAATCTTGCTAAGGTGAAGCAATTATTGTTAGTATTGTCGGTACATTTACTGGTTGAAATATTGCATTACGCAAATCTTTTTCTTAAAAACCATATTTAACTTTTTTTTAAAAAAAAATAATTGTTAACTTTTCACGTATAAATTTTCATACCGTACCTGCAAAACTTATCAGTACTTCCCTATATTTCCTTCCATTATTTGACGTCAATAATGATAACAATTTGATATTTTCAACAATAGGAAACTTATATGTTGGACTTAAACTTGCGCAATTGTACTATGAAATTAGAACGAACCTTTTATACGTTCTCATATAAATCCTTCAGGAAATATATGTATAATATTTATATATATATAGTAAACTTTTTAATGTATTATTTTTTTAAATGTAATACTTCTTTAAAATCTTCTAGAAATTAAGATACTATACAAAACTTGCGTTAAAAAATTCTTTCACAAATACGACTCTGACTTACAAATTTCGACAAATTCTTTCACCTTTATGACACTCATACTGCATTATAAACCTACGATTAGCAAATCCTTTTTCCAGCTATATTAAACTAATATCTTCCCAAAATATTTACTGCTAAAAAATACTGCGATCATTCAAGTACTTACATATATAGACTTCATAATCATCTACTTTAAGAAATTGTTATATTGTCTGGTTATCCGAAGCTGTTAAACTATAGACCGATCTCCTTTTTTTAGCGTCTGTTATTACAAACTATTCAAAGGGATGCTTTTATATCTTATGCAAGGATCTGCAGAGCAAGCGGGTTTTGTTTCGCGACGAAGCTGCACACAAACAAGTAGATTTTATAACAGCCCACGCAGAAAACAGTTTCCAGAAGCTCAAGTACAATTTTTATAAACCTGTCATCAGCATACGACTGCGCACAGCCTCGTAAAGAAGTTTATTCAAATATTTTCTTGTAAAACGTTAGTAAGTTAAATTCTATTAAACAGATCATACACAGTACGACTCGCTGATAAAGAGAGAAAACCGCGCCCATTATTTAATGTATTATTACAGAGGTCGAGCTAGCATCTCTAGTTATACATTTGCGATCTTCCAAAAAACTACTTAAAAAAATAGATCTCGATGAAGACCTCAACGAACTTGGTCGGTATATTTATCAAAGAAGTCTACAGTCCAATGAAACTTAAAAAGGTTTCATCCTACTTTCACTTAACCATCAGGTTGGAAAATAAAAAACTTAAAGTCCGTTGTAACTTCGACCTAATGAAAATTGAGCAACATCTGTTGACAATGTTTGAATTGATGGGACTGTTTAATATATATTGAATATATTGATTTACTGGATGAAAATAGTGATACTTTTTTTTTCATAAAACTAGCTTTTAAGACCAACCATACTGCGACTTAAACTTTTTCGAAAATAAAATCTAACTGCTTACGAGACACGTAGTAAGTAAATTTATTAGTGCTGTGCGGTTTTATACTATTCGTGTTAAATAAAAACTTATTTTAATTGAAATACCAAAAATATAATTACATCAAAACTCAAATATCTATATGACCCTATAAATTTAACGCGAAATTACATATGTACATAATAAGGGAAAACGAAAAAAAAAAAAAAAAAAACATAAAATACGTTAGCCAAACTAAAAATAAATTACAAAAAAATCCATCTAACCCTAGACAAATTAAAAATTTTACAACTACGTATACACACACACACTATATATATATATATACATGCATAAAATATAATGTATCAACGAAACCGTTATAATAAGTTGTCAGTATTTATATACGGCTACACAAACATACGTTTAGATACCAATACTAAATAAATATTAAGATTATTATATACACATATGAGCTAACCATTTCAGTCATAATATTCCCTTTATAGTACATAAACATTTAAAGCGAGAAAAATTGTCTATTTTCGCAATATGTTTGATTGACATAGAACATTCGAATTCTAAAAATTTGGATATAATACAATCTAAATCTAAAGAGCAATACACAAAATATTATTTTATGTTTTCACCTACTCAAGTCATAGGTAACATTTATAATTTTGTATAAAAAATTGATAGTATAACTGAAAGATTAATTAAAAAAGAAAAAAAAAACAAAGATAATATCGAATACTACAAAAAAAAAATATTAAAAAACATATATACAATTTTAAACGTTTATGAGCAATATTACTGAAGTTACAGTACATTTTACCAAGTTAAACAAATGCATAAAATTGTGTACACGAACCCAAAGTATTATGATAAATTAGTCAACTTAATTTTATCTAATAAGAGCTTTTTTAAATTTTTTCGTAGATATTTAAGTATAACGTCATGTCTAAATACATTCATTTTCTTTTTGTTTAAAAAAATAAATCTGAAATCGTTACATTTTATTATAAATACGAGAAAAATTGGAATTTAATACATTTAAAGGACATGTATTAAGAACTAATTCCACAAGCATAAAATAAGTTTGTTTCTTATTAATCCGCATATACGAATCCATTTCGATTACAGGTAAAAACCACTTTCGTAATTGAGTTTTTGCAAACTAGCTAATTGAGAAATTTAAAACAATATAAACAATTCGATGTGAATATTTAATAAATATTACTATCACAAAGAACACGCTTATAAAATATTCAAAATCTACAAACAGTAAACCTAAAGTTAAGACTACATATTACAATACATCTCTTATCCTACCCCATCACCGTCGTATAAAAATTTACATATTATTTTACGAAAAAATGAACGAAATGCACATATAAATAAACACATGTACATATTACATGTGTAACTAATAGCTTTGCCATATTAACCCCGCGTTTAGGCGCAAACGTTTCTTAAATTATTTTTATTAACTGACCACAAAATAATAATTTATTACATATACGTGCGTTATTATTTTCAGAATTTTATTTTTATTCTCGAAATTATGTTCAGACATTTTTTTTTAAGATATAAATTTTTGCTTATCGCATTTACTCCCCGATTATTAGTTTGGTTCAGTTTTTATTTGATTATTTATCTTTTACAATCAGTCAAATTTAATAATACAGAAATCCGGCGTTAATATTATCTTTTTCATTTTTTTTTTTTTTTTTTACTTCTTATACAGGTTGTATTAAATTTATTTTTTAATACGACAAAACACATACACACACACGTACACAGTATATAGGGTATTCTAAGGCTTGAACTACGAAAAGGGGGTGGGGGCAGCGTTGAGCTGTGGGGCGATGAAAGTTCAAGAAATTAAATGCTGCGTCACATCCGGTGGCTATGGTACACAAGAGCGATAAAGCGGCGCCGCTGAGAATTCAGACATATCTTTTACTACGGCTAAAGCATTGTTCTGTGAATAAATGGTATAGCGCGTATAATGGCTTGTAAAAGGAAATTTATGTAGAAATTTACGTTCTGATATCGGAAGTTCAAATTAAACCTATCTTATGAAATTACTGTAATAAAAATTTTAAAATGAATGCCGATCAACAAACATCCGCTAATATCGAAGCATCCGAGCCGCTCTCCGCTTAACGTTTATTTATTGGACGTTCTGCCACATATAGCTCACCGCTTCTATCGTAGCTGGTTCCTAATGGTGGGTTAGGTCGATGCTAAAATGAAATAAAACCGACTATATATGAAGTGTATTGAAGCATTATCTCCAGGCTTCGTAGAAATATTTATTCCATAATTTAATACAGTCTGTGGCAACTTTACAATTGGTTGACTTCAATTCATTTTCATATGAATTCGCAAAAAGCGGGCAATAAAGATATGCACCTAATTTTTATGTGAATAAGCTTAACATGTAATACGCTAAAAAAATTTTCACGAATAATTTAAAGGGAGATGTATGAAAAAAACCCTGTACAATCATATGGTTAGATTTAGGAATAGCGTGATCACTCGCGAATGGCCCCAGTTCAGCAGTTAACATAAAAATGCTACGATCAGAGTCCAAATATATGCTTGATACGATTTCTAAAAAGGCGAAACGTAATAAAACGTTTGAAGAAAAAAATACAAAAGTTTTAATATGTAATATGTACTGTCGGCAGAAAACAACAGCCGGAATAGAAAATGTGGAATAGACGCGCAAAAATTATTTTCAATCGAAATAAGCTTAAGTACACGGACATATCTACAAAAGAAACGGGCGAAAAAAGGTTACAATGAGAAGACAAACAAATTTTCATCCTTCAAATATGAAAGACGTTGGATTACTAACCTAATTCGGATACGGAAGTTAAATGCAGAGCAGATGTAGTACGGAATGCATTCTGAACGTCAATTGTACATTGCGCAGTCGCGATATTAATATGGAATAAAATAACGTCCGATTAAATATTATATATATATATATAGGCTACAGTAACATATGCCGTTGAAATATGTATGCTCACGGCAACCGCATCGAAAAATATTGAATGGAATCATGGACGGTTTTCAAAGATCAGTTGGACTAGTAACTAAGGAGGGTGGAGATGTTAAGACGCTTGCGAAACCTGTTGAATTGTTAACTATAATTAGAAAGATTAATTATCCAGATCGTATTACGAAAGAAGATATGAATTGTAGGTTAAAAAATGGACCGAGTACTCTCAGGAGACGGAGAATATGTTAGACAGATGATATAAATAGCTTGACAAAACATCGACAATAACAACGGATGTAGCGCGCAACAGATTATTAACCCTTTCAGTTATAACATCCTATTCTATATGGCGCACAAACTTAGAAATTTTCTATTTTCATAGGAAGGGGAATTTGCTTTACATAGAATATTCCAATTTTAAAGTGACGCATTAAACATTATCCAATTTATTTCAAAAGTAGTATTATACACGAAATATTGATTTATATTTCAACACGTTCGAGTTATTTTATTTCATACACAAAATGCAAAATTTTGTATACAAAAAAAAAAAAAAAAAAAAAAAATTGATCATGTTTTAGCCGGAAGGATTAAACACATTATTAGCCTATAAATGGATAAGGTAAAAGTCGAATTTGATTTTTACCATTTTTAAGGAAAAACAATATAACAAATTCGGAATTATAGTAAATGGAAAAAGAATCGGTAACTTCAGTTACGAAGGCGATTCAGCAATTGTAGTGACAAGTCTTCAAATGTTAGACCAGTCTCTGCTGTAAACCAAGAATACGGTGTTCGAACACATCAAATACTAGATTCACGGTGCTTAAAAGAGGCGATCAAAACGTTATATGAGTGTTATCTAGGCGTAAACAATTATTAATCGAGAGAATTATCGGATATCTTTTGATAAAATGTGATGAATAATTAAAAGATACCGAATAGCGAAGGAAACCGTCCGAGAAATAAAAGTTACGCTCGTCAAATACTACTTCAACTAAGACGAAAAGTTATAGACCGCTACATTATTCGAGTACTATTTTTGTACGGAGTGCAAACTCGGACTTTAAATGTCAGCACTGTTAGACGTTTAGAGGCTACAGAAATGTGACTTCTCAGAAGCCTATTAATCTATTGAAAAGAGTTGACGTATTAAACATATTTAAAAAAAAAAAAATCATATCTAGGTCGTAATCTGAGAAAAGAAAATTAGCGCCCAATACCGCAAAGAAGAATTTATGATAAATTAGCTGCAAAATTGAACAGAATAGAGCAAGTGATGGTTTGCAATGGGTATGGTAGGAAGGTAGCTCTGGTTAAAAAAATTAGCGGAAGAAAGGTGAACGTAAGTAATTTTAGTTTGGGCAACAAAATTCACGGATAAAAAAACCAACGAGGAATGAAGCATTAATGATATCGGCGAATTCTTTAAGGCAGCAACGGAGAGAAATTATTGAGAATATCCTAAGCACTGCATAGATATCTTTGATAACCGTTTTTTTTTTTCAAAGTCGTAAAACATACGATATAAAATTCCGAAGATTAACTTAAAATTTCTTTTTTTACGATAAAACAACACTAGGAGGCTTTTCGCGGGTTAATTTATACGTCATTTAAATTGCGAAAATAAATCAACGAAAAGCAAAAAAAGAAAAACAAAACAAAATTTAGCTTTTTATTAAACCGTTGTTTAGGTAATTCGTTCTAAAGTTGTTATTATTGTTTACGGATATAATTATTATCCGTAGAGAATTTAGTTTTTTCTGTTTTCGGTGTAGACCGTGTGTCACTTCAAAATCGATACGGTTTACACTGAAAATAAAAAATCGTGATATCAAACGTGTGAAAGTAACAGAATTTAATAAACTAGTTCGCCTTCTACGTCAAGTCGATGTCGTATATTCGTGAGTTCGAGCGTGAGCGATGAAATTCGATTTTCTAGTGAAAACTTTACCGCAAACGTCGCACGGGAAGTTGGACTTTTCGTAAGCGTGCACGGTCGAGTGTAATTCTAAATTCGATAAACTCAAAAACGATTTATGACAGACGGTACATTGATAAGGACGATCCCCCGTGTAAGTTTTCGTCAAGGTATGAGTCCGCCGGTGTACCACCAGATAGGATTTCATTTTAAACGTACGACCGCAAAATTCGCAACTATGCAACGTGCCGTTCGTATGACGATTTTCGTGTTCGGTTAAGGTGATTTTATTGCTGAATTTTTTATTACACAACGAACAAATATATTTACTACGTTCGCGCGATTCTTTACTATGACACGACATATGACCGATCAGTTGCATACGATTATTATATAACTTACCGCATAGATTACATTCGAACGGCGTTTCGTTTCGATGGATTAAAATATGACGTTGTAAATCGGTCACGTTCGGAAAGATTTTACTGCATATGGAACAGATGAATTGTTCTTCGCGCATATGATTTTTAATGTGACGTTTTAAACTGGATTTATAGCTGAACGATTGCAAACAATAGTGACAGGTGAACGATTTATCCTCGTTCGGATTGAAATATTGAAAATAATTTTCCGTAGCCGGCGAAGACGACACGCCGATCATTACGTCGCCGCCTACGATCGGTATAATTTTACCTTTAACCGGCGCCGCCGCCGGACCGACATTCGCTGTACTACTACCGATGCCGGCATCCGTTAAAGACGATCGATCGTTGTAAACGTCATTATTATCATTAGTTACGGGAGCGGAGCACGTAGCAGGCGGAATATTTTTCATATTAGAGCGATGATGTTTATTCTTATTTTGATTATTTTTATTATTATTATTATTATTGATACGCGTTTTGCTACGATGTTTATTACCGGCTATCGATTTATTACGAATAGCGGCGATCGTAGTCGTCGAGCTAAGTTTATTACCGCCGACTGTTGCAGTCGGAGCGTCATTTTGTTCATCAGTGCGTTTACTATTGTTATTATTACTATTGTTATAATCGTCATTGCGATGTTTTTTCCTAGAAGAAACGTTAGAACTGGACTGACTGCAACAGCTGCAATTATCGTTTGAACAAGAACTGACAGAACTGGAAGTTGAGGACGCGGAGAAAGAAGATCGCGACGAAATAGAAGTAGAATACGAATGCGACGAACAAGCCGAAGAACAAGATCTTTCGGAATAGGCGCTTTTTACGCTAGTCGTCTCATCCTCTACGAGATCATCATCAACGTCATCGTTCACGACATCTTCGTTTCCGTAATCATCTTCGTTTGAACTCGGAATCTAAAGAAATTTATCGCGTACATCTCTATTTTATATCGATAATATAGCAATAATAATAATAATAATAATAATAATAATAATAATTCAATTCAATTTATTTCACTTTTTTAACATTTTAACGAATAATTTAATAACCGTATCAATTTGTTCGAGCTACATTAATACAATAATAACGCATTTGCGCAGTGCCCAATATTTGTATCCTTGGTAGGCCCCCACAAAAATTAAAAAATTCGAATAAAAATGAATAAAATATACATAGCACAAAATTCGACTGACAAAACAAACTATAAATGATCACGAACAACAACGAAACAAGTAATAACAACAAAAAACCCGACTCTGTGTCAAATTCGAATGCCGAACGGCCCAACCAGCGGACATTTTTTTTCTTTGTGTTGCACAGTCAGTTGGATTTTCATTAGCAGACAGAATGTAAATAATATTTTCTAACAGTATCTTTTGTAATCTAGGCTGTTTTGAACTACCTTCAAGATTAAGTTCTTCTGTTTCAACTATAATTTTAGCTGCAAAATTGTTTGGAACTTACAAGTTACGCGCCTTCATATGTATTTTATAATTTTCTAAACCCTCTGGAGGGCTTAGGCTCGGTAGCCCCCGTGGGTACGGCACTGCCTTTGCAATTACTTCATTTTAATATACAATGTCAATATGTCAATTATATTCTTATAATTACGAAATGGGTATATTTATGCATCTATTATATACCAGTGTAGATATGTATACTGTAGGCCAAATAATCTCTTTTACAGATAGAACAGAAAAAGAAGTAAATCGCAGAATAGCGTTGGGATGGAACAAAAGTTTTTGTCGTTAAATATTCCGACAAAATATCAATCATACGAAAAAAGCACAGATCTATAACACGTGTGTCCTTCCTACCATAACGTATGGCGCACAAACATGGTCACTGACGATCAAACAAAGTAAAAAAAAATAGAGGTAGCTCGAAGAGCAATGGAAAGAATAATGATTGGTGTAACAAGATTGGACAAATACTGAGGGATAAATCGAAAACAGAAGATATTCTCCAAAAAATACGTGAAATGAAGTGGAATTAGGCGTGTTATTCGAATGAAAACAAACGAATGGGTCAAGAAATGCACTGAATACTTTCCACTAGACAGTGAGGAAGAGACCAAAAACGGGATGAAGGGACGACACTGACAAACGCACCGGAAAGTTCTAGATGTGTAAAACACAAAACTGTCTGGAATGGAAACAACTGGGAGAAAAATATGTGAACGTCTAATGATTGGAAGAGGCAAATACGCGACAATGGGCTTAATTTTCCTTATATAAATATACTTTCATAATATTTAATACAGCAAATTAGCATTAAGTAACTAGTATGTGTAATATTGTAAAAACGTGTTTTAAAATATGGAAATAAAGGTTATTACAATTATATATACCAGTGTAAAAAGTACATACATACCTGCACATGTCAGTCATTTATGCTTATATACACACGCTAATATTATACGAATAAATATATAAACCTATACCTATGCCTACATAACTTATACAACCGATTAAATATCTACATGCAGATTTAAAGCATAAATACTTTTAGACAACGACAATAATAATAATAATAATACTAGTAGTAGTATAGCGAATTAAGGAACCGTTAAGTCGCAAATATAAATTGTTAACTGAATTCGACAGAGTTCTTCTGCAATTACGCCATATTCGAAAACATTAAATAGTAAATAATAAAATAAAATATTTGAAGAAAAAAAAAACAGGGAACATAACGAATAATATAACTGTTTATTATTTACTATGATAAAGAACGTCTACTTCCAAACTTGGAACGACTGTGATGAGTTATATGTGAACACTCTTATTCACTCTTATTCATTTATATAGTGAATAAGAGTGTTCACATATAATTGATGATTCATAAGTTAAACAAGGATGTGTTTCGGCACCAACTCGATTTACATGTTTTACAACTGCGTTCATGATCCTTCTAGGTCAATTACACAGGACGCAATTACGCTGGATAGATCCATGTCATACGAATATATGATAGCAGGCTCTCAAAAAGAATACTATATGGAGAATTACATCAAGGCAAACGCATGCAAGTCAGATTACAAAAAAGATATAATGATCAGATACTCGAATTAATAAAGTTAATGAAAATAGAAAATAACAAGGAACAAATGGAAAAGAAGAGAAAAAATAGTCAAAAATAGAAAGAAGCAAGCACCATTAAAAGTCTTGAAAATGTCCCCATCTTGTAGTTCCCTATAAGTACATATTGGACTTATCTCACGCCTTCGCACTCACAATATTTCTTTTTCATGCAAACGACTATGCTCAGTCACGCGTATCAATATTATTATATGCATACATAACGGTTCTATGGTTAACTTTACCATTATAATACGTATTTCATTTAATTCATATTATAGAAGATACAAATTTTGTAAAATACAGACACAAATACACACATAGATATTATTCCCTGTATATATACACACAAATAAAAATAGTCGAAGCATTATAATGAACATTTTGAACATTAAAGTAATATACATGCATACGTAATTTGTGTCCAATATATTTACTTTTTTTTTTATTACTATCTTCGACGATAACCAGAGACAAAATCGGTCCACAGGATCTTAAACAAATGTCCAAGGGAAAATGCCCGCAAAGATTACAAAATAAAAGGATGGAATATGGAACGACGAACCTCGGGATCAGTAACACATATGAAGTAAAAAACGCAGCTAGATGCAAAAAAAGTAAAATATATAAGACGGTCAGTGGCTCTTGAAAAATGATATATATATATATATTTGTTATATGTATGTACACATAAATATAAACACTTTTTATGGGACGAACATATAAGAGGCCTTAAAAAAAATTTGAACGTTTCGATTTGTCATATTAGACACAACTCTCCATTTAGAGTGGTGGTTCAATGATCGGCGTTCGAAGATATCAATAAGGTGAAGTAAAATTAATTATGTATATACACAGTGAAATACGTTTCGGACGGTACCGACAAACTGCAATGTGTCTTCGTACAATTTTTTCCTCTTAACACGAAACAAAAATAGCTTAATACGACAAGATTTCGCTTCTCAGAACCGATTTTACAGTCATGTGATTAAGGTATTATACAAAACTTAAAATTTTACTATCGAAAGCAATTGCTTCGAAAATATTTATTCGCGATCGAAGAAAAAGAAGATTTCTGTATTTTACAAGCGCTTCATATGTTGCACTCCGAATTCAGTGACTCCAAATTCGGAAGGTTGCTTTCGTCATGCAAGATTGTCAAAGATAGCAGATTCTTTGATTCCAAAAGGGATGGAGAAGGAAGATGTTAAAACTGAGCCGATAGTTAATGAAACGTTTTGGAAAGTTTCTATATATTATTGAACTGTTCTATTGTATCATCGGAAGAATTTGTTGCATTAGATGATAATAATGTGTGTACAGTATGGCAAAGAGATTTTAGAGATTGTTCAAAGCTCAAAAAATATCGAAATAGATTCCGACAACGAATTATACAATGAGATGTTCAATGCAGCTTCTGATCCTACAACAACCAAAATGCGCAACATCATGAAAAGTGTGCGTAGTTATTTAGATGCACATTCCAATGGTGAAATGAATAACAAAATAGATGATATCGAACAATTTGTTAAACATTTGATGTTAAAAAATACAATGCAAAAAAAAATTAACAGATTGTTTTCCAAAAATCAATAAATGTTTTATATATATAATTTTTTTTTTTAATGAAAATTATGCATGTATTAAATTTCATTAAGTTCTTGTTAATAATATTGCTGTTTTATTGATTTTTATTAAATGCATGCATATACAGATATCTATTGTATATAAAATGTACTCTAATAAACGTAATTTTGTTTAGTATGTGTACTTCTTATTTAATATCGTTTAACACGAAAAAAATCTGTCCTTTCCATTTCGTGTTAAATAATTTTCACTTTTATGTATAAGTACATTATTAAATAGTTATATTGGAATCAATCAGCCCACATTAAAACCAATCAGATGACAACTAGAGAAATCAAAATACTTAAAGGTGTACGGCAAGGCTGTATTTTATCGCCAACGCTGTTCAATTTGTATTCGGAAAGAATTTTTGAAAATGCTCTGAATAATGTAGAAACGGGAATAAAAATAAATGGCAAATGGATGAATAATATTAGATATGCAGATGATGCAGTTATTTTTGCTGATAATGTACATGTTGAATAAAATAAATCAAACGAGTAAAGAAATGGGACTTGAGATTAATACACAAAAGACAAAATTTATGGCTGTTAGTAAAACATACATACAGGATATACATCTGCACATTGCAGGTAAAGAAATTGAAAGAGTAACAAAAATTAAATATTTAGGATATTGGCTAACGGATGATTGGAATCCTGATTACGAAATTAAAGTTAGAATAGAAATGGCGCGAAAAATGCGAAGTCATGGCGTCAATAAAAACACGCAAAGCAGCCTACTTTGGGCACATAATTCGGAACAGGAAATACGTCACATTACCGACCATAAAACAGGGTAAAATAGAAAGTAGCAGATGTCGAGGACGCAGACGAAGGTCATGGACGAAAAATCTTAAAGAATGGTTCAATATGCCTGACACGACTACACTGGTTCACACGGCACCAGATAAAGAAATATATTGTCAGATGGTCACCAACCTCCGGTAGAGAAGAAGAAGAACTGAAATATTTGTCATACAAGAATATTCTCAATTTTCAACAATATTTACCACGATTAATAAAACAAAATAAACACATAGTTAATCTTCGCGCAAATAAAAATTTTTATAATGATTAACTGTGATTTTATTTTGTTTTATTAATTCATGAAATTACTACATTCCGATATATGAACATATAATCTTACTACGATTGCTTACTTTAAAAATCATATCGAATATCCGAATATTAAAAAAGATTGATATGCGTTTTAATTAGTAGACGGTATCGATAATTTAAAAAACAAACACAAAAAAAGTTTCTCAAGATACAAAAACACAAGGAACGACAGAAAGTCCATATAATTTTAACGCTTAAGTGAAAAACAACAACACTGGTGCAACAGGTTTCTGTAAGAGAATCAAGAATTACTGAAAATAGTTACGTAAGCATTGAAGTACGTGTATGTGCTCAACTCGAGATATATTAGACGGTTTACGATTTTATTTTAGTATATTCAAGACGAAGATTGTTAAAATAATTGTCCAGCGATAATTATAAAATACATTAATAATCTACTAGTTACACACACACAACCATATTATATATATATATCATATACAAAAAAGTTCTTACCAGAATAATAATGTATGGAAATGTGAGCATATATTTTGAAGAACCAGTTGAATTAAAAACGTACTAACGATACGGATAAATTTAATATATGAGTGAAGAAACAAAATCCCAAAGCAATATGCATAAATTCGAAACAAAAATTATGTTCAAGAATCTTACTACATGTAGACACGTATGAAAAAAATAATTAACTGGACTCATATACAAATTAGATAATTCTTAAAAATACAATGTAGGGAAATCTCCAAATGTGTAGGACGGACATTAATACATCCTTAACTTAGACCCAAATATAAAAAATTTACAGTTGATGACTTGAATACAATTTGTAAGTGCTACCTGAACGTTTGAGTATAGATTTATAATTAAATGCATGAGTATATAAACTCGATAAGAACATCATGGCTAATTTGGAGTTGAATTCCCTAAACGAAAAACACCTTATTTTATGGTAATAATCGCAATATAGCTTTTAAATACGAAAAAGATACTACAGTCGTTAAATAACGTTAAATTACAGGAAAAATTATTTTTATATATTTTTGATGTTATTCCAAATTTCACAATGTTTTCGTAAGAAACCAACAAAATCCTAATTACTGAGTGTTGCTGTCGATAATGTAAGTTTATCGTGTATTAATGAAATTATAAGGTAAGTTACAAAGTTTATTGTAAAATTATTTCGAACTTGGGAAACTAAACTCAAATTCTCTCGTACATCACAATAGTTGCTGAAATTTCTTTTCGTTTATTTAAATTTAAAATAAATTTCCTGCAAAATAATTTAATTGTTCTCTGACTTTAGTCCGATGTAATAACATGAAGTAAATACAATAAACGCAAATCCAGGAACATTAGATTCAGAACAAATACGAACTGTAAGGACAGTAGTAAAAACAATCACTGCAAACACCTTTCCCAAACTTATTAGTCGAAAAGGAAGCATAAAAAATAAATTAAAAATTAGTCAAATGCACGTGATAATTTACCCATAATCATTTTCAATACATGAGCCATTCTTTAAAAATATCTTAACGCACGAACATCAATCACATAACCAGTAAAAAATGGAACACTATTATTTTATAGGTATGGTTTTTTAAAATAAACTATCCTGTAATTGATACAATCGATACACTGTGTACACAAAATTTATCCAATTAAAAAACAGATCATACACGCATATTTACAAAAAAATAAAAATTCAATGCAATCTGTATGTAGGGTAAAATAGAGAAAATACAAAATTAAATAAAGGCAAACCTTCAATATAAATAAATGTTATACGGTGTAAAATAGAACAAAAATTATGAGACTAACGAATTTTAACAAAATAGAAAGGTAACTACATTTATCTGTTTTAATATGGCATACATGTTAAAAGCCCCATACGATGAAAGGAATAATTCTATCACCAGAGAGTCGTGTGTAATTAATTATTAAAGAACTTACAATGGAAATGATACAAAGTACTGTCTGGGTATAAAAATATGTATATAATGTAGTATGTGGAAAGCTTGTAAATTTATACTAGTATTTTTTACAAACATATAGTTGTTATAAAATAACAGATACAATATAAGCGTATTTTTAATTTTTACTATCAGTGTTAACAAATTATACATCATAACCGAACGAAGCAACTTATAAACGTATTTTGTAACAATACACAAAATGCTGCTACTCAGCTGTCATACAAGAATGTAAATTTATTGCTGACATCTATAATTAAGCTCATTGTCATGATACAAACACTAGACTGAATAGTGAAGTGCAACATTATATAATTTTGTTTTAGTTAATTAAAATGTGGCAACATAAACTAGTAATTACAATACATAACATTCAAATACTTTAAAATTTGGGATATTAATAGTAGGTGGTACCTAGTATTTCGATCTCAAATTTCACTTAAACGTAAGCTTCAATATCGAGACTGACTTATTACCAATAAAACCGTTATAAAACAAAAAAAAAATCGATTTAGTGCAAAATTTCAATTGCACGCGTCTAAAATGTTAATATGTTTACAAATACCAACATTATCTAAAACACAATATAATAAATTACTTCAAAATTTGAGACAATTGTAAAAAGTAATTCAGATACTCGTATATGGAAACTTCCTGGATGAGCAAAATGATGAAACTAATCGGAAAAATAATCAAACAACGTTATCGATTTACTTGTACTGAATGATTTATCATGTTACAATTTTACATTCTTTATACCCGACTTTTTCTCGTCCTAATTTCTAAATTATAAAAAATTTTCATGTCATGTACCAAAATGACAGGAAAAATTAATAATAAAACAAACAAAAAAAAAAAACAAAACACGAATTTAACTATGAATACAACACACTGATGGATATCTGGGTAACTGCATAATCATTTAAAATAAACATTAATATATTAATATAAACCTTAGTCACCAAAGGGAATATTATAAAAGATCGTTGCCACTAAATTATAATTAACTCAATTTCTATTTTTAGATCTCGATTAGATAATTATTCTATAAAAATTGAACAAAAAAAATGACGCTGAAAATAACAAAATATAAAACATTAAACAAAACTTCGCGTTATAATTGTTCAAGTTTACTTTTATAAATCGTATATGGTTTTATTTACGCAATTCAGATATCTACATATTTGTGGATATTGAAGTATCAGTTATAAATACATAATAAATTTTCAAAATAAGATGCACTATATCATTAATACTAACGTATTTTAACATAATATTGAAAACAAACCTTTAGAAATTACACACACACACATATATATATATATATATATAAGTGATTGTATTAATAACT
Source organism: Coronaproctus castanopsis (assembly GCA_032883995.1). Lineage (NCBI taxonomy): Eukaryota > Metazoa > Arthropoda > Insecta > Hemiptera > Monophlebidae > Coronaproctus > Coronaproctus castanopsis. Next base: position 134,961,991 of record CM065052.1, on the reverse strand, counting down.
AATTGAAAATGAGGAAATTATGAACATTTTTATGTTACCTCATCATCACTATCAAATGTATTGCTGCCATTGATCATATTTTGTAAGTCGGGTTCCGAACAAGAATCGTATGATGTATCGTCATCCTGTATTTAATATTTAAAACGCATTAGTTAAATTGTAAGACTATAATTTTAAAATTATTATAACAGATGCAATGTAATTAATTTACGTATCTGAACAATAAGACCTGAAGAATCATAAAATGTAACATATATAAACCTGCAAATAACAACAATCAAATTAAATACAAAATAAAGTTATGTAAAATTACCTTGCCATCTTCAGATTCATGATTTTGGCCATTGCAATTCAGATTATCGCTAATTGAATAAATAATTACTATTAGTTATTGAATGAAAACGAACAATATTAAATAATCCTAAACACATAACATATTTCACAGAGCATGAAAATATTTACAAATGATTTCACGCAACAGAATTATAACAATAAAAATTAGACAATATTAAAATAATCATATTATTGTATTCTTATACAATAATATGACAGAAAAACATGATGTACTTAAATGTTATAGATGTTTTTAAATGTTTACAATATTCTTAATACAAAATGCATTATAAAAATCGAAACATTTGAAAAAATAAATTTAAAATATTTGATATCTTTGATTTTACATTAATTTTTCAGTTACACAGACCTTGAAACTTTATGTTCTTTAGTTAACAAGATTATTTTGTACGTATTTACCATTAAATATACGTATGAACTTACTTGAAATTTAATTCCGCACTCATTTTAATCAATGTTGTAAAGTAATATGAATTTAGATAGAAACTGATTAAAATATTAAAACTATAATGATCAGAATAACAAGTTATTAAAATAAAACAGCTTGAGTTACAAACGCAAACGGGCCAAGCGCTTCCACTTACGCGGCGGAGACGCGGAACACGTACACAACACATCTGCCTCCATTGTGCTGCGTTATCGCACTACATATTTAGTAAAGGATAGATAACGACAATGTTTATTATTATGACAGGATTCTTCAATATTTACTAAATTCACTAAATAATTAATAGAGACGTAGCTAAAATTTTGTAGTTTAAACTTATGTAACCAAACCATGCATAAATCCAATATCATTATCAAAACCAATTTTTAAAAACTTAATCATTGAATTCAATAAATTAAAACTTTTAAACAATCCTCTCTTATCGATTATTTTAACATATATAAAAAAAGTTATTTATGGTTAATTTTGCTTTGGAAATAAGTTTTCCAAAAATTATACATATATGTTATACGTTTTTAAAAATACGATTAAAAATTTATGAAAGAGAAATAAAAGTAAAAACTATAACTTACGGTTGTTATTAATAAATATGAATTAATTGTCTATATAAATTATATAAAAGTATAATTAGCTAAACTAAAATTTCATATTTATTACGCGCGAATGTTTATTTTAAAATAATAATTACTTATTCAATGTTTTTGAAAAGAAATTTGGTTGAACTTGTTCTTTAAATTAATTTTTAGTATCGTTTAAACTATAAGATCTCAGAACGATTGTATCATATTTTTGTTTGTATTATTGCAAATCAGATGTCAAATAAACGTTATTATTTTTAAAAAAGGATAGTAGGATATACTTATTTTTTTGTGATGATTCATAAAATTGTATTTAACTAAACATCAACCTTTTCTGTGTGAAAAAGATCAATGAACCATATTCAGCAAGATATCATTCCGATACCAAAGTTTTAATTGGCAACACTTTTGTTGTTGACTCTTATCCTATACTAGCTTTCATACTAAGTTTGTATGTTTTCAATTTTGTAGATAACGTATTAAGGTTTATTATATGTAAGCGAAAATTCGAAGTGATTCTAAAATATTTTAGAAACTTTGTTTTTGAACCGTACTATCAAAACTTACTGATATCTATTTATTTATGTGGAATAACAATAAACTCTGTTTTGTATTAATTCTAGTTTTACTTATATCGCCACATAGAACAGTATTTTCTCTCAAGTAGCTAAATTTATGTCATTGGCATATTTCACTTTTTCCTATTTGTAACCCGCGTACTATTAACAGAGAATTGCTTTCCGCTATCACAGTCCCCAATATACATGTAGAACTCTTACTTCTCAACACATTGCTTATGAGCCGAATTATTTTCACACACGATATGTGAAAGTTTCAAAAGTATCATACGTAAATTACAAATTCATTAAAGCTACTATCGGTTTAAACCTTTTCTCTCAGTCGCCTTCACTATAATCTTAATAAATGCAAAATTTGCCAGGTTTAAAACTAACTTGCTGTTTACTTTGCATGCTGTTGCATTTTATTTAGTTTTTTTTTTTAAAGAGACAGTTTCATCCTCCATTCACTTTTGTTGCAAAAATTTAACCGTCGATAATATTCTGTTTTACTTTGAAACATTATTCCAATATTTAGTTGACATAGAAAAATGTGTATTTAGTTCTTTATTGTGTAATAAGCTAGAGATGAGAAATTTTGAGTAACTTAATATTTACATTTCATTTCGCGTGACTTTTGCGTCGTGTAGTAGCCGTCTTATTAATTGCCGACGTTCCAAGAATATCACAAGTAGTTATAGTTACTAGCTCGTCACTACATAAAAATTGAAGTATACAATGAAGATGTTTAAAGTGAATCGATAAATTCAGTAAAAACTAATAAACAACAATCTTCTTTTAAATGCGGAAAGAATTGGTAATAAATATATTATCTGCGATCATAAACAAAAGACATGATTCTGGAATTAGTAAAAACAATATTTAATAATGCTACGTAATGTGATCGGGATAGCCCTGCACAACAAATTATATAGAGTGGCTAGAGCACAGATTCGATACGGAAGGAACCGAGTTCGAATATGATTGACGTCGAAAAAATTATCACCAGAAAATAAATATATAAATAATCATATTATCGCGTGAAAGGAAATGGCAAATCAACACGCAGCAAAACAAAAACATGCGGGGCTGCATTGTGTCGTGAAAGCAATTACAATCAGTTTTCCAATGTGCGTGTAACTATCTGAACTAACGTCATATTATGATTGCCTTGTACCCCATTTGCACTGCACAACAAATTCTGTATAGATAAGTAGTCGCCTAACTCCGATATGGAGACAGCATTTAATGATGATGAACAGTAAATCATGAAACATCTAGCGTCTACAATTTGGAACATTACATTAAACTGTTAAAGTTACCCGTTTAGTTTCTGCTACTAATAATCCAATTAAGTTTTTGACAGGCTACATACTTAGAATGATTAGCTAATAGCTGATAATTCGCTATCACAAATACCCAATCTCGAACAATCTGTTCTAGAATCTTCTAATCTTTAATATAATTTATAACATATAATTAACATGTTACTTGTATTTGGAAAAAATATTAGACAATTTTATAAAATTAAATGTATTGCGTATGACATGATTAAAACGAAATGATTACACCATACAAAATATAATAATTTTAACTCTTTCATGACAAAATTTGCGGTTTAAAAAAAAAAAATAGTTGTGGCTAAATTCAAAGTAAATCCGTGCAAATTACAAATACACATTATTAAAACGAAACAGAGCGCTATTTCATGTAACGTTAACGCGCGAAAAATAAATCAACAAAGAAAAAAAACCACGTTATATATATGCACACACTAGCACGCATATATATATATGTGTATATATATATAGGCAGATGTTTATCACAGTTAAATATAACGCGAGGAATTACGCTGACCGTGTGAAAGAAATTCTATATTGATGTGTCTCATTAGAATATGTACCAAAAATAGTTTGTAGATTTTAAATATTTAAGTCCTGACGTCGTCAAAGATGTTTTATACTACCACAGCTGCCAATAACAATTTAAAATCCCGAACCCGTTAACGAGTAATAATTAAAAGTAATAATTTAGCGAATAATATGGGCGAAGATAGTTTGAGATTATCGTTAATAAATGAATAGCGTAATGAATTTATGTTATGTAAAAATACAAATAAATCATTGACATAAAACTGTACAGAGTATATTATTATTATTATTTTTTTTATCATTCTGGTATTACTGGTGTAGTAGCTGGTGTATTTGAAGCACTTCTACTGCGTTTCGTATCAGTCGTTTCTCTTGTACTTTCATCTATACCGACCATCGAATTAGATCGCGACGCTAAAGTCTAAATGAAGAAAAAGAAATGAACAATACGTATCTAATTTTATCGGTACTACAACAAACATGACAGACAAAATCAAAGCAGTAACGTAATAAATTTTTGTTGAAAATTACACGAATTAAATGATTTGGCGTATACGATTATTCCTTTAATTCTTTTATATATATATATATATATATATATATATATATATATATATATATGTGTGTGTGTGTGTGTGTAACACATAGTAACAGAACAAGTCGTAAAGTATTCACGATGTAAAGTACCAGTAAACAGAGTATAATGGTGAAATTCCGACCCGTGTTAATATTTTATTATTATTTCCTTTAAGAATAATTTGGATCATTGTCTCCATTGGTTCATGTACTCAGACATGAATATGTAACGCGATGCAATGAAAGACAGAACACTACAGAAAATTGATAGAGCTGGAAGTTAAATACCGTGGAATCAAAATATAGTATTCAAACTGTTAACCTCACGATGATAACAATGAAAGATTTATTAAAAAATGCTCGAATTCTCGGCAATTTGCGTTCATTATCGTTATAGCTTAAGTCACAAAAATAATAAAGAATAGGATACATGTTACGAAATAATTTTATACATTATAAGAATCTAAAAATATATTCAGCAACTGGTTGCTTCGTCATATTCAAAAGGTTCTATCGTCATTATTTTTGTATGTCGGGGTGGAAGATTGCTCCGTCTCCATTGTAAGTTCCGGACATGCGGTAATAATATGGTCAGATTTATTCACATGTGAGCGATACTTATTTTTCCAGCAAAAGTCCGTATGTTAATGATGCCCGGATTCTACTTTCTCGTATGTTTGAACGACGTGATATTTTTCAATTCATCGTAGAATTTTTGAATTTACGAACACATCTCATTTTAAAATATCAAATTGACGTTATATTTAATAATTCTCTTTCGTATCGGTTTTTAGCTTTTCATATAAATAGATTTATGTTTTAGTTGTATTTTTTTATTTGAGTTTAATCAGCTAATAATATTAAATTTTACCATTTTTCAAGCCATTTGTTTAACATTTTATATTTTTAAATATGTATCAGATGATTTTCACTGACTATATAATTTGAAATGATGAAACGCTACGAATAATTAATAAATTGGAGGAGGGGTGATAAAAAAACAATAATTTCGAATTAAGCAGTGTATCTTGACAGAATTATATTAAATCAATTGGCGATTGTGTAATTCAGTTCGTAATGACGGTGTTTCATATTATATTTTGAGATATATATATACGTATACACATATATATTATACATAAAAATCATAATGTTAATGATTTTAGATATATTTAGAAAATTCATATAGTTAATCATTTTTATTTTAGAGTAACGATTATTAGACCTTAAAAATAATTAGATATATTTAATTTAATAAAATTATTTCAATCAGTTTTACAGTTTTTTTTTTTTTTTTTTTAGAAATATCATTCGTGTTTATTATTTACAGAGTTTCCGACATATATTACAAACTTTTCGAATTAAAGATTAATGCAAAATTATTGATACAATAATTTCATTCTTGATATAATTTAACATTTAGTTACATTATTTTAACTCGAGAGCGTAATTTAAATCATTATTACAATAATCAGGAAAATTGATGTTATAGTAAACTGTAAGAATCGAATTATTCGATTGATTTTGAAAAAACATTTTAATTAGTTTTAAATAGTGTTTTCAGAAAACGGTACGAATGAAATTATATTAGTAGGAAAAATAATATTTATTCTCATTTTGACTACTGTTCAAATTGTATTTACATAGGCTTATTGTTGTTTACTTATTTGATATTATTCATACGTATTTTGTATTCAAATATATGCGTATATCAAGCACGTAGGTGCATTTTCCTTTTTCTCGATTTGTTTTGATTTGTAACCCGCGATACATTTATTTATTTACAGAATATCGCGGCGTACATAATAGCAAAACGCCGATTACAGTGTATGCACTTACAGAACGATTATAAAATAAAAGTATGAACAAAAATAAAATTATACCACTCTCACACAACATGCTATTTAACGTAAATTATATTGAAAAACGAAAAAATAAATTAATAATAGAGGGAAAAAAAGTTTCCTAATGAAATACAGTACCCATATATAAGCTAATATCCAAACCACAAAAACTAGAAATATCAATTATACACCCGTATTTCTGCTATGTAAACAAGTTCCTCCCTCGAGACACGCTCATTAACACATACTGATGCAAAAAACAGGGTTGAATAAATACAAATCACACGCACATATTCGCACGCAAGAAAACTATTACTCGAATCACGCATAATGACACTATACGAATTCACAATGGCAATAAACAGGACTTTTTATTATCAAAGTGTGTATGATCACATAAAACAAAAACTTACTGAAAATATTAAAAAGAATAAAATTATATATACATACATACATATATATATATATATATATATATATATATATATATATATATATATAAATTTACTATCAAAATTCAGCTGTGGATGAATGATTAATATGTTATTATATAGATGTAAGGTGAATAGAAGTGGCGAATTATACTCGAGATTTGTACGATTGTAAATCATAAATAATCGTCATCTACGTGAGCGTTACAAAAATCATGCAGGGACATCAGCTAACTTATCTTTCTTCTAACATTCGAGAGTATAATATTAGGGAAATCATATAAAATATTTTATAACTCAAAAGTGTAAACAGACACCAAAAACTTAAATTGAACATTTTCCATCGTATTAATATATTTATCGTAGAAAAAATTCAAAATCACAGATGCGTATTCTAATTGTGATATTTGTTTCACTACGGTTGAACTAACTCACGAAATATAACTACCGCAGTTAATTAAGCTATTTTTCCCAGATATCATCACTAATTTGTTACGGTACGCTCATTATAAATACAGAATCTAAATAATACACAATAATACTAACGAAGGAAAAGGGAATACATAAGCGGATTTTTTTACATAGGTGCTAGTTATTGATACCGTGACTACCACTGATATTCCACGATTGTGACGGTCATATAGAAACATTTTCTCAACACTATAATATCAATATTCCTTCATAGTAGGTAACTATATATACATTTTTGATATCTCGTAACATCCACTTATAAGTACTCTTTCACATATACCACGAATGGTAAGCAGATAATTAACAAATCTATGGTGAGAGATCTCGGAGTTTACATTGATGACAACTTAAGATTTTCTATACATGTAAGCGACGTTGTTAGTTGTTCTTAATAACATGCTAGGTTTTATTACGAGAAATTCGTACGTGTTTATCCGTGGACAATACTGTCGTTTTATAATAAATACATTAGGTTGCTTACTTTAATTACAAAAATTAGTTAAAATCACTAAAATTTTATTTTCTCGAAGTTCACAAAGATCTTTGGCAATTACGCCATTATCAAGTGATATTTAAATTTAGACAAAATAAATATTTAAAAATTAAAACACAAAATATAAATTTAAGATCACAATTTTATAATTATAAATATAAAATGAAGAATAGATACTTAAAATAATCTGACAGTATTCGTGCGTGTTGGATGCTAAGGAATAAAATATTATATGGAGTGAAGAAGTAAATCAATCGTGTTGACGTCGAATAAAAAAAAAAAAAAAGTATCTATTCTTCATTTTATATTTATAAAATTGTGATCTTAAATTTAAATTTATATTTTGTGTTTTAATTTTTAAATCTTTATTTGTATCTAAATTTAAATATCACTTGATAATGGCGTAATTGTCGAAAAGCTTTGTGAATTTCAAGAAAATAAAGTTTTTGTGATTTTAACTAATTTTGTAGTAATAAAAAATCACTACATTCCACAATCTAAAAATTAGGTTACTTGACAAAGTTCAGTGTAAATTTTTAAAACACATCTATATTACCTTATATCAGGTCTTTACCCTAAATATATTACGAAATGTAATGAATCTGAAGTCCTTACATTACGGAAGGAAAGCAGCCAAATCAATGTTTCTTCATGATATATGTAACGATAAAGTGAGAAATGAGTATTTAACATCTGCCGAGACCAAATAGGCGATCAAATCGATTCTTTAGTGAACCGCGTGCACGAACAAACCTGAATTTAGGTTCTGCGTTGTTGCCAGCTTTTCGCTTGTATAATTCTCTTTTAAACATGTTTCCCTCTATGGTTCGTATATTTTGATAACAGGTATTTCTTTAATAAGTTACTTTCCGAACATGTTTTGTGATGAGGACTAGAGTTTTGTTTATTCTGATCGTTTCAGATTTATATTATGCAATGGTTGTTTGGCATGTGTGTTCCCCTTTGTTGATGTTCATCCGGTATGTACGTAAAAACTTTATATTGCATTTATTAATCTATTGAGGAATATTTTGCCTGGGTTTATTTGGAGTAGGATTATGTGAATCGGGTATAAGACTTGCGAGTGCATGTAGCTTTTTTCTGTATTTTATTTTTTCTTCCTTTCTTCGTTCTTTGTAATTTTTTAATTATTCACTTATTTGATAATTATAAGCCTACAATATAATCGGGTTTTTAGCTGTTGCCTGGGCTTCATTGCAATAAATAAATGAATAACCGTTTTGCCTACCGATTAAAAGTACCGACGAGGGAAGGGAGGTTATTGATGAAAAAATATAATAGTGAACACACAGAGCTCGAAAGTAAAACTCGTTATTTACAAACATACTTTTACATTTTCGTAAACTGAACCGACTTTTTCCTCGAGTGATCGAAACGATTCGGAATTTTTTAATTGCCCAAGTTTGGAGCTAATACCGCTACCAAAGCCTCCGATTAATGAGGAAGTTTTCTCCGCTGTAGTTTTGACGACGGATTCAGTTTTCTGATACCTATACGTAAGGTAAATTAAACACTATCGATAAATATTTATCATAAATATACACGCATTTAACGTTAACGCACAACTGAATAAAACTTTTTTTTTTTTTTTTTAATAATCAATAATCTTTTTACGACGCAATAAAATGCTTGCATTAATTTTTACGACTGTTTAAATTCTAATTATATATATATATATATATATATATATATATATAAAATATACACTTTCGATTTTCAGTAATAACGTGAAGTTAATGAATGGGTTTTTTATTACCATAATTATTATAAACTTTCGCATATAAACACATACTTTCATTATACGAATAAACCGTATGTTCTAATTCGACGGAAGAACCCATATGTACCATATATATATATATATATATATATATATATATATATATATATATATATATACACATATATATATATACATATACATATACATATACATATATATATATATATATATATATATATATATATATATATATATATATATATATATATATAACCTTATTCCTAAAAATCAAAAGTGTATATATATATATATATATATATATATATATATATATATATATATATATATATATATACACACACTTTTGATTTTTAGGAATAAGGTCTAGATAATGAATAGGTTTATTGTTGTTGTTATTATTATTATTATAAACGTTCATATATGAACACATACTTTCATCATCCGAATAAATTGTATATTCCTGTTCGACGAAAGAAGCTATATGCAACTCCACGCTTTTGATTTTTAACTTAATGAACAATTTTATTATTATTATAAACGTTCATCATCTACGAAAGTTATAAAAACTTTAAATTTATTCTCGTAGAATATCTTTATATTTTAAAAAAAAAAACACCTATGATTTCAGAGTCCAAATTTTTACAATGCGGACGTTATGAATATCTTATATTGTTTAGCAGCTGTTCATTAATAATAAATCATGGGTAAGAAAATAATAAAAATAATGGTTTATTTGAAATATTTACTATAGCGCGATGCCAATTAAATCGTTGAGAAACCAAAAAAATCGACACACACACACACCCATTTATCTATTTGTATTAAGTGAAACCAAGTTAATTTTGTGTTAGTTATTTGCGGAATAAAGTTAATTTTATTTTACATTTCGTCGTTACTAAGCGAATGTTGTAACAAGAAGAAAAACAAAAGAAAAAAATATTAACTTACAATGGCGCTTCGGTCACCGCTTTACCAATTTGTTCTATTTTTTCTTCTACATTATGATAACTAAAGTGGACAAAAACAGCAAAGCAAATATAACTACGTAATTGCTTTAAAATTACCGGAAAAAAAAAAGAAAAGCCGAACAACTCTACGTAATGATGATTAGTATGCTTTAAAATTACGCGTATTATTTGCAAAGTACGATACAATGATAATCGATTACGTACTGTTCAGAAGCTATCACCGAAATAAGTTGTTATATTTGAAATAGTAGCATTATCGATTGAACGAAATAAATAATTTTTTATATCGTTCATAGTGCTCACCGGCGTACGTAAATATTTCAATTTTCTCGCGTAACGTTTCACGATTTTCTTCTTCATATTCGCCTAAATTCGCTTTAACTTTAATTTAAAATTAATTTTATATAATCGTCCAGAATTGAATGAAGTCTTATAAAAATTCGGCACAAAGTAAATAGATTCGAAATGTCGCGGATAAAAGTAATTATCTTTTAAAATATTGAAATGTAAAATATACGTATAATTGATCACTACGGCTAATTTATATATTTTTTTTATTGTAATTTACACGTTCGGACGATTTTACTCTTTCACTGTCATTTCGAAAGTAATTAACTTTAATTTAATGTTTAAGCCATTCAAATTTTCTTTTGTTTGAACACACACACATATACATATATATACACATACATACACATGCATCTATATATATATTACTGGCAATGAATGATGCTCAGATGAAATAAGAAGACAAATTAGTTTATGTAACACAGCAATAATACGATTATAATTTGTAACAAAAAGTGGGCATTAAAATTATGGAAGAGTCTAATAAAAACATGAATTTTTCCAATTTTCTTGCATACAGCCGATGTGTGGACAATTAAAGATAAGCAACGCATTGGACATGTGTATATGGCGACGAAAGTGCATGTATGGCGGACTGAAAAAAGAACAAATCTCTCAATGCGGACAGAAGCGGACGAACCGATGGAATTACACATATTGTATGAAAGACGTGTATCCCCTCCTAAATCCTTTGAACATATTGTAAGAGGAAAAGATCGGGAAAAAATAGCGTTTGATAAAGCACCTGGTACTAGAGAACGATAGTAAAGTGCCTATTCGCTGGACTGAATCTATTTGGTACGGTAGAGACAGTAGTCACTACATCTCAAATCTATTCTGAAGATCACACATAACGGTCAGAATTGACTAAATACAAAATGGATGGATATATATGATTTCAACCAATCGAAGGAACCAGCAAGTTTGAGAGCGGGATATAGTACAAGTGACTACTTATTAACTGTAAAAGTATTAATACAGAGAAGAATATGGATTAGCTCTATACATTGACTTTGTGGATTATGAAAAGGCATTCGATTCGGTTGAGACATGGGCAACACTAAGAGCGCTGGACAAACGTGAAATTGACAAGCAATATATTCGAGTTATCAGGAAACTATGCAAATCAACTGCTATGAAAGTACGCCTGTGGGTTAACACTGAACACTGGTAAGATCGCTCTGAAGAGAGGAGTTAGACAAGGCGACACTATATCGCATTTTTTATAACGGCCTTAGAGGAAATATTTAGGAGCTTGAATTGAAGAACAAGAAGTAGTAAAAATATATGGAGAATACCTCACCCGCTTAAGTTTCGCAGACGATGTAGTAACGTGGTAGGCATATATACAATGTTACTGGAACTAAATGAAACATCCAAGAAAATAGGATTAAAAATAAATCTACAAAAAACAAAGAAAATCTCTAATACAGCTGATATGATGTCAATAATGATAAATGAGAACGTAATAGAAGTAGAAGATTATATATATCTGGGACAAACAATTAGCATGAAAAAAGAAAGAATACTGTGCAGAAATATCAAGAAGAATAAATCTAGCATGGACAGCGTTTGAAAAACTAAACAACGTATTCCGTAATAATGATATACCAATCAATTTAAAAAAGAAAGTATATGTGATCAGTATAGGCAGCGGATACGTGTATTTACAAGAGGAATCATAAAGAAAATTAGAAAAGTGCAAACGTCGCAAGAAAGGTTAATAATGAACATCAGATTCAGGGAAAGATAAAGCCTCGCCTGGATCAGACAACAAGCACAACTGATGGACATTATAAAGCATATTGCCACACGGAAATAGAATTGGGCTGGACACGTCGCCCGGAGGGATGATAACAGGTGGTCCAAGAAAATTTGTCAGTGTTGGCCAATGAACAGTAAAAGGAAGAAGAGCAGGCTGCTAACGCGATCGTGAGAACAGCTGTGATTAACTGGATCAGAGAGAAGTATGGCAGGAACCAATGGAAGGAATTGGGGTTAGGCTACGTTCAGCAGTGGACCGACATAGGCGTATCGTAATCGTAATATATATATATATATATATATAATTGAAAAAATAACTACTTCGTATAAACTTAATTATGAATAAATTATTGTTTCTTAAAATATCGTTATATTTGTATCATTATATTAAACTCGATGTTTTTTTTTTGCAGTTTACATTTCAAGCAAATAACTGCAACAGGTATAATTAAATTTTTATTTAAATATTTAAGAACTGAATAAAATATACAACGGTGCATTACTTTTTCTCCATACGATAAATAGACTAGAGAGAGAGAAAAAAATTAAATTTCCAATCGTTTTAAAGAAAAGGAAACATAAAAGCAAGGGTACGAAACAAAATTTAAGTTTATTAAACTTAAATTGGTGGCGTATATTAGCGAGTACAAAACTACGATAAAGTTATACTTTCCTCGTATTTGTAAAAAAAAAGATCTACACCAAGTGCCGTGTAAACGGAAAATTAGTCTACCCAAGCAGAGCGCCAATACGATGTACGTACCATATAAAAATCAAGTTAATAAAAACAAAACGAATCTACTCCGAGCAAATTAAAAAATTCGTTGAATTTTATATTTTTTCTACTGGACTGCCTCTAAAATATTTTTTTTAAAAAAAACATTACCAGATTACCAGTGAGTGTAACGAATTAATTCTAAATGTATGTATTCCTCGCTGGTTTAATAAATGTTTTAAAAATCGACGACTTTACTCGCCCGTTAATATAGATTTAAACAACAATAAATAAAACGGTTATTTGAGAATTTCTCACACACACGAGCGTAATTAAGACAAGAAATTGAACGATAAAAATTGTCGATAAATTACACTAAATGCGACAACTAATAAAAATCGAAAATATTTCTTAAGTGTTAGATGGAGCAGAAAATTATGTAAAAATAAAGGATGTAAAAATTTTTCCTAATCTACGTCGAAGAGATAAATGATTGGCTAGAAACATAAAATCAACGTGATTTTCAACTATGCGAATCTAAACATTACAAAATGAATGTTAACAAAAATCAAGCAACGCGCAACTAAATTGTTGTTTTTATAGCAGTAAAACACTAATTGGTTTTAAGGAACAAATTAAATTGCATTTCCCAACAACTACGTTAAATCAAAAACACTCTTTCTATTCGAAATAAAGAAAATTCCGACGCGATAAAAAACGTACGAAAATATATGTTGAAGATGCGATTAAAAAATAATTAAAAATTAAATTATCACGAATGAATACGATTTTTAAGTGCGCTCGAAAAGTTTTAAAATCAAGGTTAACAAAAATTAAGTTGAGATACTTTATATATATATATATATATATATATATATATATATATATACTAATATATATATATATACTAACACGTTAGACTCTTTCACGTTACGAAGGCTTTGTGACATATCATCTTGAAATTCTTTCCAGACGCTAATACCTAGTTTGCGTTTTAACTCATGAGCGGATCTTATTTTCGATGCCAAAACAAGACGTAAAGTTTCAATTTCTTCCTCGACCTAAATTGAAAAAAATTAATAAATAAAAAAATACAACAAATAAATTTCTCGGTTAATTTTTCATCTATACATTATGTTGATTAGAAATACGTATTGATAAACAATTCATAGTATTATCTAGCTAAGACGACGACTCCGAAAAATTTTGTTAAAGTTTGATCATACATAATTAATGATTTATATTCAATTGTTTATTAATTAACAATTATATTTTCTCTCTCTTTGTATATATTATATATATATATATATATATATATATATATATATATATATATATATAGATAGATAGATAGATAGATAGATAGATGGGCACATAGCTAAAACTGAATAATAACAGATAGACAGCCAGATCAACTAAATTACGCCCAATAGATAAAAGAGAAACAGATCGACTACGCCCACGATGAGAAGACAATATTAAAAAAAAAATAGAAAAGGACTGATGGATCAATGCGTCGAAAACGCCTTCTGCAGTAGATTCCTAATGGTTAATAAAGGAGATATATGGGTATCAAGAGATTGGATTGAAAACGCAATACGTGGATAAGGCAGCAAACCAAGCTGGTAGATGTAATACAACGCGTAGCTAAATTAAAATGGAACTGGGCTGGTCATGTTGCTAGAAGGACGGACGATAAGTGGACCAAAAGAATAACGCAATGGACACTGAGAAAAGGTCACAGAATTCGTGATCACCCGTGTACGCGATGGCAAGACGACATTCAAAAGTCAGTCGGAGTTAATGGATAAACTATGCTTGGGACCGAGTACAATGGAAAAGGAAGGAGAACGCTTACATCCAGAAGTGGGTAGAAATAAGCGAATCGTGATATATATACAGCATTCGTTGAAATGATTATAAAATAAACGTTTAATTGAATTCAAACATAGAATTAAAATTGACAGCAAAATATTACACGTAATTAAATTCGCTGATAATCGACTGTTACTAGCTGACACGGAAAACTAAGTAAATAATTAGTACGTGAAATGCAGCTTCGGGAAAACATGAAAAACATAAACACTAAGAAGACAGAAGTTATGACAACTAACAATGTTTGTCCACAAATAAGGATGAAAGCGGAAAAAGAAATAATAAACTAACATAACATGTAATAAAGATTGTACCTAAGAAATTATAGTTGTATCGCCGATGGATAAAAATAAAAGCTTTCAATGTCAAATATTCGCTAATTATTCAGAAATCAACGGCGATTACCATACGCAAGAAATTCCTGTAATGTAAACTTTGGCACGATCAGTTAAACTGTTGATATACAAAACGTGGTGTTGTAGACGACTGCAGAAAACCAGTTAGACAGATAAAGTAAACAACAAATCGATATTAAAGGAAGAAATGATTAAAGTTTAGGTGGACCGAAATATTCTTTAGGAAAAAAAAAAAGTTATTCAAGATAATCACAGGGGAAGAGGGGAATCAAGAGATCGACCACTAAAAATTGTAAAAGAAAGTGGAATACCGACATATTCGGAAAAGAAGAAAACAAAACCCACGTAACAAACTTCCATTGAAGGGATCAAGTGTATAGGATGAACCAACATATGGGATGAAATATCGATGATGAAGGGATCAAATCAAATAATCGCGGCACTTATATATAACTCTCTCTCTTTCGCTCTTTCACACACATACACACACACGTATATATATATATATATATATATATATATATATATATATATATATAATATAAATTACAAAAATTACATTAAATTATAACTCTCGCGTAACATCGTTAAAAATGTCAAAAAGTATAATTAATTTTGATTTTTTAACTTAAATAATCTCAATCAAGAATTTAAAGACAACGAAACATTTTAAAATAATCAGTCCGAAATAAATAGATATTTTAAAAAGAAATAAACTACAATCAAAACAATTTATTAAATACAAGTATACAAAATATAAAGAAGTCCCGCAAAACGAAAACAACAAAACAGAACCTGTATATTACTATCATTATCTATACTAGTATCTATATATTATAGCGCTAGTATCGCTGTAAAAAAGTGTAAACATCTCTTCAACGTTAAAATTAGAACCTACTCTACTGTCACATTATACATACATACATACATACATACATACATACATACATACATACACACATATATATATATATATATATATATATATATATATATAATATTGAATATTTGTGTAATAATAACAGATTTAAAATTAAAGACCTTGATAGATGCTACGAGTTGCCACGTGTTAAAATCATCTAAAATTTAAAATAATTAACATATTTAAACGCAATCTAAACTATAAAATCTAGTTGTCATCATGTTACAACAGATACATTCACACACGTCTCATTTATATATATATATATATATATATATATATATATATATATATATATATATATCAATCATATATATTCATTTCGACGACGTAGCCAATTGTGAAAACGAATATTTTAAAAACACACAGAACATAAAAGTTGCGCACCACAGATGGTTTATATTTATTCAGAAATAAATGCAACCATATTAGCACTTGAAAATTAACGATAGTATGTTATTATTATTATTATTCTTTTTAAATATACGAATTAAAAACATTTTGTTAAATCGATACTTTAAAGCTGCAACTTTCACCTATTTAATCCGTTATCGAATTCTTGTTTGGAATTTCTCAATTAGTTTTTATTAACACTTTCATCAGTCACAATGTCCTCTAAACGGTGTATAAACTTTTAATACATATTTTCGTAATAAGGCGCATTTAGTTGGCATTAAAAGTTTCAATTGTAAAAATATTTATATAACGCACTAAAAACGATCAAGTCATCTAACAAGCAATAGTATGTTCGAAATATTACTTTACATTTCCAACGTTTCGCGAGTCATTTTTAAAAATTATTTCATCAAATAAAATAGTATAATCTCGTATTAAAAAAATTTATAACGTTCGACTGAAACGATTAAATCCGTATATATAATTTTCGCATTTCTTATTCTTATCGTTTGTAAAATTATTAAATTTTTCTTTGTACGTTCCACTTATTGAAGAACATCTCGTTTTATTTATATACATAAATTACTATAATATTATTTATTTATAATTTCTCTTCCGACCTTCGTTAATTCTTGAGTCCATTCTTGCTTCTGTTTTTCTTGATCTTCGGGCGAAAGAGCTCGAAACTCGTTTACGTCTGAATCCGGAGTAGTAATCATATCTGGAAGTTGATCTTCCCCTGTAAACCGAAAGCACAGTACGATTACAAGTCGACTTAAAGGAGATTAATATTTTAAAAACACGCTTTTTTTTTAATAATTTGTAATTAGCCAGAAGTTGTTTTCCAACAAAAGGCTTCAATGAGTAAGCACTCAATGGAGAGCACTACTTGTTACTGGACTAAGTTGGCGATCCTCGTCTTCCTCAGCCTTCTGATATCCAGCTGAGTATGTAGAAGCTGATTCGCCAGCTCGTGAGGATGATACTGCAGCCCTTGTAGGTGTCCGTTAGCAATTTACCTCTTCTTGCATTGGACATATGTCCAGGTGTGAATGAATTATATGGTTTGTTATATCATGGAGCTCGATATATCTAAATTTTAGTTCTCTCCCCATTTTTTTTTTTTTTTTTAAATCTATGTGTTATTTAGATAATATAGTCAAATAATGAATAAAGGACAAGAGCAAATTGAAGTATGTTTATTTTGGACATTATTAACTTGCTTCTTCAGTTAATTATTTCTGGGATATTCGCAGTGATGATTCCTCCAATATCGTCGGATCACTTTATTGTTTATATAAGTACTTCCTTATTTTTCTTTTCAAATCTTCTATTTTCTTCACGTTGATTGGGTGTTGTTCAGAAGGATAACTTTCCCTAATTGGAAAGTTGATTTCTTCATGTTAGTCGGCTGTCTAGATAAACTTCCAAGTAATTGATTTTTAAAAAAAAATTATTACGTTGTAATCATTATAGCGATGGACATAACCTACTAATTAGTAATTTAAAAAAACACCCTACTAATTATTCGTTCTTTTTTTATTTAGTCAGATTTACTTTAATTCTTTATTCATACAATATAAACGCGCATAGCAAATGAGAAACAACGAATAGCACATATTAATTAAACTAAATGTATTTAAAATAAAGTTAAAAAATAAATTTCAGTTGAAGTTAAACAGATAATCTAGAATTGTATGAACTTTGTTAAGTAAATCACGAAATCCTACAGATTTTAACAACTTCATCAATAAATTGAATATATTTTAATACAGCATGAGTATATATAATCGATGTTTTACAAAATCAATAATTTATTCCGGTCAAAATATAACTAAGAATCACACGTTTCCTAAATGCGACTAATTTTCAATCGGTTCTAACAAAACCTATTGATGTAGACATTTTCTGCGTTCCGTATCTTTAACTTACTTAAATCAAATTACAATTACATATTGTTAAATTCTTATTATTAAATCCGAAGTAAACTTTGATAAACGCAATAGAATATTTCAATCTAAATACGATTTACTTCATTTCAATCGAACCAAAATAACCGAATAATAAAACCTACTGATAGATATTAGTCGAAATGCAACTGAATTCAATCGGATTTACGTCGTCCGATTTAAAAGTAATAATCGGTTTTTTATTCTAAAGCTCATCGCACACATCTTAGAATGTACAAATTAAACGAAACATTAAATTTACTTATATCGATAAAATAACATCTTCGCAGGATTTATAAATATATGTAAACATCGTATATAAATAAAGAATACTTATTAATCAATTGCTTCAATTAATAAACAAATTAATTTAAAACATAAATTTCAAAAAACGATTAATTCATCCAGTTATTTGGGAAAACCGAAATAAGTCGATTATGTCCAAAAATCTGTAAAATAGTTGGTAAATTCGGTAAACAATGATATATGTCAAAAAATTTAGCGATTAAATGTGTTTCAAAAGAAGGAAGCCCAGTAAATGTAAAAATTAACGATAAACGATTAAAAAAAAACTGTTTTATAACTTAAGATAGAACAGTGAACACATACGAACGAGAATTAATCTAGCGAAAAAAGCATTCAAATAAAAAGAAATCTTCAACGATCCTAAAAAAAAAAGTTTAGAAATTTTCTGAAACACTTCTTTAAGTCGTACACACATTGCTGTATAGAGACTCGAGCCTATCAACCTGCAAAATGTATAAAAGAATAGAAGTTTTCGAAACTTAGTTGAATAAACAATTCCAGTCTCACACGTAATAATAATAATAATAATAATAATAATGATAACAAAAACAAGCACGTGCACACACTATAGGGCACTTGTTCATCGAAATAAAAAAATCGTCAATATAATCATTATTTGTTCTTTTCTTTAAAATTATATTTGTTTATATCGTGTATTTTCTACGAATGCAAACAACTTCCGCAGTCAAGAGTCCAAAAATAAAATATAAAAATTAATAATAGGGGATGGAACGAGGAAAAATCTAAAAATAAACGTCGTCACTAAAACAGGTTTCACCGGCACATTTCTATAAGCAACGGGTAAAATTCGATACGTTTAATTGGTCAATAAATACTCAGAAATTATCTCTACTCAATCATAACGCAAAAAGTCAACGCTTTATATCGGGAATACTGGAAGACCCAGTGCATTCACACACATCTTTTTCAAAACAAACCCATCTTAGGACACCGGAAAACCACAGAACAAAATAAAAGGAGCGACGAAGTAGCTATAACTAGATTACGAACATGCCACACCCTATTTACATTACAATACCTACTGAACGATACACCTGCTCCAAAATGCTCAACATGTAATACTCCAATAACAATAAACCACGTACTACTGGAATGTGCAAAATATGCACAGCATCGAAACCTTTATATCAACCAGTTCACTAGGAGAAATACTACAGGATGACTCTCAAAAAATAGATATATTATTAAAATTTCTCGCAGACACTGGATTAATTAACGCCATATAACCCTACATTCAGAGGCAAACGATCTTAGTAATCGAACGTCTGTAAATAATAGAAATTAAAAAAAAATATATATAATAATAATAACAAACACACAACGAGATATTGTGTAACCAAGTTTACACGCGCACATAATAACAAACAAATTCCAGATTATAATTATATACAGTGTACCGAATTAATTAACAATTCTCGCAATTGCATTATTCATAGTTTTATTTTCCATTAAATTACACGATTTTCTGTTCAACTACGGAAGGCGCGCGCACACACACACACAAAAAAAAAATTATTTAGACGAATCGTAAAAATTATACTTTACATTTTCGTTAATTCGAGTTGTCGATAAAAAATTAATATATTAGATAACATTATTATTAGTTATATATCGCGAATTATTAAGTCCGCCATTTTGTTTTATAAAATTAATCGTTTGTTCGAAATAGGACGCAATTTAATTTTACGTTCGCATTTTTTTCCCCCCCGGGTGAAAACCGGCCTACAATTTTATTACTTAGCGACGATCCGGACACTTTTCATTTTTAAAGACTGCAGTTATCACTGCAGACGTATTGGTCTAGTATGACTAATAAACAAGTTAACTTTAACAAATAATAAAGAAATAATATCGAAATTTATCCGATGGAATTTCGGTTTTTACCTATTAACTGAAAATAATAAATCATCTACGTCTTGAAACAATATACAGCTAAATTAATCTAATATTAAGTTCATACGGTTTTGTTGCCTGGAGTTTAAATCCGCCGTATTCGGGAGCAGGCACGTTACGGCGTTTAGATGATTTATTAAGTCTTATTTGGCGGCATTTTGAAAAATTTCTCATTACTTCATCGAATCTTTACGTATGTTATATATATATATATATATATTTAAATAATTTAATAAAATCTACACGGTTTTCACCCGGGGAAAATTTATGAACGTACACGGCACGTGTGAAAGCCTTAATGTCATACATTCAATTTCGTAAATTAAACGCTATTATCCGTATTTGTTTACCGTTTATTTTTATCTCGTCAAAATTAGAATAATCAAGTTCGATCATCTATATTTACTTTTCGGAAAACGGATACCGCGTCCGTATATATAAAAAGAAATTCCGACAACCACTTGAAATTCCTCTAATTGCAAAACGGTTAAACTCATTACACGGTAAAATATAAAATTTATAAAACGGTAAAAAATTCCCACTGGTAAAATCGAATAATTAACCAAGCCGAAAACAAATAAGTAACCATAGTATAACGAAAATAATTATTCGCGTACTTGAAAAATAAAATGACGCAACAATTAAACAAAATAAAAACTCGAATTGGCATCTGGCTGTAGATTCTGCAATTGAGCAATTAAAATACGCACTTCATTATATATATATATATATACACACAACGTATAGAATGACAAAAGCATTTACTCAATGTTAAATAAATAACTATGCCAATCCGCGCGCGTTACACTCACTTCGTTATAAAATATTATTATTATTATAAACAAAGGTGTCAGTTCGTTTTTTTAAATTTTATTTAAAGGCAGACTATAGAGATAAAATTTATCGAGCTAGATGTTAAATATCGTCACGATTACGTTTTAAGGATCAGAAATTAGACGATAAACAGAACACTTTTGGTACAATTATTATGACGAATTTTAAAATATACGTATTATTAATCGCGTATAATATCGATGACTCGCTTTCGAATTAACTAAAATAATAAATAATAGTTCGATTATTCAATTTATTCGCATTTACATTAAACAAGAAATAATAGAATACGCTAATGCGAAGTAACTGCGCGAGCAGCGGAAAATAAATTCATACAAGAACAGATGCAATTGTATAAAAATATTACGTTGTTTTTCTTCTTTTCATGTCCTGCTCTATACGCACAGCGTTGTATGGCAATCAAAACTTCTTTTCTCCAGCTTCTCACATGAGTTCTTGTATTGACTTGAAGTCCTTCTCAATATTAACAACAAGATAATCCTCTATAAACCACTAATCCGTCCAATACTTGGTTACACTTGTCCTGCCTGAAGCTCTATATCGAAAATATCGTTTAATAAATTACAAATTGTTCAAAATAGATGCATCAGATGTATTCTCAATACACCTCGCTATGCCAGAATCGACAGCATGCACGAAGATACTGATCTGCTCTATATTAGAGATCTTGTTCTAAAGCGATCGATTGACTTTTTTTTTTTTTTTTTATTAAATACCCATACCAAAACAACGAGCTCGTCTCCTCGATTGCCAGTTACGATTCTAGGCAACTTCGTTTCATGTATTCCAAATATAAACACAGAGGTCTTAAACATAACATTAAGTAGTAATTAATTATAATTTATTTATTTATTAATATTCACCACTTTATTTAGTAAGTACCTTCGACACCCATGTCACCCACTTTTATATATATATGTATATATATATATATAAATATATAAATATAAACATAGTATTTATTTAAGAACTCACGACCTAAAAACAATATATTTTAGCAGTTTAGACTTAAGTTTTTATATTAACATGTATTATTTGTAATTAGAAAACTTGTTTATTTTCTAGTCTTTTATTTGCTTTTTTCCTGCAGCATTCAACATTTTGTTTTCTTTTATTCTTTATATTCTTACTGCGTTATTAAGGTGTGTCCCAGTACACAATGTTAGTAACCCGTGCTATATTTTTATTTTATGTTTATAACTTATGCAAATATATTGTTGTTGTCGTATTGACGATAGTTCGTCCATTCCTCGATGTTATCCATTTGTCTCCCTCGACTTCTTTTCCCATCTACTTATCCCGGGAAACCTTCTCTCAGTTTTGGCCACTTCTAGGACTTTTTGATTTGACGTCTTGTTTATCCATACTATTTTCAACATGTTTCTATGTAATCACACTTGTACAGATGCCAATAGATTTATTTGCCTTTTGTTTAATGTTGTTGCCTTAATTCCATATAATAAGTTTTGTTTATATACGAAATAAAAATAAATTTTGCAAAAAATGAATTATCGATATCTTCACAAATTAGAACAAAACTCACCGATATAAAATCGAGAATTAGCGACAGAACGTTTAGACGAGGTGGTATTATTCGATTTTTTAGACGACTTCATTTCGATATTACGAATTAAATATAAATAATCGAATTATAATTTCTTAAACTATGTTTTATTTCCAACGAGCACTCGAACTGTAACCGCGTACTTCGAAACGTATCGAATAAATAAATGAACCGGTAGAAATTAATAAGTTCACCGAACGAGACGAAAAATATTATACGCTACACGGAAGTGATTCGAAACCGATTTATTTAATAATAAATTTTTCCTGCACGTGTTAGTTTGAATGTTCAAATAAAATCGTAAACATACTTTCCCGTATCTACAGACACATACACACATACATATTCGCAGTAACAAACGCGATGAAAAAGAACGAATATTTATCAACAAAGAATTTTTATCCGCTATCTACGTCGACGTGTACATAGTAGTAAAAACATTTTTTTTTTTTTGTGACTAAAAAAAAGAAAATATATTTGAAAAAAAATTTATTTCAACAATTTTTCTCTTAAAGCGATTTAAACTGAAAGCCCAGATTTAAAATAAATAGGTTTTAATTCGTTTCATTTTAACATTGTTTTATCTATATTCAAACCTGCCACAAAAGGAGGCAACTGGGGTAAATTGTTAGTGATCTAGAGAGGAAAAGGGGCCCTAAAAAAGTTACAATCACTTTATTATTATTTTTTTTTTTTTTTTAGTAGGAAACTCAAGTATAAATACTACGTCGTTAATCTTCTTATATATTTATATATATATTTTTTTTTTCTTAATGCTAAACTAATATTAATATGTTTAAATGTATTAGGGAAATTAAACATGTAATCGAGCATTGGCCTCTTCCAATTTATTGAACGTTTACATATTTTTCTCTTAGCTCTTTCCAGTCCATTCGATTAATTGCTTTACGCGTCCAGACTGCACTTGCGTATTTGACGATATCGTCCCTCCATCTTATTTTTGGTCTTCGCCCTTGGTAACCATTCAGTACATTTCCTAGCGCATCTGCTCGTGTACATTCGAACTACATGTCCAGCCCAATTCCAGTTTAGTATTAAGAAAAGTTATACATATTAATAATAGTTTAGCATTAAGAAAATAATATTTATAAATTTTAATTTTAAATGGGAAATACAGGCTATTGTAATTGTAAATGCATATTGCACTCAAGACAGGAGGTAGCCTAATCATGATCTAGTATTTTCTATTCCTAGCGTCTATATCAACTACTTTTTTATTTTCTCCGAAACTGACGGTTACCATTTCCAATAGTTTCCCTTAAATTGGCGCTTTTTCTTCGATTTGACACTGTAAAGCCAACAGAAACATAACATTTTCCCTGATCTTATGCGCCAGATATTTCCGTTTCATAGCAAAAATATCCTTAACTATTATTGGTGTTTTGAGGGCACATTTTTCCGATACATATTTATTCGTTCTTTTCTGTCCATGCTATACGCCATATCCTTCTCATAATTCGCATTTCAAAGGCTTCTAGCTGATTTAAGCATTCTGCGCCCACTGTCCACGTTTCACACGCATATTTTAACATAGACTTGAATCAGCCGAAGTTTTAATTTAATATTTAAGTTCCTATCCTTAAATATGTATGCGATATTTTCAATTGATTGTTGATTCTTGTTTTAATTTCCACTGTATCTATTTCATCATTAGATATCAACGTCCCGAGGTAACGAAATTGATCCACGTTTTCTACAACTTTGCCTCCAATGTACAAGAAAGCAGTTTTATTACTCGATCTCGTAAACTTCATCATCCTAACTTTATCAACGTTTAGAATCATATCCCATTTTTCACATGATTTATTTAGTTTAACATTCTCTGCATTTGCTTCACAGATGCTGCTAATAGAACTTTGTCGTTCGCATAACTGCTGGAATTGATTATTTTAACGTTTATTTTAAATCCTAGGTGATCTATATTGACTTTCATTGTCTCTTTTGCATATATATATATATTAAACAGTCTAGGGGATAAAGGGTACTCTTAGCGAACACCATTATCTTACATCGTTTTGTGGGATATTTGCCGTCTATCTTTACATTTGCAGTTTTTCCCCAATATAATGTCTTCAGTAGTTGTAGAGCTCTGCTGTCTATACCATAGTTTCCGAGTATCTGAAATAGTTTTAATCATTAACTTTGTCGAACGCCTTCTCATAATCAATAAAGCGGACTATCACATCTCATTTAATGTTTACAGCTCTTTTAATGGTTATCTTGAAAAGGGCTATAGTATCATTTTATGAATCCAAACTGAGTTTCGCTCAATTGTATGTCCAGTCTTTTCTCAATTCTTTGTTTATGACAAGAAATAATTTAAGAGCATGGCTAATTGAGGCAATGGTGAGATGTTCCCCACAAGTTCTGGATGCAGTTTTCTTTATAATAGATATGCAATTTAATGGAGTGAATTCTTTCAGTACCTGTATTGTATATTTGATTAAATAAGTTTAGTAATTTCTTACGTTTCTGCTATTTATTCATTAAAAAAATACAATATTATAGCTAACGAACTCGAGACAATCACGGTTATCGCGAATCTTACAAACAATAATAATAAGTTAAAAATATTGTGTAAAGAATTCGAAATGGGCGGAACCAATTTTACTTTTAGGAGCACTTTTTTGAGTACTGAGTACTGAACACGAACTAACGTGTATACTATAGGACCTTAATTAATATAGATTTAAAACAACTCATATATTCATATCGTTCAATTTCCAGTAACAAAAAAAAAAAAAAATATTTAAGCACACACACATATGAAATAAAAAATACTTACAACTAAATCGTAAACGTATATAAAATCAAATTACTGCATCATTATTATTATTTTTTAAACGAAATA
The DNA here is from genome assembly GCA_032883995.1 of Coronaproctus castanopsis. Taxonomy (NCBI): domain Eukaryota; kingdom Metazoa; phylum Arthropoda; class Insecta; order Hemiptera; family Monophlebidae; genus Coronaproctus; species Coronaproctus castanopsis. The sequence continues at coordinate 134,935,799 of CM065052.1, read as the reverse complement.
TATAGTTAGAAATTATATATGAAGTGCTTAAAAAATGAAAATGCAAAGAATCAAACTAGACATGCATATTATAGTGTTTTAAAGAAATAATTGTATTAAATTTTCCAAAATTTATAAATAAATTTTAAGAATATCAACACTGTATTTTTTTACGTATACTTAAAACCGAAAACGAATAAAAACTATTTAAAAAACCTGTTATATGTTAATAGCCCAGTCTTTGAAAATACTCTTTCAGAACGGACTGAGATATGCTAGGAATACATAGATAACAGCCATTTCGTATAGTTCTGGCAATATTTCTTTATACTCGTCCCAAAATTCAAACGGTCATTTACTTCATGTCCTAGTTTCTTATTATTAAAATCAAAATGGATACATCTTTTAATGGATCTGAAATCTCATTAAATTCCTTTCCTCGATTAAGTGTAATATTTTGAGTCGCGTTATTTTTATTCACTAACTCCTGGACTTCCGCTTTCACTAACAACTTTGCAGTTTTTGCATTTTCTTCAGTTCCAAATCCCAAAGTTTTGAAGCGTTCCGATAAAATTTTATTTTGTTTTAGGGAATCAAGTTTTCGTCCTAATTATTCGGTATATTCCTTAATTTTGTTTCAGCTTCAGTAACTTTGTTTATATGCTTTAGAGTATGTTGTAGGTCTCTAATCAATGAAACAATCATTAAAATGATTAAGTATTTTTCCGCAGACAATAACACAGAGTGTTTCTTTTAGTCGAAGAACTGCCCAATTCAGTACCGTCTAAATAATTTGAGGTTTTTGGTAAGCTTGCCAATGTAAGTGTTAATGGATTTATAATTTGTAAAATCTTTCCAGCATTTTAAAGCTAGAATTCTATCTACCTTGACTTTTAATACAGAAACCCCCTTTGTTCTCGAGCGTTCTTAATTTTTAAGATGGTATACTAAATTCCAAATACGAAACTAGAGCCCTGTACTTTTTTTAAAATACACATAAATTCACCATTTGACTTTATACTACTATATAAATTTAAAATATAAGCAAGGCATTTTTTAAATAATTATTTGGGGCACTTTTTATATTACTCCAATTATCTGAAACGACGGTAACAAGTTTATCTATAATTTTCAATTTATTTAAAACAATGAACCCGTGTTTTCCCTTATTTTTAAAACTAATATTTAATTTGTTGGCAAAATTCAAGAATTTAATTTTTTTAAATTATGAATTAAGAGACATGCTAAAGTTATGTATGATTTCGTCGAATGTGAAAAATATTTCACATTATTAAGAATTGCTTCTAATTCTGTTGCTACTTTAATGTACTTGTTACCTAATAAATTATATGTTAACTGCTTACGACTGGGAACTTTGTACCTAACAATCGACAGAATAATCTTTAATAACTTGTTATCGACATCATTTTTCAATTGCCCGCTTAGTTTGGTGCTGTTATGATCTTTTATCGCTAATATGCATTGTAGAACTAAGCTCCTCAATATCCTGAGTTTTGTTATTATACTCCAATTCAGTCCACAGTGTAGGATTTTTCAACAACTGACTGTACTGAACAGAATATATTTTAGAAAGATGTTTAGGATGAGGCTCGTTAAATAAATACATTAACTTTTTATTTATTTCTAAAATTTTATAAAATTTTGCAAAGGTGTAAAAAAATTGGATCATTATATCTGATCGTTAAATTTTCATTAAAATTAATTAACTACACGTTCATTATCGATACCTTAAATTTATATAGACAGTTGGAACATTTTTTTTTTTTATTTTTATAACATTTAATTAATACCACAGTTCGTCTATGTCATGAATAATATAATTTTCTTTATTTTGAATTCAAATCGCGAACTGTAGATATTTTTTCAAATTTTTAAATATTATTATAAATGCGTTTACTTGTTTCTAAATTTAATTTTCTGGTTTTAAAATTATAATCGAATTTTGTAATTAATCAATTAAAAACGACATCGAAACTATTCCATAATTTCAGGAGATAATTTAATTTTGTGAGCTTAAAAAATTTAAAAATAAATATGTATATATACATAACTTACTTTTAAATTTAACACGCTGCGAGAGTAATAAATAATTACGCTAAATAAGTATTTATTTTAAACTGATAAAATTATACAACTGAATAAACAACCACTACAACAATGTATTGTTAAGGTTAGAGGTATACCATATATATTTTACTAAATTACAAATGTTAGTTTTAAACGTATAGAATTGGACGGAAAGTGGTTTGTAGATACACGCGATTCCTAAATGTTTTTTTTTTTTTTTTTTTTTAGTTGGAATATTTTATTTTACTTTGTTAACCAAATATCCATTATTAGGAAAAAAGACACGATTTTGCTGACGTTAAAGTTCATGTACCTCCTAAGATATACCACGACTGCAAGGATTCAAAGGAGCGAAAACATAAAGTAATATTTATTATCGTTTTTTGGAAGAATTATTTTTTTTTTTTAATTGGAAGGTTTTGCATCGTCAACCAAATATCTATTATTAGGAAAATAGACACGATTTTGCTGATATTAAAAGTTCATGTACCGCCTAATGTATACTGTTAATTTTTTTTTTTTAAGTAATCTGCTAGAGCTAGCATTAAACATCATGTATGGCAGGATATATATCAATTTGTTTAGTAGTAAGGTGTTCTCCAATGAGACTCAACCTTAATTGTTACATTATATGTAAATTTTTCTTTTTAATCTACGTGTCTGTTGAGGGTTATCATTAATTAAGCCCATTGCTAGCGGATTCGGATGCGATCTTAGGCGCTGTGCATACGTTTCACTGTATATTCTAATTACATCTTTCATAGTTTCCATTTTTACGTCTCTATATATGTCATCATTTCTGATGTATCAAGGTGCTTCGATCATAATACGTATAGATTTTGACTGAAATCTTTCAATTTTAGAAATATTTGAGTTGGATGTCGTACCCCATAATTGGATACCGTACGACCATAGATAGTTTTGTACAATAGTAACTTATTGTGTATAGATAATGATGATCTTCTTCCAACAAGCCAGTAGTATTTACGAAATTGAATGTCCAATTGCTTTCTTTTCATGTTAATACGTCTTTTCCAAGTTAGCCCTTTATCTAGGTGCATTATTCCTAGGTATTTTACACGATCGGTGGCTTGCAGTTCTTTACCCTTCACAGTAATTGGTTTTGCATTATGTTTACATTTTTTAAATAGTATATAATGTGATTTTGTTTTATTGAGGCTTATCTGCCATTTTTTTGTCCATTTCTCAATCATTTTTACATTCTGTCGTAGTAGTCGAGTTGCTTCTAAAGGATCCTTGCTTATGGATAGTACAGCCGTATCATCAGCAAATGTAGTAGTGATAGTACATTGACAGGTCGGCAAGTCAGCTGTAAACAGGAGGTACAGTACCCAGAACACACTCCCTTGTGGCACACCCGATTCTATTTTGTGAAGCTATGTAACCTCTGCTTCATATCGCACTCTGAAGTTCCTTTCATGAAGGTATGATTTCATGAGCGTATACAGGTGGTATGGGAAGTGTTGTTTAAGTTTGTATAATAATCCTGTATGCCACACCTTATCGAACGCCTGACTGATGTCCAAGAAAGAATAAAATGAAAAGAACAAAAATTCCATATAACGGGTGTGAAAAAAAAAAGATAGGATGCCTTAAATTGAATTAAAATATAAAATTATTAGTTTTCCGTTTTTTTTTTCTATATATATCTTTTTGTAATCGTGAATATTTTAATAGACTCGCAAAACGAGAAATATAAACTCGAAACGGGTAATCTAAATTCGGCGCAGAATGTGATAAGACTTGTTTTTTTATTCTGTATCAAAATTCGCGCACAAAAAAAAAAAACGTTTATCAACAAACCAAAAATGGTTAAGAATTACAAGCAAAGAATTTCGTAAAAAAAAAAATAAAAAACAGATCTGAAAATGATAATCGGCAAAATTACGAGATTCTGACACGATAGTATGCCTATAATATAATAATAACAGATCGAATATAAGACAATACTAAGAGAGCTTCCTACATAACAAGACGACTGCATCATTAAACCAAATTGATTTTATTACAAGCAAAATACCAGAGTAGTGCTAAACGTTCCGAAACAGAAACACACACACACGCGCTATATATATTAGAGAAGTCACGAGTCTTTGGAATACGGCTATATAGTGGAACAGTTAAAATAAAATGTCGACGAACAAAATAGAAGTATTAAATCGATTAAATAAAAGTAAAAATATAGTCAATAAAATATTTCGGTTACAAAATGCGTCACTCGGTGGAACAATATAGTGTACACTTCGCCTTCTTATAATATCAAGACGAGTTAGCGGGAAAGAGATAGCAACAGGAAAAAAAAACAAATAACGACTATATGTTCATTATTGATACGCTAAATGTATATAGACAGTTGGAATAATTTATATATATACAAGCTAATAGGGTTTTGTTTTTTTAATTTTTCCTATTATTATTTTATTTTTATTTTCTTTATTATTTCTTTAGTTTTGTAAAGTCATTTGGTTGTATTTAACTGCTAAGGTAACTTTAAGGATACTTGGAATATGTACATATAAATTCTTCATAATTTATAAAATTTTGTATTGAAATATACTATACTACTATTACTACTTATTTTGAAATTTTTTGTAACATTTTTATAATTAACACCACAGTTTGTCTACGTAATGAATAGCGTAACTTTGTTTATATTTAGAATTCAAATCGTGAAATGTAAATATCAAATTTTTAAATATTATTATAATTGCATAATTACTTTTTTCTGAATTTATTTTTTATTTTTTTAAAATTATAATAACTAATCGGTTAAAAACAACATCGAAACTCAGGCCCGGATTAATCCTTTCATATATCCGGGGCAAATTACTTATCAGGAGCCCCCTTTGTAATAAACCCCAGCAAGACGTTATGAAAACTACATAAACCAACTCATTAATTCAAAAATCACGGATTAGAAAAGCGTAAAACTTTTTCTTTTTAATTACTAGAAACATTAAAAATTAAAAGTAAATTATTATTAGGATTTGGATTGAATAAGTATAAGAACAAATTTCACATAATATTATACCGTATAATAATAACAACAGATAATAACGATTAAAAAATAACGACGATATATTTTAATAATCATTTTTTTAAATGAAATTCTTTATTTTTAATTGCATTTTTACAAAATCTTGAATAAGGCCATTAAAATAGATCGGGTTAAGTGGGTTCAATGATTTTGGGATTATTACGAGTTGGGCTAATGTGGGTTAAAGGTTTTTGGGGTATATAGCTTTTGGAAATTTCGCGACTATTCAAAAAAAAAGTTTCTCCGCGGGATGGGTCTAGCCTTTGCCGCGGCTGCACACCCCTATAGCCCTTCGTTAAACCGGGCATGTCGAAGGTATTACACAATTTTTCAGGGTATAACTTAACTACAGTAGTTGAAATAGAAAAAATATTAGCCGACGTTCGGGGTAACGGATACGGCGCTGTGATGATAACAATATATACACGTGTCTAAGTAGAAAAAAATCGATTAGTAATTTAATTGAAACATACTTTCGTCATCGGCTAATTGCAAAAATCGATAATAATTTCGATGACTCGTTATTCGAGCTACGTAAGGCTTAGAAAGATCTTGATATTTAACACGGACGTCTCTTTTAATCGTCGAATTTCGAAATCTACGTACAAATTCGTTCACTTTTAAAAAATTCCGATTAGACGACATCGAAGATGATATAAATTCGGTTTCGACTACGCACGAACCGTTATCATCTTCGACGATCGGATCGAGAAAATTAGAACGACGACCGATTATCGAATTATCGTCATTATTATTATTATTATTATTATGGTCGTCGTCGTCGTCATACAAAAAAGACGCGAGATAATTTAATTCGCGAGAAAATTCGTTCTGATCGTGGTGATCGTCTAAACTCGGAGTATCGGATTTTCCGACGAAATCTACGTAACAATCTTCTTCGAAATCTATCGAAGACGATTCGTCTAAATCGATCGCATCGGAAGTACCATCATTATTATTATTATTTTCATTATTATCATCGTCGGCGAGACGACTTAATTCGGACGACGACATACTCGGCGCGATTCCGAAATTAATAATAAAAAAGGGAAAATTTTTAAAAACTCGCGAAATAAAAAATCCGTCTTATACGAGAAAAATAATAATAATAAGTAATGCCGAAATAGAAAAATTAAATCCAACATTTAATAACGACTGTACGGAAGAACAAACGACGTTTCTTATAGTCGGTTAAAAGGAAGAGAAAGGCGATTATTACAACTGGAACATATTATTATTCCGTGTGACCTAAAAACATACATACATATACACACACACACAATATACATAGATTTATACGGCTTATCTGAATACCAGAGAATGATGATAGGACCTCACCTGGCTGACAGTACTGGAGAACGATCGAGAAACGTATTTCGCGGTAGGAACCGCACGATATACCAACATATACACAAGTATATACTATATATTATATATATAAAAAATAAGTTTTAAGAAACATTACACAAATATAACATTAACAAAAATGATAAAACTGCTCGATTTCGCGAACAAATCATAATTTCAGATTTATTAATTATCGAGTATGTGTTTAGGACAGATGAGAAATTAGAAATTTTATGTAAAAACAAAAGCAACACCAACAAAAAAACCCGAAACCCGTCATTAGACAGATATTATAATATTATAGTAGATGGTTTTGCAATAAGGGTGGGTCATTGTTGGCAGTTTATGATGGCGCAATGTTGTTTGCGTTTAATCCGTTATTATTTCGTTATGGCAAATCGCCATTTCAAGTTTGCGGGAGAATCATTGGAAATTGAACCACTCGAATCCGCGCCAGTGTGAATTGCCGCTGTGGACATTTCAATTCCGTACATAGTTGCATACGTGAAACTCCCGAGTAAAAAAAGATTTTTCGCCTTGTTTTATACTATTTCAACATGCTCCTAAACCGAGTTCATTTTGGAAAACCTTGTAGTATATGCCTATATGATTGTATTTCGTGTTAAACTATATTAAGACTTACACTTTTATACATGTGTTAGATATTTTAAACGTTTTATACGTACTTTACGTAAACGCACGGAACAATTTTTGCATATTATGTTAATTAACATATGAAATATATTACTTATTTAAGATTTAAAATTGTAGCATTTATTATTTATTTAAAAAAAAAACAAAAACAAGAAATTACATAATTAATATATAAGCAAACAGAGGACAGGAAAGACCGTGTAATACTTAAAAGAAAAAATCGGTAGGGTCATAGGATATATATATATATATATATATATATATACAATTATGCATATAAAAATTCAGATTCGGTATGTTTGTGTACCAAAAATTCGGAATGTAGTCGATGATTTCACTGGATATTTTTACATAACGATGCATTTTTATAGGATGACCCAGAATTAAACAATTTTACTTTTTGAATAGTGCAGTTGGTAGCACTGTTGCACCGCAAATAGTTTGTTGTTGTCTAGTTTCAGTGACCATGGAACCCTATAATAGGGAGAAGCGCGCGTTTTATGTAAAACAGTATTTTCGGTGTGATTCGATCGTAACGGTGCCAAGACGGGGGTTAACAATTTTTGTCAGACAGCTACTGCTACAGATAAAAAACGTCCTGTTCGGAACGAGAAGATTAATACTCCCGAAAGCAGGTCAGCTGTCATTAAGGTCGTAGACGGTCTGTTCGTCGTCACACGTGTTTTTTTACACTTATGGAGGGAAGCTGTTCGCCGCACATTAATGAATTTGGTATTTCATCATCATAAACTTTTTATAACAAAAGAACCGGAAAATATCGACATGCTGCAAAAAATCGAATTATCTGGTACAGTAGATAAACAAAATTGTCGGCTTCTGATCCGAATGTAATAGCGTTGAACAAAAGTCGATAAACAGCTAGAGAGTAAGTGTATAGGCGTAAGTAATCAAGTGGGGGCTAGTCAGTCATTATTTCTTTATTACACGCTTCGAGATGTTAAACTCGTTCTTTCGTCCATCGTCAACATCATAGTTGAACATGGCTCCAACAAGACGGGGTGACGAGACTCCAGTACGCTCGTTAAATTTGTCAGCTTTAGACTTTTTTTTTTTATGGGGATACCTCAAAAGGCACATTTATTACATTCGCTCAAGGGATTTAAAAGAACTGAAAGTCGGATTTTTGAAGAAATTTCAGACATTCGGCGAAATAAGTATTCGAAAATGTTATAAAAAGATTAAAAGAATGATTGCTCAGAACGACGATCACATGAAAGATATCGTGTTCAGCAAAATAATTGTAAATTTTTAAATAAAATTTGATTTAAACATTTTTCGTTCAGTGGTTTTTCAGAAAACAAAACCTTCAGTCTTCTCTGGACCATGCTGTATGCAAGGATAAATATAAGTTTCCGCAGGAACAATTTTCCAAAACAGAAAACAGCATTTATTAATTCCTCGGATTTCGAATTTAAAAACCGGCGTGTATTACTAATCAGGCAGTAAGATCTGGTACACGATTAGGTATAATATTTGGAAAAAACAAATGTTTGAATAATGTAACTGGAGCGACTCATTTATCAGACAGGTTTTTTTAAATTAATGTAATCGGTGCTTACTCACAGATATGCGCTATAAATTTCGTTGTACCACATTACCAGATTTAAACACCGGATTTTCCTGGCAATACTTGTACTGTAGTGTATTTGGCAACACTGTAAAATGCTCTACGTTGTACAAAATGTATGTTCATATTTTTGTAATAGATTTACTTGATTAATTAAGCTACTTTACTTTTAGGTGCCCTTCGCTGGAAGGTCTACGGATCATGTTACATAATTATCCTACAATCTATTGATAGCCTATTAAGGCTAGGTATAGATTAAAAAAAAAAAAAAAAAAAAAAAAAAAAGATAAGTGGTCCAAAGGTGTAGTGAAAAAAAAAGGAAGAAGAAGTAATGGTTAACATTCAGAAAGAAAATGGAGAGATAGTAAGAAGACATGAAGATCAAATTATTAAATTACGAGAGACAGAAGGGAAGAGCCCAAGAACTGTAACAAAGGAAAAAAATGAGGAAGAGAGTACAAAAAAAAAAAAGAGAAAAAGTTGGAAGCTTGAGCAATGATAATCAGGCGAATAATCAGGAGAGACCGAGTATACCAAGAAGACCACAGAGGAAATGCAGACCTCAGATCGAATAAATTTATAAACAAAAATAAAAATTCAGGAATATATTAATCAATCTTTAAATTTCTTTTAATTTAAGTTATTTTGTTTAAGTATATATAAGAAAAAAAACATATTTTTGTTGAGTGTTGCAGTGTATTTGGCGACACTGTAAAATGTTCTATGTTGTGCAAAATGTATGTTCATATTTTTGTAATAATGTTATAAATAGTTTCTTTCTTATTCTTTTCAATTTATTCAGTTTTGATATCGAATTTCTATTTATATTAAGCACTGATGGGTCTATTAGTATATTAGATATATCATATTTACCACGTTCTATTAATTTAATCGAGATATTCTAAATAAGGTTGGTAAATTGAATCAATTATCTACTACTTCATATGTATATCTTATTCAAGGGAACACAATAGCTCTCGTTCTCATAATATCGAGTGGTTATTCTTTCGTACAGAAATATTTCTTATTGATTTAAAATTGATATCGATTTTCGGTTTTAAAATGATTATTTTAAGAAAGACTATTTACATATTTTTCTTACCCCTCAAATTTCAAATCATCTATTCGTTGTCGACCGTTTTACGTTGTCCTTGCTTTTTGGTCATCATCATTGGTCATCATCAGAATTTCTATATCATTGAATATACTCATTATTTCAGAGGAAATTGTTTAGAAATGGTTAAACTGGGATGTCTATTAAGTGGGTACATTTAAGAATTTTCAAAAATACGGTTTGTGCACGTATAAAATTTTCGTCCATCAGTGTATATAGGTAATAAACACCTATTGTACATACATGTGCATATTTAAATAAAAAGTATCATTTCTCCACAGCGAGAAAAGTATAAAAAAAAATTAGGTGAAGAACAACTAAATGTTCTATTTATAAATATAAAAATAATTGGTAAACGGGAATGAGCCCTACTTTAACTGACATGTCAAAAAGTACTCACGTACAGTATATATATATATATATATATATATATATATATATATATATATATATATATATACACATATAATCATGAGTAAAACCCCGTCACCTCTAAAGCTGTAAAAGATGTCGCCTAATAATTTCATTAACATGGAGATTAATAGGGGACCAGCCAAACTATGCACACTTGGCAAGCCAATATAGATGATTTTCCGTTGAATCCTGAATTCCTCGGATTCTTTTTGTGGAAAACTGGAATTCATTTACTTTACGAACCAATCAAATGGATAATTAGGTTGGCCAGGGAGCATTTTACCATGGAAAAACGCATCACTAGGTATATATATATATTGTCTACCGTATGTAGACACTTCGATGCATATCATCACCTTTAAAGTATCAGATAATGATATAGGTTTGAACACAAAATCAAAATAAGCATGTGTATTATCATTAGTTTTCAGGTTCGACAATTAACACAGACTTATGCCTTATGGCAATTAGAATATCAGAGTACCGATATATAACAGTAATCTCTACATGTTTTTAAAAATATCAGATATATCCACCATTACATAATAACGATGAAAATATTATAGTTAAATAATATCACATAATGTAATGACGAAGACTATATTCGACTAATTACATTGTGGTTTAAGGGGGAATGAACGTATTTAAAAATAAATTTTGATAAAATTGACCCATAAATACAAACTTGCACCTAAAATTATAATTACCAATGTCCCATGACAGTATAAATATGAAGCACTATACGGTACATCGGGAAAATAATTATTCGTTTTCACATATAGTTTAAAACGTAAATGTTTACAAAACGAAATATTCAAAAAATCTCATCCGAAAACTTATTAAAAACTACACTTTGTTCCGAATGAAATGTCCAAAACGAAATGATATTAGATAGTATCAGAAAAGTAAAAGATGTAAAGCTTTAATCCAGCAGTGGATTGATATGTTATAGGCATCTAAATATTTTACCGATTGGTTTATATTTAAGGTACTAATTTAATTTTAAATGTAAAATGTCTAACCCAAGATGGAGTATTTGCGTGCAAAAATTTTAAGTTAACAAATTATCCATTTACACGTAGTTATTTCGACACTCGAGCTTCACTACATGGCTTGGCACACACAAGTACTATAGAAGTCGCAAACTACAGTCATGCATGAACTGTTATTTCAAAAAAAGATTTATCACAAACGCTTACTTATCGGCCGTCTAATCAACCCTGATAATTCATTACTAGACTAAAAAACCTTTCATTTTTATGACGCAACCAGAATTGTGCTTCAACTTGAAGAGAGCATGCTATAATTTCTTGAAAAATGTCTGTTGCAACATATAGTGGTTTGAAAGTACAAAATTAATCCAAGTTATATTAATAAATAGAAAATTAATAAAAAAAATAACAATAAATATATCTCTCGAAGAAACAAACACGACTGGTTAACAAATAGCGGATAATCACAAAATGCATCAAAGACATTTTAAAACTGAAAGGGACACAAGCATAACTAAAAAACGGTCTATACGTATACAACTTTTTGAATAATCGTGTAAAAATGTGTTAGTATAGCATTAAGTTTTGAATTCACTAATCAACAGTACATATTAGTACAATATAAAGTGAAAGCAATCGAGCAATAAATTAACTTTTTAAAATTTAAATAAAATCAATTGATTAAAAATCAATTAACCATTACAAAGTTACAGTATTACAAATATGTACAATATAAATTCCTAGCCATTAAAAATACAGAAAAATTGTAATTAGCGATAAATTTGTAATTGAAAAGATTTAAGTATAAAATAATGGAATTTTAAAAACGATATAACCATTGCAGTTTTACTTATGCCTGATTGTTGTTAAAAATAATATATTATAAAGATAACCACTGTGATAAAAAACTGCATTCAGTTGAACACACACCGAGAATTTTTTTTGAAAACTTGTAATTACCATATTGTATATTATAATAATGTTATTTGAATATCGCAGAATTAATGTAAAGTTAAATTGGTCATTGCAATGCGAAAGTTATTTTCAAGCTAAGATTTTTATTTTGATCTATTCCATTTTCTGAAGCGGACGTATATTTTTGACCAGAATTTCACTTTTCGTGTATTTAAAACATTAGTATATTTTTAATAGTTAAATATAACACAGTAGTTGCCAAATTAGTTTTGATCAATTAAATAACTGAAAATAATATTTAGAAAGCGGATATTTCATATATAAACATATACATACATTTCTTTAATTATCGGGCATATCGATGTTTTATGAGCTACTAAAAATATATCGATTCATAAGAGGAAAGTATAATACATTTTTAGGAGTAAAATTAATAAATCACATACTTTCATTATGACGGTCATAGAACAAAAATGTAATGAACTATTAATTTTAAAATCAATATTTTTAGTTTTCCTTAAAAGTATTGATTCAGTCCATTATTTAAATGACCTGTAAATAAGCTTTAAAATGAAACAGCAATACACAAGTGTCTCATTCTTGAAATTAAAAGTAAATGAAAATATACTACAAATTCCATCAGAAAAATTAAATTTTAATTTTTACACAATTTACGTGAATTTTATATTTAGGTATAATTCAACAAATGATCATGAGTTTATACTTATGTATATTTAATTATTTGATCTATTTAAATAACGCTGATATGGGGTGTATTAAATGAAATAGACCTATGAACTTCCAAGTTGAATTCATTAATCTTTTAAATCATCGCAGATATATAAAATTGCAATTTAATAAATGACTGATAATTTAACTTCAAATATCTAACTAAATTGTAACTGAACCTTGTTTATTATTATAAAAGTTAATCTAATTCAAAGCGTAGTATGAGTATACATACATACCTGATGATATAATACTCATTGTTGCAGTTAAGTGAAAACCATACAATAATAATAAAAAGGTACAAATATGTTAACCTAATACGAAACCAAAATCCAACATTAAACGTCCCAGAACCACTACCTGACTAAAACGTAATTACAAATTATGAAAATGTTTATTTACACGATTATCGATTTTTACGATACAATGTCATTTTTTAAAAGTTTTACTAAATAATTAATTGTACCTGGTTTTATATGAAATAATTTTAAAACGTAATTTAAAAAACAATTAAAAACATTTAAATTAAAAATACATTTCATTACTTACTTTTAACAGTTAAAATATGTTTTAAATATTTATATCGATTTGTACAAAATTATCAAAAACGACTGGTTATATTCAAATATCAAATTGTTAATTCTTACTGGCCAAGATAATAAAAATACATATATATACATGGGATGAGATTTGCGGCTTAAAAAACCATTTTATCGGTTTTATTGCGTTAAAGAAGTTCGTTTTTATAAACAGTATAGTAAGAAATGGATTCCATTTGTTTAGATGAAGTTATGTGTAATAATCAAGTTATTTTGTTTGATAGTGGTTATGAATCGCCAGAACGACGTGTTTATACTCCGGGATGTTTGGAAGGAAAACATCACGTTGATATATTTTTTAATTTAACTGATATAATTCATTTACCCGCAATAATCGAAAAAATTACAAGTTTCCTAAACGTAAACGATATTTATAACATGACTAAAGTTTCAAAAAAATGGCAACAGGTCATCAATACATCCATTAATAGTACAGAAAAAATCCGCCGTTACAATAACTGCATAATAGCAGACACAGAAAATATTCAGGTATTTATTATTATTTATAAATTAAATTAACGCGCCATGTACAGCGGCTAAAGTTAGTTGGCATGAGTAATTATTTATATTTATTGTATCTCGTCTTTCTGAAATGTTAAATATTTTAAGTAATTCGTAAGAAACATTTCTGTGAATCTTGTCAATTTTGCTATTTTTAATCATATATATTTCGCAGAACTATAATGAAAGTTATGTTAAATACAGCCACTTACACATCAGACAACGGTGTATACAATTAATAATTGGAAACCTCGAACTTTGTTGAGTTCGTTGAATCGTGAAGTTAATACTGTTCGCGTTAAACCGAAAAAAGTTCCAATTAATGCTAGTGATTCATTGTTTCAGGCATATTTTAAGGTATATATAATCATTTTAAGTTTGCAGTATACGGAAGTTTTAAACTAAAATGTTTAATAAGGTATTTGATATTTTACCAATATTTAGTCCTTATTCCAAACATACATGTATGATTACTCTTATTTTTAATAATGAGAAGTAAAACTTCTGAATCAATAATTTTAGCACGTTTAATAGTCGTTCATTACTAAAATGTTCGTGGAGATTTTCCTAAAAGAAAATTTAAAAAGTGAATATATAGTATTTGAATGTTTTTAAAAGTAAAAAGATCTGCGTCATATTAAGTGGAAACAATTTTGATGGTTTATAATTTGTTCAATTGAAAACCGTATTTATATTTATATTTTGAGATAAATCAAACAGTTGAGTTAATTGGATATTTATACTTCTATGTAATATTGAAAAATATTCTTATTAATTCTTGAACTCTGGTATTACCTTAAATTATGGAGCATATAAAGAATTTTTCAAACATTTGAAAATACGGTCGATTCTCTCTAAAATATGATATGAATATCAAATTATTTGTGTTGATTTATTTTTGTTCATGGTTATTCACAATACTGTGTGTATATTTATAGCTCAGTGATTATTTACTTTATTAAGATGTATACGATTTATATAATATGTTTATTTTCCTGTGGTAAAATTAATGTTGTAAAGAAATTTTAATATTTTGAAATGAAGTATTGATAATTGCTAAACGACGCGTATTTTGAAAATTTCATATGTAGTAATCTTGAAATATGTATTTCTAAAATAATACGTTAATTTCAGTAATAAATTATAATGAAGGTAATAGTTTAGGAAGTTTTACATGCATAAACGCCACAAATAAAATGTAAAATAAGTAAATACATTTTATTTAAATTTTAAAGCTGAGATACAATTTTTATTTTGTGAGTATAGTAATTTTTCGTAATTTAGGAAGGCAGCAATTTAAAAGAGGGGGAACGTTTATATAAATGTTCAACATGTAGTTTTCCGTCTCGCACTGACCCGAATAATGGAAATATTGCTATGTGTACGCAAGAGAATTGTAGATATCGCTTCTGCACAAAATGTTTATGTCAAGAACACGGTAAAGAGCCGTGCAGATTGTGTAGCCCTTCGGTAATTTCAAGGAAAAAACCAACAAAATTAAGTATCAAAAGGGACCTTAAACGTTTATGTATGTAGAAGTTGAAGAAATCAAAAAAAATCTGTGATATTGCTTTTTATTTTAATAAGTTAAAAAATTATTATAATATTTTTTCTAAACAGAATTCGAACATACCGAGTACGATTTTTTTAATCGAATCTCATGTTCCTTAATATATATATATATATGTTATTTATAATAAGTGTACGTTTTAATATTTCGATTTACGTATAATGGTATATAAAATTTACACAATAATATACATAGTCATAGATGTGATAAATATACTTTACAAAATCGTGTAAATAAAAATAAATTGTTTTTTTTTTAATAAAATTATTACAAATTTCCATTAATAAAGCATAGCGTTAATTACTATACTGGTGTAATATTACTTTTTTGACACATTGCTATATAGCTAACATGGTGACATTGTTTTGTTTAATAATCGTATCAAATCTATCTTTTATCATTCTGCGAAATTTTATTCTATAATTATATATTTTAATTATTCTAAAAATGATGTTGCACATTGTCCTAGTTTCCGATAAATTTTCTTTATTGCGTTATTTTTCACACTGTTGTTCTCAACATATTTCTGCATTCTGTGTAATGTTATCTGCTTTTTCTTACGTTTTTCTTTACCTCCACTAATAAATATTTACCAACATATCCTTTATATGTCTAACATGTTCTATTTGTTATTTTCGTTTTACAGCATTTAATCGCATTTGACATAAATATATTAAAATGCTGCAAAAATACGTTATTTTTTCTATTCTCCATTCTAACATTTAGGAATTATTTTGGATGCACGGTTAATGTGGCGTCCACATATCGATAAACTATTAATAATTATCAGCTGGGCTATTAACATTTTACGTAATTTGCTTATTACACTTGTGGGGGTTGCCCCTTAATCTATTATTACTCTACGAATCACTATTCTGAATGAAACTAGAGCATGTTTCTGTTTTATGGAATGTCATCCTCAGTATTGTTAAGTAGGTTGGATTGTGTGCAATGAATGCATTAGGCTGTGTATTGGTATTATTAAAAGCACTCCGATACCAGCATTAATGGGAGAATACAAGATCTCCCTCTTCTAGCTTAGGCGAGCTGTT
Organism: Coronaproctus castanopsis; assembly: GCA_032883995.1. Classification (NCBI taxonomy): domain Eukaryota; kingdom Metazoa; phylum Arthropoda; class Insecta; order Hemiptera; family Monophlebidae; genus Coronaproctus; species Coronaproctus castanopsis. The sequence goes on along the minus strand of CM065052.1, from coordinate 134,919,199 downwards.
TAGCGCTGACACTGCTAGTACGTAGGATGAATATAGCTTTTGCTTCCCTTTGTTTAATACGTTCAGTCAAATTCAAAGTAACTCCCATTTTTCAAATAGCAAAATTCCCCTGCTATTTTCGGTTATAATTATATTGAAGTAATTTCGTGTACGGACGTCTCACGTGCACACAAGTTCTTCCTCAGTTTATGTTACCATATTCTGAATTCATCCTTTTCCCCCGGAAACTACAGTCTCAATCCCTTTTACACTAATCCTTATCGCTTTAAATAATATTTCCAAAATACACCTTTATTTATACAGATGGATCCTAGCTCGAGGAACGGGGGCAGCAATGCTCATTCTAACTTTTAATATTAGTAACATGTCCGAACTATGTTAACATTGTTTAGTATTTACTGCTGATACAGTAGTATTACAAGCCTTATAAATGTTAATGGTTTTGTATTTGTGGTCTTATTATTACTAATTCGAAAAGTATGGTAAAGACTATAGACAATAAATGGAATGTATCAGGTACATTAATTGGATTAATTGATAATTTGGAACGTGTACGAATATTTGTGTCCTTCTTGTGGGTGCCGGGTTATAAAGGTACTCCAAACAATTAATTTGTTGATTCATTAGCTAAAAACACGTCATCTAATGGTGTAGTACTCCCTTTAGTTTCTCGCAAGGATATCATTTACTCTATAGAGCTGGATCATAATGATCATTGGGAATTGATGTACACCGAGAACATCAGTCGATCACCTCTCGCCAATTACTTATTAACTTAAACCGCCTCTCTCAAATGTCAGTAGTTCTTTTTCTTTAAGAAGGAATTGTACTCATCAATAGATTACGATTTGCGCAACATTTGTTACCCGATCGTCTTTTACGTATGAAGTTTTTAAAAACTTCTTTCTAAACAGACAATTTGCAATCTCGAACATGTTATTTTCAAAGGCTCTATTGTTGCGCCATTACGTGTCTCCATATGTTACACCTTCGTATAATTCTCTTCTCCATCTGGATAATCTACAATTATTCATTCACAAAGCAACATTTGTGGACAAGTTATCTTTGATTAAAATATAAACAATCTCTTCAGTATCACATCGGGTAAGCCGTCAGGCATCCAAAATAGCGCTAAAAATGCATTAATATGAACTAAAATAATTTATTGCTCGATCATTTTCGTAAACTGGTAATAAAATAACAAAAACAATGATCAATTACTTGTTGCAGTTTTGCTTCTGACATAACTAAAACGTCGTCCGTATAACAATGTAAAATCATGTTAATATATTGGAGATTTCTTACGCCTCCTGTTGTAGTTTTTTTTTTTTAGCTTGTGAACGAAATATTACACATTCTTCAAGTTGATGTAACACGTACACACTATAAACGGAAAGTTGTTAGCCAACATTCACTATGTATGTACTCATTAAATTTAAGCGCTCATATAAAAAATACATTATTATGTCCGTATAAAAAGAAAAATATGTTTTAAGGTAAATGTAAAGAAGCGTAATAAACATTTTTAAAAATTTAATACGTTTATGGAAATACCGTCGATTATTATTTTAAATACGAATATCGAAGAAAAAATGTGAGCAAAAGTTACTTTAATAAATGCCATAAATATAATACACATTATATATTATGCATGATGTGAAAAAAATACATAAATACTTCTATTAGATGATTAGAAAAATAAGCAGAAAATAGTTTAAGTAAAAGGAGCACGATATAATAACAAAAAAATCGTCAAAACTATGCAATGTATAAAAATATAATTTTAATTAATGAATAAATAAAAAACAGTTACGTACCTTTTAAAATTATAGTGTATTATATACACTGATACAAACGAAAATATTAAATGTATATTATGTTCCACGCACAGATTAACAAAGATCAACAAATACGATGTGTTGTAAGCTTTAACCAAAACTCATTACATATTTCGGTATTTTGTACGTAAACGACGGAATAGCCATAATAACGGACATCCTAAAAATATATAAATCTTAATTATTTAATATATATATATATATATATATATATATATATATATATATATATATATATATATCAATATTATATATTATATCCAAATCAAGATGTGCCAAATTTTTATACACTAAGCCACATGATCAAAATTAATTTGTTAGGTAGTTGTGGGCTGCGGTATATTATTAGGTCAGTGAATTAAGTGGAATCACAATAGTAGAATAATGTTCACAAAAGTTGTAAACAAATCATTAGTAATAACAAAATTCTAACAATTTACATGTAGTCGATTACTTTTATTTTGATGCAAAAATTGTATTATTATATAAGAACTAGTTAGATTTTTCATTTTATTTTTTAAATTTGAAAATCAAAACAACGTAAATCAAATAAAATTTCTATTACGACAGAAGCAAATTATTATTTACGTCGAAATTTTAACCGAGAAGAAATTGAAAAAAATAAATAATTGTAAAATTATTATAACATGATTGCGATAAGTTCAATAATAAATATTTTTATCAATTGACATTTGCTTTTCCGCAAAAATTCAAAGTTATTTTGTTTTTATGACGAGAAACGTGGAAGCAATTTCACCATAAAATTGTGGCATCCAGAACAAGGAAATGAATATAATTTGCCATGTCAATCATTTCACATTAGAGTATATGAAATTTTTTCATCGCATAAGTTGTGTTCGTAACGGACACTTTATTTCGAACAAATAATTAATAACGTGTTTACACGAATTGCCAGTATCAGAATAGAAAATCGCGAAGAACGTTTATAATGGTATGATTCGATAATTAATTTTTCGCACGTAATACTACTTTTTAGATCTAGATAATTTTAAATGTGTTACGTAAATATTTTTAGAATTTGAAACATTCTTCGTTAATTAATTAGTTAATTATTATGAAAGTAGATAATTTTTTTTAACGTGAAAAGTTTATGTATCGTAGGACATTATGGCTGATAGGGTTAAACATACATTTGTCTGATGCGCGCGAGTGCGCTTTTCTGATATATTTCGTTGTATAATGTCGATTATAAAGTAAGATTATTTTTTTCATTTAGATCTAATATAAACATATCCCAAAATTACCCTGAATAAAAATTCTTGATTAAAAAATATGTCACTTAACATAATAGTTTCTAATTTAATATTAAATTTTAACAGTTTAAACTTTAAAATAAGACCATAAAAGGTGTCTGAAATATAACGATAAACGAGATGTTAAACCTATCGATTCTACAAAATTTTATTTTTTGAAAATATCACGATTATAAGAAAGACGGTTATTTAATATGAGCAACTGATACAATTTCTTGCAGGTTATCTTTATAGAAAAATATTAAATAGATAAAACGTACGACTAAAACAAAATCGAATAGACAGATATTGTCACTCCAAATTTTTAAAAGAATAATAACGGAGTAGAAACCAATATTTACAGTTGGTATAGACCGATTGTATAATATAAAGATGCATAATTTAAATAATTAAAACATCGAAAAAAAAAACATATTAAGGTATATTCACTCACCATAAAAACCAAATATCTGGTTTAAAGAAATTGTAAATTCACTTTTCACCGCCGATGTGGTTGCTGTCACAATTTCTACCATGCAATCCATTCATAATAATCAGATATTTACACTATAGAAATTTCACCAACACCGTTTTAATTACATGTTATTATGTTACAAAATGTAACTTATTCGACAATATAAACCGTTATTGTAAAATTTAAACGTTATATTTCAGTTATTACAAGTTTAACTTATAATTTGAATATTCTACGTCACCAATTTCCTAGACACGAGAAAACAAACACTAAATCATTTAATGAGACGCTTTCTAGTAAACGAGCGACCGGTTAGAAAATAAATAAATTTATAATATATATTGCGATTAAACAAGTTACAATTATATTAACCGGAAAACACCAATTCATTTACCTAAATTTTGGAATTAAATACGTGTTTAGTATTAGTGCGTGAAAAATATGTTTTTTCAAAGTCGTAGACCTATCATTATTCATCAGTGATTAAAGGCCAATTCACACATTTCCGTCACCGATCCGTTCCGGTCCGACAAATCGAATCAACATCAGTGAAATAAAATATTATTTAGAGTAATTTGGTTAGAATGTTCGCACTGTTCCAGTTTAACGATCCGGTTTACCGTCAGTGTTAGTTCAGTACACCTTCCGTTAAAATTCAATATCGTTGCTTCCTATATTTTTATGTTTACCGGATCAGTGTTTTTGTTTGTAGTTGAGAATGGATACGGAAAATTAATAGAACTTGTTTGAAAAAATGAAATTTCGTATAATTTGTCCCATTAAAAGTATATGGACGTTTGTTTAAAACGAAGTATTTGTTTAATGTAAGGAATTGAATGTTTCTGATATATTTTGACTGCACAGCGGCTTTAATTTAAAATTTGTATTATTTGTGTGAACATTTGATATTAACATATGACATTTTAATTTTTAACTAGAAATTCTAGAATATGTACATTCAGGTTTCTGTCAACAGATACTTCCGTATTTACGGATATGTATGAACAGATGATACTTAATATCACGGACGCCACTGAAACTGAACTGAACGGGAAATGTGTGAATAGACCTTAATTTTGATTTTAAAAGATCTGTAAAATCGCTTTTTGTTAGCGAATATTAGTCGATTTAACCCATTACACGAATAAACAATGGTAAATATATAATTACTAATGTGAGTAAATATTTCTTATATTGTGTCTAAGATAAAATAATTTGCTTCGTAGAGTAACTATAAAATAAAAATTAGATTTTTATCAGTCGACAAGATTCTTCAAGTATGTTTAGAGATATGAAATTAAAATAAGAAGGTATATGCATACATACATATAAAACAACAGCAAATATTTTAGATTTTATATATAAAATTGTAAGCGTAAATTTAAATGGTTAAATTTTATATCTATAAATAAATCATACGACACTTTATAAATAGGACACAAACAAATTGCTTTTAAGTTAGATATATTCCGAAATTGATATACAAGCAGCAGTGGGTAGTCAACAGAATTTAAGAATTTTAATTAAATTTATGCGCAAGTGCTGATTATTTGTTACTGTAAATTGTTTTTTGTTTTTTTTTTACCGTATCTAACAGAAAATGTAAAACTAAATAACAGTTACACCAACTTCAATATGGATGTTATTTCCGGTATTTCAGAATAATAGGATAACATAATTCTCACACAACATCAATCAGTTAGGGTGTTTAGTTAAAATTCAGTTTTATAAAAATTAGTATCGGAATTAAAGATAATTTGACGACGGCGTACGTAGAAAATAAAATACTTAAAATTAATTACAAAGGCTGTATTTTCGGATCATCGATGTTAGAAAACGGAGCACTAACATTATAAATTAATGAGGCAACGAACATTCAACAAGACTTTTCGAAACATTTAAATATATGTATGTAGTAGAACAAATACTCATACAGATTTATATAAAAAAGTTGGGGGTAGTTAAGTAGTTATTGAGTTTCATAAATTAATAGCCAAGTTTAAACGATCAAACGCCTGTATTATATATATATTTTATTATAATTAAATTAACACATTTTCATATTATTATTATTATCACTATCGTGTTTACAAAAATATATAAATTAATTTTCATATTTTGCTAGCATTAAGCCGTTTTATAATGTATAATATTTATATATGCATACAAATGAAAAAAATTTATTGCAAAAATTAATAAAACAAAAAAAAAGGATTTATCGTTTACGAATAGATTAGGTTAATAATATATCACATCACGTTTTAAAATGCAAATATACTCGTAATCGTTATTAATATAAATGATCTTTACTTACCTATTTCGTCATAATTTTACTAGTGAAGGTGTGTTATCGGCGATATAATAATAAAGCTATGCAAATAAGTAGATATTTAACTACATAATAATCATTTTTTTGCGCAACATTATTATTAACGCCATGTAAATTACCGATCGTTCAAAATTGCCGGTGTTTCTTTTGTTTTAATTTAATAATAATAATTTAAAATTGTTCACTCTATATAAAATATATATATTATATATATACTTAACGAAACGAATATGAATTTGATTAAATTAAAAAAAAAAAATAATTAATGATTTCAATTAACAATGTGCGTAAAAGGGAAACGCTGAAAATGATAAACGGTTAAAAACCAAACTTCTAAAGTGTACAATACGAGAGAATTAGTCGCAAAGTTAGATGATGCTAAATTATTCCTATATTTAATTTTACGTTTATCGGAATACGCCTCTATGGTAGTGGTATTAGTAATAGTCATTACGTTGGTAGTGTTTTTAACGTTAAATGAGTTATCATCTTTATCGTACGGCAAGTTAGCCGCTAAAAATAATTCGGCCAGATTAATACCGTTCGAATATTCGTCGTCATCGTCGTCGTCCGACTGATTCGTCGCGGCTAATTCGCTAGTCTCGTTATTACTGAAATCATACGTAATCGATTTTTCTAAATTATTCTTGTATGACGTCATATCTCAATCATCACCGGAAGTGAATAAGCCGTGATGTTTGTGCATCGATGAAGTTATGACGACGATCGATTGTTTCTTTTGCGCGAACTACTTAACCGATGTGTTACAAATAAATGATCAGTTTATAACAAGATCGAAAATTAGTATCAAGTTAAAAACCGCTACCTGAAATTCATTTCACCACCACCACCACCACCACCCCAACAGCAACAAAAAACGACCAACACGAAGCGTAAAATTATTCGGACACGAAAATTAACTGAGCATATTTTATATAACGAGATACGGTTAATAATAATAATGATTTCTATACAAAATAACGACGGTATTCGGAGAGGTCGGGAAAAAAATAAAATAATTAGCGGCGAAAGCGTACTCTAAATGTTACTCCGAAATTTCGTTTCAATTATTAATCATTAATAAACGTGTTGTTATTGTTGTCATCATCTGCGGAATTTACTAGATATCACCGTATAAATATTAGGCACTCGTAATATGTGCATTAGTAATTCCACCCACGGCTGTAATAAAAGGATAATATGACTTATTAAATATTTGTACTACAGGCTAATATGTAATCAAATATGATCATGTATACGCCATTATTCAGTGAGCTGAGCATACATCTGAGATTAGTTAGGAGAGGGATTCCTTTACTTACAATACGTGACCAGGAATTTTGATTGATACATTCTATAAAAACTGCAGTCGAAAAATAGGTGGTTTTCATCGGCGATCTGATCTCCATCGCAAGAATGGCGAAGGGGGCTAATTTGTGTGTAAATAGAACTATGGAATGTTGTTGACGTTAAGCCTTAGGCGACACGAATAAACGAAATTCTATTGTTCTACTGACTTGCAGTTTGCCACGTGTAATTTTAATTCATTCGAGATGTTTTCTTTACAAGTAATTCTTAAAATTACTCGCAGAATAATGACACCTGACGTATATTTCAAGTTTTATAATTTGACTGCTCTTAACCTCTTAATTTGCAATGTCTCGAAATCGTATAGTGTTGTGGGTAATATCATCGCTTTGTAAACCTTTAATTCAGTACTAATGCATAAATCGTTTTTTTTTTTTTCTACAAACACGCTGTGTCGGTCTATTATAATAGGGAGCTATTCAATTTCTGACCATCTCGTTGAGTTCGTTATCACTAATTGACCATCCCATATATTTAAAGTTATTGACAATTGTTAGCTTCACTACGCATAACAATTTTAAAAGCATAAGTAAATTTGTACATAGTCGTTCACACATACACACACAACATACATACATATATATACACACACGCGCACACACACATATATATATATATATATATATATATATATATATATATATATATATATATGTGTGGGACTGCAGGTATACAGGTCGGAAACAAAAATTTAACATACCTTCTATACGCGGATGACATTGTATTATTTGTAAATAGCCTGGAAAAATTGCAAGTAATGACACAGGCAGTCAATGATAAATGCACACAAATAGGGCTTAAAATCAATATAAATAAAACTAAATATATGTGCAATGAACTTGTAAGAGATAAATACAAGGATATAAATATAAACACACAAAAAGTGGAAATGGTTGATAAATTCATCTATTCAGGACAATTAATTAAAGTAAACAACGACTTAGAAAGTGAAATATCCAGAAGAATACAATTATCATGGATGGCATTGTCAAAGCTTAGAAGCATACTTAAGGAAGTTAAAATACCCGATAAGCCAGAAAAGGCGTGTGTTCGATCAGTGTGTAATGCCAGTTTTAACATATGCTAGTGAAACATGGATATTAACAAAAAAAAAAATGGAACAAAAAATAAAAGTTAATCAGCGAAAAATGGAAAGGTCTATAATGGGGATCACTCTGGTGGACAAATAGACGACAAAGCGTAACGAAAAACAACAAAAGTTAAAGATATAATAAGTATTATTAAACATAGTAAATGGAGATGGTGCGGACATGTGGCTAGAGCCGAAAACCGCTGGATAAGTGCGTCAATATCGTGGAAACCTGAGAGCAAACGAGTCTTAGGACGACCAAGGATACGGTGGACAGATGAAATTCGAAAGTTCAGGTCAAATTGGCGGAATGAAGCTCAATATCGCGGCGTCTGGGAAAAGTTGGGTGAGGCCTTCGTCCAGCAGTGGGCTGATAATGGCTAATGAAGAAGAATATATATATATATTGTTAAAAAGTAATAATATTTTAAAGCAAGAAAGCAACAGTTTAAAGTATAATATATAAATAGAAACACTTATGAAGTTGTTCAAGCACATACACAAACACACACACACATATATATATAACCGCGTTACATATAATACATAGAGAAGAATAAGACGCAAATTACCAATGAGACACGATGACTTCTAATTTCGTTCAATCTCTATGCTGGAATCGTCCTTTTAAAAGAACTGCTCCGAATGCTGAAAATGGGGATAATACGAGAGACGAAGACTACACAGTACCGTCAGCTAAAAATGAACAGACTATTCGTCTAATCATTCGAAGAGCGAAATAAACTCGCGATGAATATGAAACGAATACGAACGCGTATAAAATCAAAGTTAGAATAACGAATGTAGAGGCAATTTGTTAAGTATGAAAATTATATTTAAATATTGTTGTTAATTAGTTAAACTGTAATAGTAAATTAAATGATGAAATCAGGGCGAGAATATGAAAAGCGATAACGACATTTTTTATTAAGAAACTCGTAACTCTCGTGTACTATGTAATCGAATAACTACGTTATTATAAAGTTAAATTTAAAAAAACCGATGAAATTTATTCTAACGCGTAAGACGGTGATTTTTAACGGTGCAAATGGTATTTTATGTATTTTCCTTATTTTGCATGCAAGTATTTTTATAATTATATGACAAGTCCGATAACTCCTAATTTAATATTTTATTACGTAACATAAACGGGACTAAAAGTAGTGCAAATGTATGATATTTTAATTTACTGATAAATCGATCATCTACGAATCTAATTTACTACATAGTTATGATTTGATTTCTTCAAATAAAAATACATTAGTACCACGGATGAGATGCAATTAAAAAGAACACTCAAAATGCTAATATATTAATTAATGTTTAATAGAATATTTTATCAAGAACAGAAATATTTGTTAACAGCATTTTATCGCATTTATCTTATTCGCGTTAGATCAAATGTAACACTAGCAAATTATTATTGATATTACAGTAAACGAATAAATGTTTATAAAATCGTAATTATATACTATTAAACGATACTAAAAACAAAAAATACCTCGTGTCACGAATGCTTTAACTTTTTTTTTTTTGTCGACAGGACCTAAGTTCTCAGATTTTGGAATTCGAAAGACCTCTAGGCAACTCGACTATTCATCTAATTAGTTTCGGTAGACAGTTTGGTGGGATGTAAAGAAAAGTTGGAGAAGAAAATCGCAAAACATCTCTCGTACTAGCTGGTTCAGAACGAGTTATCTGACCGATTTTGATCAATATTCGGGTAAATAAAATCGTTTGGTGATATTTACGATCGACTTTCGAGTTTATGGAACACGATACGTAATAGGATAAAAAAATTACAAATTGAAATTAATCGTTTCAGCTTTGAATTGTATTACGCGATTTAAACTTTACGCGTAACGCAATTTTTGCGTATATATGAGATTATTTTATAAATTAAACGGTAAACATCTACTTTTAGGTACGGTAGTAAATCTGATTTTAAAAAATTAAATCCCGGTGTAATTATCATTACATCTCGTCTCTATCCCCGCGTCGATACGCGTGAAAATGATTTATTATAAATTATTCGAAATTATAATTATTTCATATATAAACCACCTAATTTAGCGTTTTAAAGAAAATGTACGTACCGTACAACGGGACGATATCAGTTTTTATATTTATTAAAATTATTATTTTTTAGATATAATTTTTGTTATAAACTAATATTTACACAGTTAAAAATTGGTAACACACGTAAAAGTTCTTAAAATTAAAATATATTAACATAATAAGAATTGAAATTAAACTGATTAAGTAAAAAAAAAAAACACACAAAAACGCATGCAACCAAACAGTTGGAAAAAAACTTTCAAAAAGCGATATATCACAGATAAAAAATTCGGTAGGAGCAAATGTAAACGAGGAAACATGCAAATTCTCTCGTATATGAAATATATATAAAAGCTTCATCATAAATTCTGTCGGTTTAACCCGTCCGCTGCTATATGTATAAGTTCTACCACCCATGAAAAACCAGAAATCAAACCGACGTACGATAATGCTAATCCGTTATAAATCCAAGCGCGCCAACCCGTTTGATTGGTCGCGTCGACGCGACTTTCGATTTCCTGACAAAAGATTTTACGATCGTGCGATCGACCCGATCGTAAGTCGCATAATAATCGTTTTTTACATTCGAGATCACACGGTGCTCTTAACGGCGAATTTTTCCAATAATGTCTATAAATAAGTAAATAAATAAATAAATAAAAGTATTTAACAAAAATATAACATAGACTTAGCAATAAGAAATAATAACGTATTATTAAAATCAATTAGTAGCAACAAAATAGAAAATAAAAATGTTAAATTAAATTATAATCAATGCGAAAAAAGGATACATAGGAGAAATAGACGAACAATTCGCAATAAGATTTAAATAATATTTTAATTCATATAAAAACAATTATGAAAAATCATTATTCTTTCAAAACATTGTACAGAATTAAAACACAAAATCAATAATATTAACCAAAATTATAAAATTTACATATAGAAAAACGTTATCATAAAGAAAGAAGAAAACTATTGAAAAAAAATGGAAATCATAAATGAAAGAGATAAAAATAATTTATTAAACTCAATGATAAATATTGACGAAGAATTAGTTCTAAAGGTAGACTTCCGAGCAACGCGACACTATTATATAACTGAGTTTGGTCGCGACCGGTTTGATTGCTGCATAAATCGAAAAAGTCAATTCGAACTCTCGCGACCGAGACAGTTTCAAGGCGACCGCTTCTGGAGCAGTAGTGTCGCGCGACAGTGTTTAGCGGCAATCCTTGTATTGTTTTTATTTACTTCTCTCCTGAATGATTGTATGCATATGGATGAAATTAAATTTTCTGCTGAAGAAGACGACAGATGAATTGAATTAGTGCCGTATAATCCTATTTTATTTAATCCCCAGTTGGAAAATTATAAAAATATAAATGTACGTGATGATGTATGGAAAAGTATTTTCCAAAAATTAAACAAAAATGGTAAGTTAAATTTTATATATATATATATACTTATTTAATTGTGTTATGTTAATTTTGGCATCTATAAAGATGTATATATATAGAAGTCTCGAAATAAAACATTAACACATTGAAGAAAATAAAGTTTTGAAAATTGTTTAATTTTTAATTAAACAGACTTATAGATTTTGTAAAATATTTTATTGTTGCTAAATTGTAATAAATAATTTCATAAACATTCAAAAAACTACTTAAATTGGGTGTTTTTATTAAAATGAACTTTGTATTTTAGAAATATTCGGTAATAGTTTTAATTTAAAATAAAAAACTAAAAACATAAAGAAATCATTAACTAGACTACCCATGTAAAATAATTTCATGATTACTGGAATTAATTAAATACAGTAAAACGTTCCGAAGGTTTTACAAAATTCCCTCGCGAATGTTCAATTGATATTATTAATTAGTTTTTTATCCGTTTTGTTATAATTTTCAAAAACTATATAGAAATAAACAAATTAAACTAATTTATATGTAATGTAAAATATTTTCTCAATTATTCTTTTATCCCCAATTAGCGTTTATTTTCTTTTTCAGAAATTGAATGTAAAAAACGGTGGAAACACATACGGGACTCATATAATCGTTTCAAACGTAAGTGAAAATTGTCAACTGGATCAGCTGCACCAGCAAAACATTCCAAATGTGAATTTTTTAAAATATTAGAATTCTTAGAAACCGTTCCGGTAGAAAGAACTACGATTTGTAATGTGAATTTAGATTCAGAAGTTTTGTCATCAATAATATTGACTGAACAGTCAGAAATCGTATCAAATGACAGTGCAGAATGTATAAATGAAACACTTCCATCACCGGTATCGTCTATTTCATCATGTTCAAAGGCCAAACGGAAATAGAGAAATAAAAAAGAAAACTCCATTGTACAATGGAGAAAAGAGAGAAAAGTAGGCAGCAGTTGGTGGAAAAATTATTTATCAAAGAAAATGATGATATTACTTCATTTGGAAATCATGTCAGTGCTGTATTAAGAAAGTTAAATCTACAATTAACAATACAAGCAAAAAATGAATTATTTAGTGTATTAACTAAGTATGAAAGTATGGCAGTGGAAATGGAGGTAAAACCAAAATCATCTTATTTATCTCTATCTGTTAAAAAAAATGATCCTGAATACGCAGAAGTTATTGTACTTGACGAATATAGTGCAATAGAAAATTAACCATAGAATTTGATTCAATTAATTTTTTTTCTTAAATTATAATTTAACAATCATTTATATGCCTGTTACTGATTCCATTGTCGCTTCATACTCATAAAAAGCAGTTGATTGTTTTTCAAGATACGCATCTCGTAATATATTATGTAAACAACAAGCTACTACTACCACATTATCAACTGATTCTGGTGAAATGGCAATAGGTGTATAAAACACTCTGAATATCTGCGATAATAATCCAAAAGCGTTTTCAACTACACGACGGCCGCGGCATAGATGGTAATTGTAAATTTCTTTTTCGTGATTCATTTTTGAACTTTTACGAGGATATGGTTTCATTAAGTAAGTGCTGAGAGCAAATGCTTCATAGCCGACTATAAAATGTGGCATTTCTATATTAGTACCTGGTAGGCATTTTGGTGCAGGGAAATTAAAGTTGTTAGCGGCTATTTTTTTACCCATCTCAGATTTTTGAAAAATACCGCTACACCTTCTTTTCCATACGATCCAACGTCAACAGCAATAAATTTATAATTGGAATATTTTAGTAAAAGGCAAATTTAATAACTTCGAACTATTCTTATCAACTCTGATTGCATGCTGCGACCGAGACAGTGTCGCCTGTCCCTGTCGCGGTGTTCGGAAGTCTACCTTAAGCGACATATGTCTCGGTCTCTTTACTCTGTCGTTGTCACCTGTCTCTGTCGCGTTGCTCGGAAGTCTACCTTAAGAAGTATATTATAGAAATCAATTTTTATATTAGACGGAAATTCTTACGTATTATTTTCTGTGATTTTGTTATGTTTATGTACTAATTTTGTATCGCTAATTGTAGATTTTATATACTATTTTTCATTTTGTTAATTTTCATAAATTGCACATCTAAATTAGTATTTTTACATTTTATATTTCTTAGATATTGTATATATTTGTCCACTTTATCCTTATGCGAAAAGTATCTATTAAACGACTCTATATTTAAGAAAAGTGCACTTATGACAAGAACGAATGTGTAAAATTTTAGATGAATTGCGTACCTAATCTAATTTTATCGCAAAGAAAAAAATTCGAAATATATAACGTGGAAGTATAATTTTCAAATTTAGTACGTAGGATAGAAAAGAACATAAACAGAGATAAATGTTATACAAGGTATCGTTGTTTTACTAATGCTTCTTAAATAATAGCCGTTTTCAGTGTTCTGCGCTCATTGTCTATGTTTCACACGCATATTTTAATATAAACGTGACATAGCCCTGGATCAGCGGAAGTTTTAATTTACTATTTAAGTTGCTATCCTTAAATATATGGCGGTTCTCGTTTTAATTTCCATTGTATCTCTTTTATCATTAGATATCAACCGTTCCTAGCTAACGAAATTGATCCAAGTTTTCTATAACTTTGCCTCCTATTTTCAAGATCGCACTTTTATTATTCGATCTCGCGAACTTCATCGTCTTAGTTTAATCAACGTTTAGAATCATATCTCATTTTTCACCTGATTTATTTAGTTTATTTAACCTTATCTGCATTTGCTTCACAGATGCTGCTAATAGAACTTTATCGTTCGCATAACTGCTGGAATTGATTATTTTAACATTTATTTGAAACCGTAGGTGATCTATATTGGCGTTCTTCATTGTTTTTTCTGCATATATATATATATATATATATATATATATATATATATATATATATATTAAACCGTCTAGGGGATAAAGGGTACTCTTAGCGAACACCTTCATTATCTTACACCGTTTTGTGGGATATTTGCCGTCTATCTTTACATTTGCAGTTTTTTCCCAATATAATGTCTTCAGTAGTTGTAGAGCTCTGTTGTCTATACCATATTTTCCGAGTATCTGAAATAGTTTCTCATGATTAACTTTGTCGAACGCCTTCTGGTAATCAATTTATAATACGATTTACCGGTATTAAATAATAAAAATAAATCTAATCTCGACACGAAAAGTTTAATTCTATTGTGTCTCGTTAGTGGATAATGTAACGTATACCACAGTTCGAGTGATGTTTTTTTTTAATATAAATATCTAATACCTGTAATCTCCGTGGAATATAATCGATGTGTTGCTAAAACGGAATACGATAGTAGTAGTAGTATTCAAAATAAAAGAAAACTTAGATTTTCTTTCTCTTAACCGTTTCATTTGTACATTATCAGGTTTTTATATATAGTATACGTAAACTAATATTTTTGATTCAATATCGTTTGTTAGATGATTTGATATAAATTTTTAATTAGTTATATAGATATTTTTGAAATTGACAACATTATACTTCAACTAATTCAAAATTTACCGTATGAAGAACGCTTCGACTGAAAGTGTTCATGATTTAAAATTCGAAAGATAGTTCATAAGAATTACTGACGAATAATCAAATAAAAATCTCTATTTATTTATTCGACTAAGTTCGATACGGTGAATATTTTATCGGTCTAATGTTTATATAGATAAATGTAATTTATAATAATGCTTTAGAAGAATAATAAGCGATAGACAAAAAAAAAAATAAAAATTAAAAAATCTTACTTGTAATACTGTTCAAAAAGAGCATCGTCATCAACCAGTTTATTTGTGAAAGTATCCCAATCTTGCGCCGTTAATGACGTCATTTTGTAAGCAACTTTAGCCGCGTATAACTTGTACCAAATAGGATAATCGTATAAATTAGCCTCCTTCAAATTCATTACCCACGTCTCGTGATCTAAAACGGCCTTTAAATGAGATATTTGAATTGAGATTGATAAACGTGTTCAAGAACTGCGATTATCATCGGTTGTATTATTATTATTATTATTACTATTTGATGCGTAATACATTCAGGTGTTTATTATAAAACCTATTGTTGAACGTCAGATAATCGCGTGCCCATTTCTATGTAATGAAATTAATATGGCCAATGAAAGAAAAGTGTTTCATTTTAAAACGTCAAAAATAGTTTCGCACTCTGAAATAATGTTAATACCTATATTAACCCTTTCGGCCACGATGTCCGTTATATGGTACATGAAATTTTAATGCTCACGAAATTTTTCATTTTTTGGTTGACGTGAAATGTCTCAATTTTAATTTACATAAATACTTCGAAAATTATCTACAGTTTACGTAAGAAATAATACCGTATAATAAATACTTGTACTAAATTCATAATTTTGCGTCAAAATTTTAAAATATATGACTGAACGGGTTAAAATGATATGTTCTTTTTCTTCTCAGTTTTATTTACATTATGATAATATATCTGTTATGGCATGTTTGCACAGCAGCAGTAAATCGTAATGTATTTTATGAATTATAAACTATAAATAAAAAAAATCTTTATATAAATCCGAGATAGAAAATTAATATTAAAAATAACTTATTTTCGCGGTTAAAAAAAGCGGTTGTAAAATAACGGCTTAAAGAAATTAAGTCCGTTAGAGTTTTGTTTTTAAAAATTTATTATTTTTCAGTTATAAATAATTAACGGTAATAAATTATACTTGCGGGTAAAAATGGATCTTTATTTAAATGTTGAAAAAATACCCGCGCGATTATAATAATAAATCGTAAAACTGATTAATAGATAATCAAGAAAATAAAATTATAAAAGCTATATATAAAATACGATAGTCGTATTAACTCTATAAAAACAATTTTTTAGAATTAATACAGTCTTTTTTCGATACATTAGAAATCAAATGACAAATAAAAAATTCATCAAATTTTAATAATTAAATCAGAATTACTGAAAACACGGCCAACTTACACGAGTCGAATGATCCCGATCGCCATCTACGTAATATATTCTATAACCGGGATTCAGATTACTGTACGGTGTAACCGAAGGACCTATATATGAGATACTGATTGCTCTGCTTAAATCTTTGGGATCATAGAATATTTGAAACTCATCGAAGTGCGTATGCCCAAAAAACTGAGCGGTTATGGTCGCTTCGTATCTATAAAACAATATGTAGAATAGAATTAATAGCGACGAAAACAAAACGATTGGAATTATTTATTCGTTCATATTTTGTAAATTGTTATGAAAATTTAGTATTTTGCATTTTTCATTACGCGAAAAAACACACTGTTGGGATAATTTTTTTCTTCATTTATTATTAAATGTTGCTTATCCAATGTCTGTATTTTGGTAAAATTTGTACCACTGACGTGTATAAAAAATCATATTGTTTTATTTCATTAACTTTTTTTCATCTGATTTTAATTCGTTAACCATTTTAGGTAGATTAATGATACCAAATAAGTTCAAATTTTTATATATAAGAAGAAATATTCGGAATATAATTTTTCGTTCGTTTTAAATGGTATTATTTACCATTTTTAAAAAACTATAAGTAATAAAATAAGTAACATTTTTAAGGAAGTGTATAATAGTACTTTTCAACGACAATAAATTAAGTAATATATTTAATGAAAAACTTAACGTTAAGAATAAATATTTATAATAACGTTACAAAGATCAGCGCCTATAATTTTAATAATAACTTTAATAAACATGCCGCGTTAAAAAAAAATAGACAGCACATATCCTAAATTTTCCTAATAATCTTTTATACGCAATAATCATTCCGATTCTAACTAAAATTTGTAAAATCCTGTATGTTCTAAAAGTATTTATATAATTGATTCCTTTAACGGGAATAACCAATAACTTCTATAATTAGTTCATTTTTATAATCAATATAACGGGATAAATGTTTCCAATTGCAGCGTTTTGCTTGTTATTGTTTTTTCGAATAAAAGTTTTTTTTTTTTTTTTTTTAAATATACATCGCACTGTCTCCGTTGTTTTATTTAAAAGTGATTTCATTTCAAAATAAATCATCGAAAATATTTAAGCGTAGAAAAAGAGACCTGGCAATGATGGAATAAAAATTCCTGCTCCATACTTTCAAACAATCTGAATGTCCCGGTGGTATATGCCCTATTACATGTACCTTTTCATCGTTAAATTCCGCGCTCTGTAATTCGTAGATGAACCATTGTAATTCTTTAGCAGGATCAGTACTGTTCATTAGTAACCACCTGTTTCAAAATACATTTATTATTAAACGGCTCCGTTCAAGGATGACTCGTTTCTTCGGATATTGTAGTAAAGATAAATTTAGCCCTTATAAAGATTTTTACAAATAAGTAAGATTAAAAAAAAAAAATGTTAAAATATTTATGCGAAAACATAACTAACGGATGGACTCTGCGATAAAAATATTGCGAATTTTATAAAAAATAATTCGGCTTTAGAAGAAACGGCTGTATCGTTATCGACATGAAACAATTATTTCTAATTTCGGTTAATAACCTGTTAGATAAGCTAAAATGTAATCAGATGATTCGTTTAGAATTTTGATTGAGCAGATTAAATTATTATTAAAATACAAAAACTCTAATACGGAACATGTACGAAGTTTGTTTCACAAGCAAAATAACGCAAAAATTACTAAAGAGCGAGCAAAATAATAATTTTTAAAGATTATCGCGTCTTACCAATTTTTATTATTACAGTAATTCATATTCAAAGAAATAATTCTGAATCCAGGTCGCACCAAGACGCTGTAAAATGCTCCTCTTCTAATCGTTTTCGATACTGAAGCTGGAAGCCATTGTCTCCATTGTTTGTCTAATTCATCGTATAGCCAATTAATGGCGAAATCGTTCTGAATAAATGCTGGCGGAAAGCTAAACGTTAAACGTAATTTAATATGCGAGTTAGCTTTGATAACGTTACACTATCATCTGAATTAGGGATTCGATTACTCGGTACGTCGAACATTAATATCAAAGAGAAAGTGAAGCTCTGCAACGCGGAAGTATACAGTTACTGTGTCTTAATACAAAGCTTACCTAGAGTTAACACATTATTAACAAAATTAAGGATGTCCGGAAGGGATATGATCTGTTCTATTACCATTTTAGAGAACAGTCAAAGCTATAGGTTGAGAACAAATTATTATTGTACAACTCGGTCATAAAACCGATTTGGACTTACGGCACTGCTAAGCCAGCTAACATCCGAGCTTACAGTCAATGGAATCGAAAATCTTACATCAGATTATAGACGCTCCTTGGTTTGTGTCGAATTAATCTATACGTTCCAGCTTTCAGATACTAACTGTTTCAGAAGTAGCCAATTCAGCAGACTAAGAAATGCCGCTAATCCAGCTATTCTACAACTGACATCTCGTGATATGCCACACGCTTCATGGTGTCGGTTGAAGAGAAAATGGTTCTCGAAACTTCCTCCTCCTCCTCTCATTCCTCCTAGATATGGTCTAATCTGTGGTCAATGGAGCATCAACAGTATCTGATTCTTTACTATTTCTTCATCACATTTACTTATTGCACTACGTGCAAAGAATATGCGCCCACGCAGACTCACATAGACAACGTTAACAAGCCACAAAAGTCTACTCAAAATTACTCGTTTTAACTCTAAAAAACCACATTAAATCTTATGGCAACTACAATATCTGGATGAAATCAAAAAAAGTTTTCTGTATATCACAGCTAAATGTGGAAAGAATGACCACAAAAAATTTAAATACATTACATAATCTTTATGTGATCATACAATAAAAAATAAATAAAAAAAGAACACAATGTCAATAACTTGTTTAATTAAAAAAAGATAATAAATTAACACCATAATGAACAGATTTTTAAGAATAGCTGTATGGAATATCAACGGGTTGGTTCAGTACCGACACAAAGTTGAACTATTTCTGATCAGCAATAAAATTGACGTATTACTAATATTCGAAACGCATTTCACACATCGCAGTACATTAACACCACAATACACTCTTTATCACACTCAACATTCCGACGGAACAGCACACGGAAGAAGACCTGTCATTATAAAAGCATCTATACAGGATTTTAAAATGAATAAGTTTTCCGAAGTACACTTGCAAACAACAACTGTTGCGATTAAATCATCCTCTGGACTACGAATAATTTCATCGGTCTACTGTCCTCCGAAACATAACATAAAACAATTTGACTTCGACAAATACTTTAAAACTCTGGAAAGTAAATTTGTATGTGGAGGCGACTTCAATGCAAAACATACAGCGCTTGGATCACGATTGATAACACCAACAGGAAAGGCAACTATAATTATTACGCTACTCATTGCCTTTCTTAGACAGATTGTATGCAAAAAGAAAGAAACAGGTAGTCAGCAAATAGTATGTGTATACAAACGCAATCATTTATTAGGTGGAACTTTTGTTGACTCGATGGAGCAAGCAAACGTGTTCACAACGGCAAACAAACTTGTCCATAACACTAAATCATGTGGGGAAAAAATACAATTTCAGACATGTGTATTGTTTTATTGAACTTTTAGATCTATCCGAACGCAGCTGTACAGAGCAGGCATCTACTTTAACAACGTTTATAGAAAAAGCTAAAGGCAGGTGTAATTTGAAACTAGTAGGCATACATGTAGACAATCTTATCGTAAAGAACATTGATGGCTTGATGAAATGACGAAAATACTATCAAGTTCTAAATAAGCGGAAGGTAATTACATACCTCGACGTAAAAATAAATTGACTTAACCGTAAATCGTATCCGCGCTGAACACGGACGCTATAACGAGGTCCTATAATGAGTATTATAAATAATGCGAAATCAAGTAGCAAATCCTGTTCTGCCGGCGTGCCTCAAGGTAGCGTGCTGGGGCCATTCTTACTTACATTTTTCATGCATGACTTCCCGCATATAAATAACATTGAGGTTGCCTTATACGCTGATGACATAGCGTTGTACTGCAGTTCCTACAGGCCAAGTACTATCAGCAATAGGTTACAATCCGGTGTTAATTGTGTAATTAAGTATTTTTCTAAACGGCAAATTGCTCTTAATCCTTCCAAAACGAAAGCAATTTTCTTCACTCGTCGAAGACCGTTTTTACCGACCAGACTTCATGTCAGTGGCGTTGTTATAGAATGGTCTGACCAGATATGCTATCTCTTGGTGTCATTTTAGACAAGAGACTAACGTTTTCTAAGCATATTGACCATGCATCATTGAAGACAAACAGAGCAATCTGTTCAATTTATCCCATTTTCAAACGTAAATCTCACTTAAATATTAATAATAAATTAATAATCTACAGGTCAATCATTAGGCCTATTTTAACATATTCTTGTCCAGTTTGGTTTTCAGTCTCAAATGCTAGTTTTAATAGACTGCAATTAGTCCAAAATCGATGTCTTAGATGTATCCTCAATGTCCCCGTATACACTAAAATTTCATATATGCATAGTGCTCTGCAGATACCATATGTAAAAGACTATATCCTCAAGCTATCCCAAAAATTTTTTCTCACTTGTAGTGTGCACCGTAATAATTTACTTCCAGCAATAGGAAATTACGATTCCAGGGAACTAAGTATTAGATATACTAAGTATAAGCATCGACGCATTAAACATTGTATTATTCTCATAACGTTATAATTTGTTTGCTTTCGTTTCCATTACTTGTAAATGATATTACATATTCGTTATATAATTAAACTTATTATTTTTTAAATTACCGCTTTTCATTTGTGATGGTTTTTTGTCTGATTTTTCCATCAATACTATTTTCGTCTTGTATATTTATTATTTACCGGTTTATATTATTAGAATTTTTACTTTCATAAATGGAGAGGGCATTTGTTCCAGTACATTTATTAAATATTATTATAACTTTTTAATATAATGTCAAATATACGCGTTTTACATTAATGAGTTGATTATAAAAAATTACACTCTAACTATATCTAGTTATACAAAACGATAGAACATGTTGCAAGATGTCAACAATACTGTTGACATGGATACGACATCTAGGCATATTGCTATACTGAAAAATGTTGCAAACATGAATTGATAATTCGCACAGCAGTTTCAGATAATGAATTAATAATTTCGTTTTTTTTTTTTATCATCTTTGTACCGAAGGAGAGTTATCTTATTTAAATACAATTTAAAACGAATGCATATATTTAAGTTAAATTTTTACTCGCCTATTCACGGGCGATGACTCGTGATTTCCAAGAGCGGGAAAAATGGGAATACCTGGGAATAATGAACTCATCTGTTTTACTGTTTCTTTCAGAATTTTCAGATTTTCTTCGCGCGTTTGATTCCATACATCGTGAGGAGGTAAATCTCCTGTCCACAGAATATAGTCGATATCCTAAATCAAGTATTATATTTAGAGCATGATTAAGAAGAAAAAATCATTATACGAGTACAAAAGAAATTTTTGAGGCACAGTTAAATTTAATTCGAATTAAATTTTGAGTTTCTAATATATAACTTATATAATTTATGATATTAAAATTTAAAGAAATATATTGATAAATTCTCTTACGAGACAATCATGTATTTCATTAGAAACTTAGAAACGTTAATACGTTGCGATATCGTCGTGTAGACAGAAAAATGTTGAACTAAATTTCTATTTACCGGATGCGTGCTAGAAATATGTTGAAGCATATGATCAACTGTCCTTTTTGGCGTGTCGCACTTTCGATAATCACCCCACCGACCAGCTCTGGCATTAGGAGTAGCAGCTGGACCATTCGTCAATCTACAGCATAACGGTTCATTACAATCGGCATTGGTTCCTTCTTCGTAATAAGGATCAAAATGTGTATCTGACAAATGTAATACTTTGAATGAAGCAGAATTCGGCTAATCATGAAACAATAAGTAAAATGAATGGTTCACATTTAATTTAGATGTGGTACAAAAAAATATAAATACGATAACTATTTCAGAGCGATGTCATAATTTACTTACTTACGGTAGAAAGTGGTTATTACTGTATTACAGAATAATATCTATTATTACGCTCCGTAAACATAATTATAACTTTTCAAAAACAAAAAGACAATAATAATAACAAAACTTACAAATAAAAGAGAAACATGAAATCAGCAAAGTTGAAAAACGCGTTTTCGTTTTTAGATCATTTTAAAAAATATTTCATATTCACAAAATGTAGGCATAATTCATTATATAATTTGTTTGCAATTTTATTATATATGTAATAATTGTACTTATTATTTTAATAATGTATTATTTCTGCTTATTTATTATTCTCTTTATAATTTTGCAATGACGATCAAATAAGGCTATGTTTAGGTTCACTTTAAATTACATACTTTTTTTTTCTCTTTTTAAAATGATAATAGTTTAATTTATAAACCGGATTTTCAACTAGACAAATAAACAGTCGCGGACCTACAGCGACTACTGACAGGACGGTTCATTGCGGATGATTCTAGCAGTGACATGATGTACAGCATGGGAGCCACGAAGGATATTACCCTAATCTAGCACTGATATGCAAATGTCCTATGAGAATGGATACTTCGAAAATAAACCACCCTCCAATCTGCACCATAAACAAGTGTAAGAGGGTCCCATTTTCCCCTTTATTTTTTCCGTCTTTTAATTCTAAATTTGGATATTTTCTGTCCTCTTTTTTTTCTAGTTATATTATCCTAATCCTCCTTGTGGTTTACTTTACTGGTTGCACCAGACTAATCCTTCAAGTTTTATCCTTGCCATTGTGTTAACTGGTGTAGTTGGATTTGGACGTCACGGTTGTTGCTTGAATATTACTTCCGTGCTCCTAAAATATGCGAAGCTTTTCCACTCACGCTTCTTGTCTATTTTCGCTTTTTATTACAAAGTCGTGATGACGGAAGCAGGTTTTGTTGACTGGAAGCTTTTAACAGCAGATTCTATACGGAAGGCGTTGTAACCTAGGTGGTTGTTTTTCAATAAAACGTGAAAATGTTGAAGCATCGGTACGCAACAAATTCAAGGATGCGGCAAAACAGATTGTTCAAATTATAGTGCCATATAGGTTCTATGCATAAAACAAAATCCTGAGTAGTTTAGCAACAACGCTTGAAAGTTGTAATGAATACTTACCTCCCACAGGAATAGTGTGGGTAGATAAGATGGCATAAAACAACTTACGGAAAAGTCCAGGGAGCAAAATAAGACTATGTATATAGCATTAATAAACGTCAAAAAGGCCTTTGACGCGATTAATAGAACTGGGCTATAGCGATGTTCAGAAATCGCTGGACATCCTCCAAAAATTTTCAAACTATTACATAATGGTACGGAAAGTACGGTAATTTGTGATTCCGAATTGGCAGAATCGTATAATTTACAGAAATTCAATGTGAACAGCAGAACAAGCGTTTATGGTGTAAAATTTACAATATGAAGATGATTTTGCCATAATGAGTGAAAACTCGGTATAATTACAGAGCGCGATAAATTGTCTATATGATATATAATGGGATTATAGACTAACTATTAATCCAAATAAAGAAGTAATAGTAAAATAATTAGAAACTAGCGTGTGTTCTAGAGTTTCTAACGCATTACAGTCACACTTAAAATGAAATTGATGTATATATTAGGAGAATTCCCGTGATTTATCTAATTAGACGGAATTAAAAACTGATATAATTACGACTGTAGATATACCATTCGTTAGTGTTTTATTCTAAACTTCTCAACAGAATTTTTAAATAGTTTATATATATATATATATATATATATATATATATATATATATATATATATATATATATATAATCGAAAATTGTTATGTGTAATTCTTTTTCCAGTTTTTCAATTCGGATTAAACATAAAAAAATAATAACAATAAGAATAATTAAGTTAAATAAATAAATGATAATTATAAGTAATAATAATAATAATTGTACCTCCGATGGTGGCGAAAGCTTCGGTAAATTTGGTTTTGGTACTGGTGGAAATACAACATTCCATTCGTGAGTTGGATTATATATGTCTCCGCATGCATCTCCAATTATGAAGCTACAAATTTCATCTGGCCCTATTGAAATCCTTGATAATACATATACAACTTCAGCCTGTATAACAAATCGATTTAATATTAGAAAAAGAAAAAAGTCTGTATATGAATTTTAAAATCATAAAAAATTTAATAACAACGTATAGTTTCGCAATTAATAATAACTATTAAAATAAGGATAATTACAAAAATATACTCACGCCAAAGAGTTGAGTAATGCCTTCGCACACACGCGGCGTTTGGATCTTTAAGCTAACACAAAACTGACAAGATAATTTCACGATCTCTTCAGTACTTTTACCCGCTCTTATATAGTGTAATAATAATCCGACGCCTATTAAAAATAACTAATACTGAATTATAATCGATTGTAAAAGCGCAAAATTGATTTTTTGTTTATCGTTTCTTCAGTTATTATATCGCAAGGACTTCCAATCATTTTATTTCATATAACCGCAACCATTTTATTAACGGCCATCATATATATGAATCAGAGAAATACAAAGCTAAATAATGAATACAAAAAAAAAACACACACACAAAGAACAAAATATATTATTAAAAGAAAAAAACAAATATATAAAAACTGAGACGATTTGTTTTTTTTTGCTCGCGGCATAAGCACCACACCTTAAGTTTCAACAATGTTTCGTGTTATATTAATAAGTATTGACTATAAATTTTTTAAAATTTAGAATTTCATCTAGTAAATATCGTTCTAAATTTTAAGGTTTACGATGAACGCAATTTCTTTCATC
This sequence comes from Coronaproctus castanopsis, assembly GCA_032883995.1. Classification (NCBI taxonomy): domain Eukaryota; kingdom Metazoa; phylum Arthropoda; class Insecta; order Hemiptera; family Monophlebidae; genus Coronaproctus; species Coronaproctus castanopsis. The sequence goes on along the minus strand of CM065052.1, from coordinate 134,893,490 downwards.
GCATACAACTACGTAACACGCGTAATATCGGACAGGATAGAAATCATTTATTAAATTAATTTTCTTTCGACGCGTTACCTGCTTGGCAAGCTGTGCATGAAACTTTAGACATAACGCTAGTTTCAAGTTCCGACATGACTTGTTTCAAATTTAATAACTGTAACGTTTTATCGACGATTCTTGGTAAATGACGGCCGCTGCCTAAGTCGTCTTTCAGTTCACCGTCTAATTCGTACAGCAATTTCGAATAATTCATCTGAGAAAAAAGAAATTGGCAACACAAACCAGCGTGAAAAGCATAAATTAAATAAATCGGCCATCAGTTGACGTCGGACACGAGTTCAACGCTCTCGAGGATATCTTTTTCGTTTATACATAAATAAAAAACACTAATACCGATATAGTAGGTCACTCGAGGTATCAGCTGCCTATAACGTTATGATAAAATTAGATACTGCGTAAGTAAAAATTTTAGCAGTTAAAAAATAATTAGGCTATCGGTAACTTTGAGCCGTTTAACGTAAATAACAAAATTATAATTTCAACGTATACATCGTTCCCAATATTATAAGCCCGCTAAAATGTTATAAAAATATTTAATATCAAATCGAGGTGCAATTGTTCTTTTAAAATATTATGCGATATACAAGAGTAGCGTAATTAGCGAAAATCGTTACACTTCAAAAGAAATTGCAAATTGTATTAAAAAAAAATTGCGCAGACGCAAACAGCAAATATTCGTGATACGGAAGATGTAGTGTTGTAATCAAATATATTCGCAAAACATTTTTGAAGAAGCGCAAAAGTTAACAGCGGTATATAAACGCAAAAATACTAAGTAATATCTAGTACGCGCGTGATACTATTTTCATAATAACCTAAAAGAATTACAATAGTTCACAGATGTCTTCGGATTACAGAATTATCCAACGCGTGCATTAATCGGTGGCTGAAAGGAGATCGCAAAGCTGACAGAATCGGCAAAAGAATGGATTAAAAATGTAGACATTAATTTATAAAATATTATAATAGTGTTTTTATATATTAATTTATAAGATAATTATGTAGGAACTATTAACAGTAATATTTCTCAGTAAATATCAAAAATTAAGATTCAGAAAACGTTACGTATTTTTGGTATTAATACACGGTTTTGAAAGTTGGACACTAACGAAGACATTAATAAAGGCTTTCAAAATGTATGATTATATCGTACAATATTTAAATAAAAATAGACGAATAGAATACGAAACCGCGAAGTATTAAATCGATTAAATAATTGTAAATAGTAAAAGAAGTTAGAAAATTAAAATATTTCGGACACACTTCTTATATCAAGGTAAGATCGCGGAAGAGACCGCGCCCGGAAGAAAAAGAATCGCATTCGACGCGGTGATATAATTCCGCTAGAGTTGAACTGTTCCGAAACGTATTAAAAAAAAAAAAAAAAAGAATTGGTTTTAACCAACGTTGGCAACGGACATAGAACCATGATGATGATGATCAATCTTGACTATTGTGTACGATTTTCCACGTTGACAGTATTCGTTATAATGCGTGTATGGTAATAATTTCAAATTTAAAAGCAGAAAAATAAAATCATCACGCACTAATTAGTATCGTAATGACTTTTTTTTTTTTTTTTATGCTGTTTGATTTTAACTATATAAAATATTTCGTAAATATTCGTAACGAATTAGAGTCAAATTAAGTGAAAAACCAAATAAAAATGAAGCATAAACGGTTGTGTAGAGATAAAAGACAGGTGAAAAGAACGACAAATTTTACAATTAAATCCGTTTCATTACGAAATAAGGTTATACGATACGATTGGCATACTCGTTTCAGCGAGCTACGCGAATTACGCAGACTTTCTCCATTTGTGTCGGGCCAACTCTCTGCACGTGACATAATAAAACGTTATTTCGCATTTTGAACACGACATACTAACCTTTAAAGTTTGAAATCGTTTCATAGTTTCATTTTCAAGTTCTTCATCGCTTAAAGCGTGCGGCAAACTATGAGTACGATTTGCTTCGACTAACAAGGGCTCTTCTTCAGCCGACGTTTCGTTACTCCAAACGACCAATTCTCGCCATACGGGGTCATCTACATCGAACGTTCCATTTATATGTATATTTCGCCATCGTACAGGAGATGCTACAGATGAAAATAAAGAGGCGAAATCGTTAATATATTATATATAATATTTAAATTAAATTACCTCGTAACTTGATTTTTTTATATATTTTAATTACCGTATTATTATATTTAAATATTTTTATTAGTAGTTTTTTCTTATTTTAAAAATAAAGACGAAATTTACATAATTACAAATTTTCAAAACACATAAATAATATTTTTCAGTAATGAAAAATTCCCTTTTCTAAATATTCGGTAAAATTAATTAGCGATTTAAATAATATTTAATTAAATTTTTATTTCAATACGATGATTTTGTTTCCTTTTTATATTCATTTAGTAATATTCCCCCTCCACACACACATACAAAAAAAAAACGATATTTAATTTTTTGGCCCGAAACGAAATAGTTTTCATGCTTTTCGTCCGTTATTAACGTCACTTAATAAATTAGATAAGGAACATGGTTTGACAGGAACAATTTTAGGAAATTCTTGCATATTTATCGAATGATTTTTAAGATATGTGAGGTTGTCTAGTTCACACGCGAATGCGAGTTTATTCATTTATTGTCATACATTCTACACGTATTCATCAGCGGTTATCCGTGTATATATAAGAATTCAATTTTGAATATTGGTTATTTCGTTATGTATGTTCCCATCTGTAATGTTTATTGTTACATAACCGTACGTATGTATATGTGTATGTATATAATGAATGTTCTTTTTTTATTATTTCCTTTTTATTTCGTATTTTTACATTATACAATAATTGACGTTCGGGCTGTTATACTCGCGATTTGTAAAATAGCTAAATAATTTTAAATATGCAAAATTATATTTTAAAAAATTATTTTATTATTTTTACTAATGCTCATTAAATGTTCTAAACATATCTATTTTAGTCTAGGGCAGAATTTCAATTATTTCTAAATCCGTTGATAAATATCGATCGTTCTTTTTAATCGATATTAAAATTATACTTTAGACTAAAATAGATACGTTTTCAAAATTTCCATACAAACAGATTAAAATTAAAATCGATAAAAATGATTCGTAACAATCATAATGAATGAATTTGAAGAATTCAAAAAAAAATACAGTACAACAAAAATTAAGGGGAAAAAATACAAGAAAACAAGTAAAATAAAATTCGTACAGAAATAACATACAATCGACACAGTTATTGTACAGGTCGAATTTTTTAAACGATTTGAAATAAGACGAATCTTGCATTAAATTCTATTTGTGAATTTTAACACAGACCAGAAAGGAAAACTATCGAACTAAGTTAAAAATAAGTAAATTATCAAATTTTTATTTCGATTTACGAAGAAAAGATTTGTATAGAACCAAATAATACTTCGTTAATCTAGGAACATATAAAAAAAAAATATTATTCACTTATACATAAAGTTACTTATTTTATACGAATATTAAAAATGTAGCATACATTACCGATAACGAAAATCGATAAAAGTGGGGCAGTTAGTAAAATCCACACTACGCTGTTGATACATGGTGTTAGCTTCCAGCGCATAATACACAGATAATATCGTGATTGCTGGAAGCGTTAGCTCCGATTTTTGTACCTAATTTCCACAGTCACTTGTAACCAACCTGCGAATAAAACTACTGTTGTAAATCTACATAATGAAATTTAAATAAAAAGCTATAAATAATAAATACGGATATTTAGGGCCTACCAACCATGGATATCAGCAAAATAGTCTTGTCCTTTACCACTGGTTCATCGGTGTTGCATACTGACGCATCCTTCTTCAATGGGTTTTTTAGTTGCTGTGTGTTATTCGCTTCCGCAGTCATTTTCCATCCTTTCAGTCGAACTTTATACGGTTCACCTCGCCGTGGACTTCATAATAAGACTCTAACATACAACATACATCGGTTGTACGTTCCAACTGTCTCTCAGCGCTCAACTTCTTATACGATGTATTTATCATCGATTAGCATCGTACAGCTAAAGAAGTGACACGGCTGTTATTAGTCAAGCTGAGCCAATTAGTCTCATTCCTGTGGATTCCATCTCATGCCGGGATTCCAGGGAATGAACCAGCAGATAGAACAGTAAAGGAGGCTACTACTTTGTTTGCGATCCCAAACGTCGCTGTTTCAGCTACCGATGTGCGTAATTATTACAAATCAAGACTTTTTGCTTCGTGACAACAAAAGTGGCAATCGACCGCCTCATTAAATAACTTTAGCCATATCATGGATTTCGTTTTACTTTGGAAGACTTCGCCTCGAAACTGCAGATAAGACGTTATCCTCAGCAGATTGCGGCTGGGTCATACCAGACTAACCCATTCACACCGGATCTCCTCACTTCCCCTGCTCTTCAAAGATGAATATTTCTCTCTTACTAACCTATTTATTTACGCATATCTAGCAAAATTAAGGTTTCTTCATGATTATTGACGGTAAAGTGAGGAGTGAGTATTTAAAATCAATCATCTCCTACATAATACCGCGAACAAATAGGCGATCAAATCGGTTTTTAGTGAACCGCTTACATGAACAAACCTAAGTTTAAGTTCTCCGTTGCCGTCAGCTTTTTGCTCGTATAATTCTCTTTTAAACACGTTTCCCTCTGTGGATCGTATATTCTGATAACAGGTATTTCTTTAATAAGTTACTTCTCGAATATAATTTGCGATGAGGACATGAGTTATTTTGATCGTTTTAGATTTATATTATGCAATGGTTGTTTGGCATGTGTGTGTTCCTTTGTTGATGTACATCCGGCGTGTAAGTAAAAGTTTATATTGTATTTATTATCTGTTGAGTAATATACGTGAATTTATGTGGAGTAGGATTATGTGAACGGGGTGTAAATAATTTATGTTTTAATCAGTGTGAAACTTGTGAATACATATAGTTTTTCTCGCGTGTTTAATGAGTGTGAGACTTATGAATGTATGTAGTTTTTTCTATATTTTTTTTTTAATTTTGAAATTATTTATTGTACTATTTTAATTGTAAGCCTATACTATACTTGGCAAACTCGGGTGTGAGTAACGCGTTAACACAACACACACAGTGCTCGTATATCATCCATAAGTTCATACAAAAAAAAAAAACAATTAGTATTCCTTTAGGCTTCAGCGCACTCAGAAGTTACAGGCAATGAAACAGTTGATAAAGCCACAAAACGCAACTGAAAAACATATATTAAATCCACACTCACAAATAATATTTACTCAGTCGTAACATAAAAATCGCTGCCCTTTATCAATAATACTGCTAAATCCATTGTGCTCACACACATCTTTTCCAAATCAAAACAGTTTCAGGACACTGGATAGCTACGGAATAAAAAAAAAAGCACGAAGAAATGGTTACAACTAGATTACAAATAGGACACGTCCTACTTACATCACAATACCTGTTAGACAATACACATCCTCCAAACTGTACAACATATCAATATTCAACGAAATCCCTACAATATATCAAACAGTTCACTAGGTACAATATCAACGGATGATCCTACAAAAATAAATACATTAATAAAATCCCTTACAGACACCGGTATAATTAGCACTATATAAACCTATCCTCAGTAGCAACTGATTTTTAGCGTCTATAATAATAAAAATAATGAAAAAATATTCAGTTAATTATTAACAAAATAAAAATTAACCGGTGAAATAGTACCATCTTTTGAGCTTTGATTATTATTAGATAAGGCTAGTATTTTTGTTATATTTTATATAGAAAGAAAAGGAAATTAGTAACTATATATTTTATCGTGCACAATAGGTTTACACATTTCCACAGCGATATCAGCGCTGACGTAATTTTCGATGTAGGATTGCAGTTTATCGATATAAGATTATAATTTATCGATATTAAGATTATACGAGATGAATGATGACTTTTTTGTGATTACACTTATACTCGCCAAATAAGTAAAGACGAAATTTAGGTAACAACGTTCGAAATAAAGGAAACGATAAAATAAAATTTAATATCGAAAAGTAAAAATTAAAAGTTTAGAAATGTAAAATAAATATTTTTAAAATTAAGACATTTCACGTCAACCAAAAAAAAAAAAAAAAAAAAATACACGTTACAATTTTACGTACCATATAGGGGAACAACGTGATTGAAAACAAACTTAGATAGAATTCCGAAAAACAAATTCGTTTATTAATTGTGCGTATTAAAAAGAAAAAAATTGTTACGAATCGAACAAACATAAATAACAAAACATTATTATTATGTAAGTTACGCTCATTATATTATTTGTCTATAAAAGTATCGATAAGTCGTGGAAAAGTGTAAACCTACCGTTGACCATAAAACGGGGCATACCAGTATATATATATATATATATATATATATATATATATATATATATATATATTATATATATATAATGGGGAAAACATTCATCCAGAAGTGGATAGATAAAGGCTTATCGTGATCGTATCGTGATATATAAAATGCAATATATTCTTAATTCTGGAGATCCGTGTACATAGTTCGAATGAACAATAAAGAAAATAAATCTAAATTATTATATTTAATAATTCAATTTTTATTATCATCATTATTATTATTTTTGAAACACAAACAAGTCACTGTAATGCTCGTACTGTTAAGATATTAGTTTTATGCTTGATAATAGCGTAATGGTCCGAAAATTTCACGTTTAATATAACTTTATTTTATTATTATTATTATTTTTTAATTATAACTTTTATTGGGTTTTCGCGATGTTTTCACTCATCGAACGAATATAAACAACCAAACCAGAAAATAATAATTACCGAAATAGGTGGAACTTCAAATAACAACACGATGTAAACCGGATTAAATTAACCTGTTAATATAAAACTAACCCAAAAAATGCATTAAAACACGTAATAGACACTGCGCTATTCGACATACGTAAACATCGAATGAACGGTCAATATTGAGCGTTGCAAATATGAACATGATAAATAACCTTGAACCGCATGTACGAAAGACAAAGACAACTGAACGTTTGGACACATACGACACCGTAAAGTCTTCAAACGACAATGTTTGGAACTATACTTATTTCACCGCGGTGTTAATATATATAAAGTTTCTGTACACCGCAAAAATAATCGACGATATAATACAAAGTGTAACAATGTGATTCTAGCAGACGACGATACGATAATAGCAATAACAAAAAAATCGTGCATAATAATAATTAAATCGTATATATAATTAAAATAATATTTGCAAATATTTATAAACTTTAAAAATAGAAATAAATGAAAATGTTATCAAAACTATCGTATTAAACATAATTTCTTTTATTATCCTTCTAAAGAATATGCAGTTTATCGCATTCGATAAAATTCATTTCTTCCGGGAAATGGACATTGGTAGTAGATGAAAATTATTTGTAAACAAGAATGCGTAAATTCGAAATCATACACTGTCATATATAAAAACAACAATGTATAACTTATATAGCAGACAAAAAGCGACTGTCAAATTCAATGACATCAAGTAAAAAAAATATATAAATAAATAAATAAATAAATAAATAAATAAGGCAGGGATCTTTATCGCCTAACCTGTTTAATGCATTTGCGGAAATGCTTATAAATGAAACACGTTCAGTGAATTTAAAAAACAAGGAATCAAAAAAAAAAAGGAAAAGCAAAAGATTACATGTAATCAAATTTGTCGATGATCAAGTTTTACGATCAGACAGCTCCAAAACACTTCCATTAGGACAGACTATAACGCATAATATGGATTGTACTGAAGATATTAACAAACGTATAGCAATGGAAAAAAAACTACCAACGATAAATACACACCTATTACACAGAAAATAATGTCCGTCGACATATGTCGATGATCAAGTTTTACGATCAGACAGCTCCAAAACACTTCCATTAGGACAGAATATAACGCATAATATGGATTGTACTGAAGATATTAACAAACGTATAGCAATGGAAAAAAAACTACCAACGATAAATACACACCTATTACACAGAAAATAATGTCCGTCAACATACGCAAAAACTTGGTTAAAACTTTGGTGCGGTCATTGGCACTATATGCTGCGAAAACAAAAGATTTTGAAATGCGGTGGGGGTGGATATTAACAAACGTATAGCAATGGAAAAAAAACTACCAACGATAAATACACACCTATTACACAGAAAATAATGTCCGTCAACATACGCAAAAACTTGGTTAAAACTTTGGTGCGGTCATTGGCACTATATGCTGCGGAAACAAAAGATTTTGAAATGCGGTGGGGGTGTCTACAAAAAATTAGCTGAGTAGAGAAAATGAACAACTAATTACTGGAAAGATTAAATGAAAAAAGAAGTATATTATGAAATATCCACAAGAGAAAACTTGTATTACGCCAGAATTAAAATATCTTGAAGGATGTTATTGAAGGTAAGATAATGGGAAAAAAGTCACGTGGAAGACCACGAACAGCACTCATCGACATAGTGCTAAAAGAAAGTCGACTTATCCGGAATTAAAGAAGAAAAGTTACGACCGGATTGGATGGAAGCGATTAGTACATGGTCCTAATCATCCTACGTGTTGATACACTGATGATGTATATATATCACATATACATATATAGAGTAAAATCCGATCGATCTGAAAATCGATGGGAGAGACGTCACCTGATAATTCTAAACAACCTGAAAATTTGTTAGAAGACCAGCCAAATGACTTATCTTCGGCAAATTGATACGAGGTGATTGTTGCCGTTACCATTTCCAGGTGTTTTCCATATACTTGTTCTTTCAAAATAAGCACGATATTAACACCGTCGATAAGTTCTATAATTTAACCGTTTAATTCGAAATGTCATCTATACGATACACACACTTTAACGGCCATTTGATAGACGTTAAAAGTTTCAATTCTAGAAATAAATAGTCATCGAGTCATCTGAAAAGCGATATTATACACGAAATATTACTTTATATTATGAAACCGGTGTGAATAATTTTTAATAAACACCTTTTTTTCCGTTCTTTTTGATCGGATTTATATTAAGTATTAAAAATTTAATTTATTATTAAGTTAAAATAACTATTTGCCAAGGTTAAAAGTTGTACTTGCCCAATAATTTTGTGAAAAGTAGGTTAATTAATGAAATAAAGGGTTTTTTTCTTCTTCTAAAAACTCGCTATGACTGATAGGATTAAAACATTAAAATTATTACGCGACGAATGGATGACAGCTTATGTATGTGATTTCATCTGCACGTAACTATTTTTTATCGATGGGAAAAATACACAGATTTAATAAAAAGAAAATCATTAAATCATATATTAATTGATTTGTCAAATCATTACACTTTAACGGTCCAATATAAGTTCTCGTTATATTTCGAATTATATCTTTTTTTTAACGGTTAATTTTAATTTCAAGATTTTCTTTAATATATTTTATCCCGTCTTGATATGACTGATAATCGGAAAATAATAATAAGCGGATCGCAACCGGGTAATAATACAAAAAAATCGTCATAATCATATTTTCACGCGTGATATTTATTGTTTCAACCATTACTTTAACAATCGAGAATATAGTCTTGTTATAATCCCAACTAGATCCCCCCAAAAAAATTAATTATTATTTTGCGATTATTTAACATATTCATTTTTTGAATTAGTTGCGTGCATTCCATTTAAGCTCGATGTTTAAAAATCAAAAATATCGCCACCCGAAACGTAAATACGTGTATAAATTTGTTTCATTCGTATCTTAGAAAGTTAATTTATTATTCGCATTTTACTAAAATGACGATTATTTACCCATTTATTTATTTATACGTATCGTGTACTTGTAATCTAGCTAGAATCACGAGGCGAGAGATGTTAAATAATAGGTAGGAAGTGAATGAGATGAAGAAAAGTTGGAGTTTCTGTACTGATTTTCCTCACCAAATTCATAATAAATGCTAAACTTTGTAATTATGTTCTAATTGACAATTCGAGTAATAGCCTTATAGGCAGTAGCTACTCGTATAAAAAAAAACAAATTGTCCACGATATTTGAAGTAACGAACCGTAAGAAGAGGAATGAGTGAGAAATAGTCGAAAACGCGATGCTGGGAATGCAAGTAGGAGAGGATTCATGTTTTAGAAGATGTTTGTATGCGAAGTATGTGTGACCTCTACGTGCAGACAGCACAGAACGACCTCATTGTAGATATTTTACAGGATGAAGCGTCTAATCAAATGATTTTAGACTGTTTGTTTCCAGAGTATATATAAATACCACATAAAACAAAAGGGGCTGATTCAAACATTCTGTTAAAGATATACATTTTAAAGGGTTCTTCCGCAATTCAACGAAAAAAGAATCGATGATTTTCCTTAGAAAAACCAAATGTTGAGTGTCACGATTTAGTGACACACACGCACACACACACTATATATATATATATATATATATATATATATATATATATATATATATATATATATATATATATAAAACGGTTTAATAGGTCGCAGGCTTTATATTATTATCGACTAATTTAAATGCGTTATACGTCGATTGCTGACAGCAATTTCACCTCACGTAATAAACTTATCATTTGTGTACCGAATGTGATTAGGCAATCGATGAATGATTTCATCACGTTTGTCCAATCTTAACATTTTATGTGCACTATTAATAGTGTAAATAAAATTGAGCATATAATTAGCTTCGTATGCGCCATATTCACACGATAGCAAATAAAATATTAAAAATAAGAAATTATGCTCTAATAGACGCTAGACTAAGCCATGGTGTAAAAGCTTGAAGTAGGACAAGGAAAACTTATTCTATAAATATTAATCGATTTCAAAAGTGTTTGAGAAGAATAAGCCTCAAAAATGGTATTAGTTTTCACGAGGAAATTGTGGAAACATCCAGATATAAGGTTAAATAGCAAAATGCACGACTACTAAGAAGAATATAAATTAATAAAAGTGGAAATAAAAATATTAATTTAAATAAAATACAAAATACACATACCTGGAACAAAATAGATTGATAAGTAATATAAAGATTGGAAAAGATCCTTCCTGATGATATAATAAATGAATATACCGCCAAACAGAAATTTGGAAAAATGACTACAAAATAAAATAAATATATAAATTGAATAATTGACGTGCCACTTACGTTAAATATATTACAAAGTTAGGGAAAAATTTATATAAATATAAATATTATCGTAACTACCTATGGTCAATTGAAAGCTTGAAGGGATAAGGAAAGTTTTTTTTGTTTTTTTAAATGTAGATTTTCTGTTCTATGGGCAAGATAGTGTGTATGTTTCTTTTTTATGTAAATATTTTTAAACTATAATTGTTATTATGTTATGTACATTGTATATTTACATCAAATGTACGTTAAAAAAAGTAATACTAGTAATAATATTAAAAGTAACACAACACACCAGCAATAACAATAATAATAATAATAATAATAATATAATAATAATAATAAATTGTATATAATGGAAGATAATTAATAGCAGTTTGAAAAAAAAATCACTTATAGAGTGTAAAACAAAAACCTTGCCATTATCGTTGTCACAATTAATATGTCAAAATTTAAATACATATCATTTAATAACAAAAAATTAATCTTAATAAGTTACAATATATGAATATTCAGTGCGTGAGACAAGTTTAAAATATTTTGGTATAACAATTTTAAAAAATTTAAAATTTTACGATAATTTCCGTAATGTATAAAATAAAAAAACTAAATTTTAATTCATATTTTTAATAAACTATACAACAATAGTAATAGATTAAATTATAAAAAAGATCTAATCTTGCCCAAAATCGATCATAATTCTGAATTTAATCTATAACAGTATCATTTACTACGAAATGCCAAAAATCAAAAGATTTATAACATTAAGAAAAACTATATACACTTATATTTAGTTTGTTTAAATGTCTTCCACGTATCATATGTTTTGGTTTTGTGTTAGCCCATTAAGTTTTAGAAGTGATAAACCGAAAACAAATAATCATATTATTATACTGTAATTAATTAGGTTAATATTAAAATTATAGTATAGTATAGTATATTTATATTTATTTCCAGAAAAAAAATTTATAAATATGAAGAATTTATATGTACATACACATATGCAAAGTATCCTTAAAGTTACTTTATCAGTTAAATACAACCAAATGACTTTACAAAACTAAAGAAATAATAAAGAAAATAAAAGTAAAATAATAATAGGAAAAATTAAAAAAAAAAACAAAAAAAAAACTAGTAGTTGGTATATTAAATTTAGTTTAACTTGTATATAGATAAAAAAAATAATCCTAACACAGATCTGATGGTATAATGTTACATTAGAAATCGGTGCTTAATAAGACGATGCTTATATTTAGTGTAACGCATTGAAATCAAGCATATTGTAATCCCCGATTACCTGAATTAAGTTATTATCATGATACATTTATCATAAAATTTCTTTGATAATTTATAAATATGATATGAGGAATAATTAGCGTGGAATGCATGTAGTCCATCGACGAGCATTTAATGATATTCTGCAACACCGGTTTTGCATTACCTGGAGTTTTTTGTAAGTACTAACGGACACTGAACACTAGACCGGACAACCATAAACTAGGTCTTATAATGGTAGTGTAAATTAATTTCTTGTTTACTGAAGAAAGATGAGAACGGTAACTGAAAATTTGTGCAAGTATTCGAATGGGTTTTTTCGCGTCACCGATAGATTTATTAATGCGCGCGTTAAATGAAAGACGAGAGTCTAGAGTAACTCCTGGATGGTTAACCTGCTTCTGCCGACTGATGCATATTAATAGTAATATCAGACAGAGAAGGAGGAAATCTTTTAGTAAATAGTATAGCGTGCTATTTCTCGGTATTTAATTTTAGCCTCCAGCGTTTATTTCTAAATAGCATTTGCAGGCTTTTTGTAACCTATTGTATATCAGTTCTGAACGATGTGCAAAATAACGCCAGATCGTCAGCACAAAAACCCGCGTGGACGAATGGTATATTAGGAAAATCGTTTAATAATATTAAAAATAGGTAAGGACCTAAAATACTTCCTCGCGGAACACCTGCAAAAAGAGAGGTTCTCGCTTCTCTTCATGTGCGAATAAATCTATCGCCTTTTACTAAAGATTTTCTATTCGAATTAAAAAACGCTCGTGTCGTTCATTTTGACGAATTAAATTTTACAGATTTTAATATTATAATGATTACTTTATTATCTCGCTTACCCGCTCAGAAATATGAATTCGCGACATTATTGAATTATATAGCGTCATAAATGTAAAATTCCAATTAAAATATACAATGCGAAATTAAACGTACACCCGGAAAAAAATTGCAAACAATGTCGATCGAAATTCGCCTATTATTACGACGAATGTATAAAAATAGCGGATACTCGATTTTACTAGAACGAACGCACCTGACAAATAATATTACAGAAAAATAGAAAATACCGCGCTAACGGAAGATAAAGAGTTACGGTATTAATTAATAATTTATGTATTGAAACGAGATTTGCGTGACGATAATGTCTACTATATCATATCGTTGTCTTTTACTCAAATACAAATGAAAGTAAACTGTCAGCTCGATCCGAATTACTCGGATTACTAAATTGTAGCCGGGGGGGTAAGTACTAAAGACTGACTAGGATAAACAGATTTCAACAATTTTCAAAAAGAGGCGTGTTGGATGTCGCTTTAAGAATTCAAGAAGTAAGAGCGAATTCATTCGTTCGCACGCGATATCACTTTTACGAGTACGTAAACAATGATAAATCAATGACGATGGAAATAATAATAATAATAAGGCCAATAGAAATGTTTAAAATTAATCGATATTATTCTTCACGTAAATACGCGACATTTTTAAATAAACATTGGTGCAAAATAATAAAAACAAAATAAAGGACTTGGCAATTTTTCTTAATTCGATATACTTAAGTAAAGTAAATAATTCGGTATAAAAGGGGAAATACTATTTTTAGAATAAAATCGCAATAAGTATAAAAAAGTTAATAATATTAATTACTTTTTGAAAATAATCGCAATTATAAAATAATAATCGATCATCGTCATCAATATCAATAAATAATTTTTTTATACATAAACAAATATTTCGTAAATAGGCATATCTACGCGAGCAATATACAGATGCATATGTATGCATATGTATGCATATGATTGTAAAAATCTACTTACAATAAGCGCGGAATAATTATGAGTAAAAACTTACAATTTACACATATATCTGAGCATATTTCCATACATTCGCAGATCACTTCCGAAACAAACATACATATTAGCTTCAACAAATGATAATCAATTTACACACACACACTACAGCACACTCGGGCATATACTCTCGTAATATGTATCGTCGCAAAATCATTTATATATATACACCGCATTCTTCAATTTATCTGTTAATTCCATTTCTATATACAGGATATAAAATTAGATTCAAGTTCCGAGCCATGAGCAGACGATGGAAATTTCATCGTCCTGTTATACCGTACAATCTATTATATTGGTTCAATAAAAGTAAAATAACAATATCGTATTTATCAGTTCAGAAAAAAACGCGTCAATTTTTCCCATGCGTTCAAATCTACGCCCACATCTTATAATTAATTTATTAAAATATCGATTTCTTTGTGATTCGATAATTGTACATTGACTATAAAACCCCCGAAGAAAAGACCGAAAAACAACAAAAATTTCAAAGTCACATGGAATATCGAACATTAGGTGCAAAAGCCAAGTGTACATTACGAAATAACCGCAACAATTTAACAAAAGTTTAAATTTATATGATAGAACAAGCAAAATATTTTCATACGAAATCTGTAGTGACACTAAAAAAGATATCATAAAGACCACAGACGCGGTTGCAATCGAACTCTTAATTCGCAAATAAACTGTCCACGTAAGCATTGATAAACGAAACAATTTTTTTGAAACTTAAAGAAAAATAAATAATATCTCTGATGGTGTGTATGTATGCTGTAATAGAGAAAAAGAATTCGCTGTAAAAATAATAATAGCCTTATGTATTCGACTGGCATATGAAATACTCGTTACGAAATATTTCTTACTTTTTATTTTGATTATTGCCAAATCTAAAATGGGATAAAATCAAAGCTATTATATAAAAATATAAAAATAAATACGCACAGCTTATTGCGGTTAATTATTTATAAGAAATTTCGCGTATGTCAAATCTATGTTAATGAGAGCGTTATTTCATAAATATGTTAAGATAAAAGTTTTATTTTTGATTAAGTTGTTCAAACATTTTTTGAACAAACTAATATCATATATAAAATATCAGTTATAAATTTACATATTCTCCATATATACATTTATTATACATATACATATAAACACACACACACATATATATATGTGAACCGTGAAATGGGTGTCAGTTGTTTGGTCGCGTATGGGGCATACTCAACCGAATACGATAAATAAAATTTATTATCGTTTAAACTTTTATTTTCAGCTATTATTATAATTTTCATGCAAAAAATTTGTCGTTATTTATTTTACGTTTTATAGACAACTTTCATCAAAATAACAAATAAACAATAATTTATTCACAAATAATCCGATTTTCATAATACTTTCACGAATACTGTTACTATTTTTTAACACACACACACATATATATATATATATATATATATATATATATATATATATATATATATAATTTTCATAAGCTTAATAGCTTATGAAAACATTCGTTTGGTCAACTGTGCTGTATGGCGCTTGGGTGCTGAAACAAGTAGACCGTAAGCTACTTGAAGCATTTCAAATGTGGTGCTAGAGGAAGTTTCAACGAATATCCTGGACAGAAAAAATTAGTAATCAAATAGTACTTGACAAAATGGGAGAAAGAAGAAATATCTTAGACCGGATAAGGAAAACTGGACTGGGATAGTTTGGACATTTGGACATTTACTAAGATCAAATCAAAGCATATTATCCACAATTATCGAAGTAAAATTGTTGGAAATCGACCGCGTGGAAGACCCAGAAGGACGATTATAGACACTGTATTAAAAGACACTGGAATGCAAAATTATGTGGACTTGAAGAGGACGGCGCACGTGTTGGGGCGAATCAGACAGATGGCTGTTACATAATCATCATGTATATATATATTTGATTATACCATTTTTAAATGTTTTCTAAATGACTAGACCGATATTTATATATTTATTATTATTTAAGCACGATTTCATAAAAAGATATACATGTTTTACATCGTAAAGACAAGAACCGTTACACCCCTGAACGACAAACGATCTACTATAATATTCACTCGTTCGAAAACATAACAAAAACTTTCTTATTTTGCGCTGACAGGGAATTTTCAGACAGAGTGAACTATGTACCTTCATTCATTGTTATCCACACGTATTTATTGACAAATTTCTAACCTTGTAAGTCTCCATTAATACGCGAGACCAAGCGGTTTTTAAAACCTAACTGATTTACTACTTAAGACCGAAACCAATTAATATTATATATTTAAATGTTTATCATAGGCGCCCACTTCAAGGGGGACAGTCGCACCCTCGAAGTTATTATACGGGAGCCATGATCCCTCAATAGTTATTAATTAAGGACTTTGTCCTTCAATGTTTATTATTCAAGAGTTATAAACTCTTTCAGCACTAAAAATATATAAATAATTTTTTTTTTTTTTTAAAATGAATTTAAATGAAAATTTGTTTCGTACGCTTATCGTATTTATATTTTGCGTATAATTTCCTAGATACTATTTCCTTCTTGAATTTCAGATTTACGTTAGTAGGGGAGTAATATTGGAGAATAAATGCTATTGTCAGCATTTATTGAAAATTGTTTTCATCGATTGGTGTTCTATTCTCAGAAAACCGTTGATTATGGTTTCCTGTTTTTCTGATTTTACATTTCTGTTTTTTTTTTTTTTTTTTAACTTTGTGATTTACACATTTCCTTTTAAATCAATCACGTTCTCACATTCTTAATTGTTGAAAGCGAATGGTGCAATGCATAAATATTTTCTGTTTATCAGTAACCGATATTGTTGGACATTTTTATGAATCCGATACTGTTCAACGTATTCAAATTAAACTGATGGATAAATTTATAATTAAAACAGGTAAATAATTCTCAGGTTCGAAGGGATTAGACCCCATTAAAAGTCAAATTACAATTTTATCCTAAAAATGTGTATACATATTTTCATATATATATATATATATATATATATATATATATATATATATATATATATATATATATATTATATATTCGTTTATCTATTTTATGTTGTTTCATATTTTCACACACACCCACATATATATATATAATATGTGTGTGTGCGCGTGCGTGTAAAATATGAAAAAAATATGAGAAAGAAACGGTTATTGATATATAAACATACACACATACACATATATTATATGTATATATAATATATATACAAGTAATGGGTTTTCTCAGGAAAAACGAGGATGTAGTGGAAAAAAAGGGTCGAATTAACGAATGGTGAAGATTCATAGCTTTTCGATCTGAAACAATAAATTATTGCCTTTAAAATTTCCTCCAGTAGCGGCCTGGTACATGTAAGACCGGCAGTGCAAATAGTAAATTAAATGATACAAATTATCACATATAAGAGATGAATTTACACTATAATATAATAATAAAGTATCCAATTCTGAGAACAAATTTCTGAAACTCTTTTTAAAACGCATTAACGCGAGGAATTAAACTGACTGATATTTAGATGTAGTTACAAGGATATGTTACAGCATTGCAACGATAGTCAATAATAAATATGGATCACAAAGAAGTTAAAAACTAGTTTTCGCCATTTTTGTATATCTGGAAACGTTATTATAGAAGATGAACACCTTAAAATAAATAAGGAATATAGGAAATATTTTTTTATGTTAAAGAAAAAATCATAATAGTGACGAACAAAGGAAACAAATGCGTCAGTTAAGATCTTACACATTTACTTACATACACATACGCCTATAAAACGACTACCTCAGTTTTTTTGTTTTTTTTTTTAAATGAAAATATATTCAACATATTTTTAAACATACAAAAATAAGTTGGTCGGACTATTATGAAAGAAATTTTAAGAAAAGGGACACAAAAAATTATACTATTCTAGTTTCACAACAAAACAGTTTATCAAAATTAACGATCCCTTGAACTTTATCTATCACAATTAAATTCGAAACTATGATAGCGAATAAGAATATGAATCGAACCGGGTAAATTGTTTTTTATACTAAGCTACAGTATATGATGCTAATAATCAATTTATACTTCGGCCATTCATAATTGCCTATTCTTTATAATTACGATATTTATTACCGTACAGCGTATTGTATATAATAAATCGCGTTTTCATAGTATGTTTGTGACGAACCAGCAGTATAAAATACGGAGAACGAATAGAACAGTTCCTGTAAAAGTTCAACATTATGAGTTAATTTCTCTTCTTCCATGTTAATATTATTGATTTTTTTCGGATGGTTTAAAAGATCAGGTAAGACACGTTTAAAGAATTTGATGAATTGTGAGATTTATGCGTCGGTTGGAGCTTGGTTACATTGAATTCGGAGCCGATAATAAATTACCCAAAAATTTTTATGTTCATTATATACATCGTATCGTATGCAAGATGAATTACTGTCGTCTTCACATGACGTCAAAAGCGTTTTTGACCTTGTTTATAGCAGTAACAATGATTCTAGTTATCGAAAAAATTACTAATATAATCGTTTTTATACTTAAGAAGAAAAAAAACATAGACCACAATGGTAAACAATTAATTTTTTGTTTATGAAAAGTTTATCTTCCTCATGATTACGTTAGTTTAAATGGAAAAATAATAATTAGAAGTAAATCAAAATAAAGAACAATAGACACTTATTTAGGAAAGGTGAAAAAACCGGTTTCGATCGAAGATAACGAACATATTTCCGGGTTTACATAATTTATATTAACTTGGTCGCTGTAACGTGGAAAATAATTCATAAAGTTATTCACTCTTGCCAATGCTCGACTTACAAATTCTAGATCTTAAGCAATAATAGAACGATTTAAACACCTGCATTATGATTTACGTGTATATATATATATATATATATATATATATATATATATATATATATATATAATATATATATTATATATATATATATAATATATATATATAAAATATATATATTATATATATATATATATTATATATATATATATATATATATATAAAATTTTACGACTTATAATGAAATTCAATAAGAATACGCGCAATTATTCGTCACATAAATTATTAGAAAGGCTAACAATAAATTTCTTTCAGTCATGATATGTCCGCTATTATGGTACGTGAAATTTTAATGTTAACTAAATTTTTTATTTTTTTCAGTTGATGTGAAATGTCTCAATTTTAAACCTATTTATATAAATATATTGCAAATTATCGAAATTAACGCTGTGGATAATTTTGTGCATTTGGAATCAACGTTAACTAATAGTGGAAGTTGCTTACCGGATATAATAAATCGCAGATTAACATTAGCGCGCAATGCTACAGTTAGACTAACAAAGATCTGGAAGTATACAGCGCCGACGCTGAATACAAAGTTGAATTTACTAAACTGTCTAGTCTTTTCAATCGGTACCTTACCGCTGAGCGTGTAAGCGAAATAGACGGGTTTGAAAGTTGGGTATCGTGGATAGATCGAAAAATTAATGAATACATATATTTTTTTTAGCAGAAGTTGAAAATACATAGGTGTTTATCAAACAGAATACGAAAAAGATTTCTGGGTTTCTTCGGGCAAGTTACGAGAGATATAAATTAACTACAACAACTTGAAAAGTGAACGGGCGAAGAAAAAAAGAAGACCCAAGAAGGCCTTATAACATGCGATGGAGCTGAAATTTTCAAAAATTGTATAGCGGTATATTCGGAGTCTGGGGACTAAAATTCCAAAATTTGTAATTTTACACGTATATACAAAATTTCGTCCAAATCATTAGAGCCGTTTTCGAAATGACTATATATATATAAATAAATAATTAAAATGTACATGATGGTCATGTCATGCGGAAACAAACAGATAGTTGGGCCAGAAAATGTATAGAATGGATTCCGTTGGATAAGAAAAGGAAAATTATAAGACCAAAAAGATGATGGAAAGATGATATCGTCAAATTCGCGAGGACTAGTTGGATGCGGAAAGCAAGGGATAGAAGGTTTCGGAAGCAAATGGATGCTGAATATCAAAGTAAAAACAATAAAATAAAAATCGTAAGACGCATTTGCTCAAGTTGAGGTTTCATTATTATTTAATTTTGATTATTCTGTGTATGTATTTTTGGTGTAATTAAATGAAATAAAGGTTTTATTATTTATTTATTATTATATATATATCCAAGAATCACAAGATTTATACATACATATATATGCATGAATATGCATATTTTGTACATGTATGTGTTTGTGGTTCCTAATCAAAATATCAAAATAATGCATCTGATAGTAGTATAGAAATTCACTTTGCGGTGAAAATAATGCGTACAAAATGTTACAAATATATAACAAATCTCGAAAAAATATTTTGTGGGAGTATCGAAATTATTTTATTTTTATTTTTATAGTTCGAAGTGGTTTTTATAATCGAAAATAATGTAAATTAATTTAAGTTATATATATATATATAATAAAATCATTATCATCAATTAAGGAGACTTTACTCTTGTCTTTATAGCTTTTTCTTCGATCTTGAATTGCGTTCAAAATGTTTGTATGAATCATTTGGACTTTTTTTTATCTGGTCTACTCATTTGGTTCGAGTTGTTCCTCGATACCTCTTCCCTTTAATTTTCTCTCAATTATTTTAGTTATGAAGCTGTTGAGTATATGCTTCAAAAATCAATCTCTTCTTTGTTATTGTTACCAGTTTCTTTTGTTCTTCCACCATTTCTAGTATTTCTGAATTTGTTTCTTGCTGTGCTGTTCCATATGCGGCGTCAATCCCACATTTCGATCCCTCTAAACGGGTACTGAAGATTTTTTTATCACCTTCTTTCACGAACCGTATTATTCCATATGTAACTTTTCGTTAGTCCTTTCCTCGTGAATAATTTCACATTTTTGTAAAATAATTTTCCTTTTTCTATGAAAGTTTGTTTAGTGATTGCAATTGTTGTTGTCTTTATTTTAATATGACTTCTTTCTTGATCTGTTATTGTGCTTCCAATTGTCTTGTTCTAATATTCTATCGTCTAGTTTTCTTCGTGTTTTGTTTTCAGTGTTTTTGCAACTACTAATATTTCTGATTTTTCTTTCTGTTCATTTTTAAATTTATTTGTAATATTGCTATTCGTCGTTGCAGCTGTTGACAAATTTTCACTTAAATTTTTCCTACCCAACTTATCCGTTCCATATTCCTCAAAGCCCATATCTCGAACGCTCGTAACTTATTAATATTAACTTTATTTAATGTTCACGTTTCAATACGATTAATGGTTATCTTTTATCTTAATATGTCTTGTTTTTTTTTTTTTTTTTGCTAGTTCAATTCTATAATTAATTTCAATATCATAATAGGGATTATAATCTAGCCGAGATATTTAAACTTCTCAACACTATGCAAAATAGTTTCCTTGCAATCATCATTACGTTTGGTTTTTTTTTTCCACAATTATTACCGTACCTAGCACATTCTCTGCAGTTGCTGCGATTATCACCTGATCATGCGCGAAGTTTATAGTTTTTCATTTTTCTCCTTCTATATTTATTCCATAGTTAATACTTTTAAATGCTTCCTTAACTATTTAACGTCGCATAAAATAAGAATATTTCGCTAATGGAAGAAATTAGGAAATAATAACACCGAATTTAGTATAAGAGGATGTTTGACGATGGTAATGTATCTGTTTACAGCGAGAGTTAAGGTTCGTTATAGCTTGTTTAAACATACGTTTACGGCATTTGTGACGATTTATTTCGAGTTAAGTTTTGTTCGGGTTGTTGAATTATCAAATTATCGTCCTGTCCTTTAAATTAAAAATTATTATAATATAGGAAAATAACGACAACAATAAAAACCTAATGATGATTTAATGAAGGTGAAACCTACAATTGTATTATTTATGGGTGAACGAATTAACAGGTCAACATCGTATCCGGTTATTTGTTTCCGAATATCTCATTGTAGCACCATTCCCGTTGCAATAATTTGACGTTATTTATATCTCATTCCAACGATATCAAAATTCTTATTATTTCCGCAATATAATATAGATGGTATTATATCCTTCTTCAATGGGAATAGATAACAGAATTGTATTCACGTCAGAACGTTGAATACCTTTTTTTTGTACATATTGTAACTTAAAACAGTTCCCCATCTTAAAATGTTTAAAAAATACATGAGTAACAAATTTTATTTTTCAGTTTTAATTTTATTTATTTCTATTCCGAAACTTCATTAATCAATTTAATTTTATATATATATACATATATATATATATATATATATATATATATATATATATATATATATATATATATATATATTACTGCTTTTACATGGTCATAATTAGCTTTATATCATAATTCTCTCTGCCTAACAATCATGGTAAAAAATATATAATTTTCTCGTAAAAGTTACATATAATCGTTCTTTAATTAGTTTAAATAGACGTTAATTTTACATATTAAGAATTGTACTTTTATTTCTAAAAATATTATTCTGTTATAATTCGAGAGATGAATATAGTGGAAAATAGAGAGAGAGAGAGAATAATGAGATTAGCGAGAAGATACCGTAGTAAATTCTAGGTGAATAAAATCGTCAAATTGCAGAGCACTCATCGGCGCATAATTCGATTAAGATCCTCCGTTCGTACAATGAAATTAACTAATTAATCAAGATTATAGTTTAAAACAGCGTATTTCTATCTAAACGAAGAAATTGTTGTAAAACTTATTAATAGGATTCACGCGGTGAAACAATATTTAATTATTTTAAATCATTAATTAACCAAGCCATTTATAACGACAAATCCGTTTGATTGCGAATAAACTCGACGCGTAAGCGGAATGTCAATTTAAAAATCAATTAAGCAAAAAAACTCGAAAAAAATATAATCGGCAACAAGTGACGAGATGTTACCGAGTATACTCGAGTTGTCTAATAATATATTACCAACGCATTTATTTAGTGTCATTTCGGCGTTGACGACATATTCTATATTGAAATAAAAATTGACCATAAAATTGGGAAAACTTGAAAATGAGATTAAATCCTATCGTTCAATCTCGTTATTATTGTTATCATCTAGATTATATTGGATATTGTGTCCACTATTTGACGGAAATCTACATCAGTACGGCTTTCGAAAATAACATAGCACGATCGGACAAATGTACCGACTAGTTTAGGTAAATAATCGTGTATTATAAAAATACTTTATATCGCTCGAAACAGACGTCGAATAAAGTAACCCATCATGGCGGCATCAAATATAGCGATATTACCACCG
Source organism: Coronaproctus castanopsis (assembly GCA_032883995.1). Classification (NCBI taxonomy): domain Eukaryota; kingdom Metazoa; phylum Arthropoda; class Insecta; order Hemiptera; family Monophlebidae; genus Coronaproctus; species Coronaproctus castanopsis. Next base: position 134,869,714 of record CM065052.1, on the reverse strand, counting down.
GTAAAACCACGTCGTTTATTACTAGCGTCGATTCGGAGATTTAATCATTATTTCATACTATACAAACACTGATGCCATAGTGTCTTGAGGCTATATCCGATGTATAATAAAGATTTTTCCAACAGACGCTAGTAAAACAATCGTGAAGTTTGCAGATGATACAGCAGTTCTTATAATTGATAATAATCTCGACAATTCTACTAGTACATAGACAACGAAATAGAGCATTGAAATAAGCCAAAATAGATTCACAATAATATTCATCAAAATTTCCATCGATTCCATTATTTGTAGAGTATTTCAGTGTGCGTTTAAAATAAACGTTAGATCGGAACACAAGACGATGAAACAGTTAATAGAATAAGATCATAATGAAGAACACTGGGATACAATAGAATAAGATCATAATGAAGAACACTGGGATACAATAGAATAAGATCATAGTGCAGAACAACGCGATGAAAGCGTAAACTACTTATTTTTCTACATAATTCACTATTAATACGTACTTTTTATTCGACTCTTTCACGAAATAGTTCATCTTAGGTACGAAACTTACACAAAGTTAACATGTCATAATAAAGAACATCTCGAGTAAGCATATGCGTAAACTACCTGTATTTCAACATAATTCACTATTAATAAACATTTTATATTCGATTCTTTCGCGAAAAACTTACACGAAAATTGTAGGATTCATTTAAACTTAGTGAAAAGTAATCCGCCATATTTAATAAAAAATAAAAGACTGAAAACGAAAACTTTAGTAAGTATAAGATATTCATCACAAGATGCGGATTAAGTCGACATACTTATAGACACAACAATCCGTCTTTCTTCCGTTAAATTTCATTAGTGCCTTCGCAATTTTGGTAATACTAACGTAATTTAATATGCAATCCAATGAAATTCCAATTTGCTTTACTCCCTTAGAATAAGAATGAACCAGAGAACTTAAAAACAATATCCTCACTATCGTACATTGACGACTAACAGTAATATGTAATAAATAAATAAATAAATAAATAAATAAACAAATATATATATATATATACATACATACAGTGGCGTAGCTAGATTGGTTGAAGAGGGGGGTTCAAACAAAACTAAATTATAACAGTAAACCCAAGTTAAATTGAACTTTAAGTAAATAACCAAAACTCAAGTAGATTAAACCCAACCACTAATCAAACCAACTCACCAGAGTTATTTTTATACCTATTAGACGTCGAATATGTAATTCTATTTGAAGCAATAGACGGCAGAAAATTTAACATCACTGGAACACACTAATAGTATGTTATTAAGGACAGAGGGAGATGGTTAAAAAGTACAATAAATTCCGCGAAAAAATAAACGATAAATAATGATTTTATATTTTTTGAAGGAATAATACAGAGTAATATACTTAACTAAATTTAAAATTTAAAATCTATTCTTCGCGTTTTTCTACAAAATTCTTCTAGTACCTCCTATATTACAAAACTATTTATTTACTTCAAAAACAACGAAATTTACCTAAAGTAAATGAAAATAAAAAAAAAAATATGTTTAACAAATGCAAAACTGCATTTAACAACGAGTATATATTTTCTTATTATCAGATTGATTCCAAGGAGGTTCAGACCCACAAAACCACCCCCCTGGCTAGGCCACTGTATATATAAATAAAGATTTAATGCGTAATTAATGATATGTGTTTTTAAAGAATTATGCACTTAAAACTTCTCAAAAATATGATTGGTGGTAACATTTTTTTAATGATAATCTCAGTAATGTATTATTCTCATAATTTATGTTATTAATACAAAAAAAAACAGCGTCGTTACACGCGACATTAATTATCGTGCGTATTTTAAGGAATTACACACTAGAAAAACAAAAGATCATTAAAATCCGCTTTAGTAACGAAGAGGAAATAAAATTTTTGTTAAAAACCGGAGTGTATATATATATATGTGTGTGTGTGTGTGTGTTGGTAAAGAAAACGTGTCAGTACACGGAAATTATACACGTAATTTTACGTTTCCACTTTGAAAATTCGTAAATATTTCTTAAAAACCTATATTAAGGAAAATACGAACAATTCTAATGACCTTATCATGCGTACAAATACATTTTGAAAACTAGTTTTTAATAAATTTTAGTTAGAAGAATAAAATAGCACATGTAATTATTTCGAGCGTTTATTACAGTGTTCAAGTTGTTGGAAGAATATTTCTCGAACTGTTTTATTATTGTACGTATGATAACGTCACAGTTGGGAAAATTCATAATTTTATAAGTAGCACTTGCAGTCAATAATAACCTCACTCTTTTTCTTTTATTTTCAATTTTTATTTTTCAAATTTCTAATGTGTTTTTCACATTCCTAACGACAATATAATTAATTATTTACGAAATTGTTATACATTCACGATTTCAACACGATAAATTTACACTATTACTTTTTCTTAATAAATAACATTTAATTTTACATTAGCGTTCTTTTTCAGCATATGATCGTATATTTTTTATTTTGCAGATGCTTTATCTTTAAATGTTAAACCTAGTTATTATGTTCGCCATCCCTTTATTACGATCTCACGCAATCCAGTGTGCGATTAATTTAATTTAAAAGTTATATTTTACTACAAATTATTATTTAATAATATTATTACTTGTTTAATTTTCAAAAAACCAAGGAGGAATAATTGTAATTGGGCGAATAATTTTATAATTTTTATCTATATATATATATATATATATATATATATATATATATATATATATATATATATATATATATAAAAGAATGTTTGTTTATTTGTTCACGTTTTATAGACGGCTAAACCGCATATCCGATTGGGCTGAAATTTTGCAAGCTTATTACCACGAATGCCGGGAAGGTTTTAGGCTATCAAAAATAAAAATCGGTCCAGCCGTTGCAGCTGTACCCCCTTATTGCCAGAAATTGTTTTTTTTTTTTTTATGCTGCGCCTAATCTATTTGGAACATTTCATTGATACGTACAGTTTTGGAAAGTGTAGTAAGGGCGTAGACCCGCTAAGGCCGTAATACGAGACTTGGAGTTCGCGAGCGAAGCGATCGGATGACGCGACCCGTTCGCTACCCAAGTGTGAACAAGACTCCCGATGACTGGCGAAGAATTGTTGAGCCGACTGCGGCGACCACACCGCAAAGAAATTGACTTGGAGTTCGCGAGCGAAGAGATCGGGCGACGCTAGTTTATTTATAAAATCAACTCCAACTACAATATACATATATATATATATATATATATATATATAAACGAATACACACGATAAACTACCCCATATTGCCTTACCTAGGGTGTGTTGCCGAATCGATTCGATATTGTATGACTACTAAAAATATACAACAACGGATATTTCCACATAATTTACAGAGAAATAAAAATAAAAACAAAAATTTTAAAATAATAATTACGTAACGCCCCAAAATGACTCATCGTACAACAGAATTAATATAAAGACGTGTAATATATAAAAGAAACATTTATACTTATAATGCAATGACAGTAAAAAAAAAATATTAAAAAACTATACAACGAAAAAGAATAAATTATAATAATAATAAAACAAAAGAATAACACGCCACTCGGTAACTAAATATAGAAGAAATAATAAATCATAAAATACCATATAACGTTACAAAAGGTTATGTTTGAGCCTCCTCTGTTTATGTTTACTATACATAAATTGAAGTTGCCTATAATCGTAATTACCTATGGTAGAAATTATATGATTATCGTTATACTCCACATTTACATCAGCACTGAAGCAATCCAATACAATGAATGTAAATGGTATGGAGATGATTATAAAGTAATTATTTAAAAAGATTCTTCAATTTCAACTAAATTTGTATTTCAAAGATTAAAAATTTAAATACAACTATGCGCGTATTTGGAATCGATCGACAGACTTGGTTCACGAGTTATTTCGGTCAATAATTTTGTTTTTCGATTTAAATGATTTTTCTTTTTTTTGTCGCCTCTATTCCTAGCATTCTTCATTAGCTGCTTTAGTTACAAACTATCAATTTTTATACATTAAAAAATTCAAGAGTATATAAATATCAAATTGCAATCAATGTGGTGAAACATTATACATAGGCGAAACAGGCGGACAATTCGCAATAAGATTTAGGGAACATTTAAATTCGTATAATGATGATGAAAAATCATTACTCGGGAAACAGAATTAAAACACTAAATTAATAATATTAACCGAAATTATAAAATTTTCAATACAGAAAAATATTATAAGAAAAGAAAACTAGTGGAAAAAATGAAGATGATAAAATTAAAAATAATTTATTCAATTCAACGACAAATTTTGATGAAGAATTAGTTTTAAAAAGTATATTATAAATTTAATATGTTGAAAACAAAACATAAAAATAATAATCGTTTCAATTGTCTATCTAACATTGATGAGGAAAACCCGTCACTAATGATTTACAATCTAAAGTGTCACCACCTCCTCCGCTTTTCATTACAAATTTTCTAGCAATGACCAAAAAAAAAAAAAAATTAAAAAATCATAGGGAAGCAAGATTTTGTTACGAGAACTATAAAGAATAATACGGTCAAAGTAAATATTCGACCCATTGATGACTATAGAGAACATGTGTTCTACATTCAAAAAAGAAGATACGTATCAATTAAAACAAGAAAGATAATATAAAGTTGTCTTTTACGGACATGTAAATTATTGAAGCACTTAAAGAACATGGTTTTTGTGCTCGCAATATGTAAAACGTTAGAGATAAAATTACTAAAGAGCCTCCACCATTACATTTTATAGACCTTCAGCCTATAAACAATGTTAAAGAGACATTTAATTTAACTCATTACACCAAAATAAAAGTTGAAGCTCTCCATCAAAAGGTAAAAGTTCCTCTATGTTGCATTGTCAATCTTGAGGACACACTAGATCCTTTTGCAATCGACCACATAGATTTGTAAAATGTGGAGGCTATCACATTTTCATTGAATGCAAAAGTGTGCATTATGTGAAACAAACCATCCTTCACATGGGTTGCATGGTCTATCAAAAACTACAGAAACAAAAATACAAACCAGGAAACAGCGTCAAGAACACACCGTGCAATAAAAATAACCACCAAACTTTAGGACCCATGCTGAAATGACAACAAATTCTGACGTAGTTAACTCTTTTATCAACAATAATGAACATTCATCAGGTTTTAATGTTAATAAAAATGTGAGAAATTCTTATAATAACACCCAAGATAATAATTCCGATTTTAAAAGCGTCATAACAAGTTTTCTAAACGAATTTGAATCAATGTTGAACCAGCTTATGTAAAAGAATTTAGTCATACTAAACCTACTCACAACATTAACAAAGAAATAAATAAATGAATAACATCGTTACAGATGGCTAATGCCAATGGTGCACTACGAATTAATCACATCGACATTTTGTTATTATCAGAAAAACATTTTACAATGAAAAGTATTTCGATATTAAAAATTATTTATAAATTGTCTACATAACTACAAGACCTGACCATAAGATATATGGCGGTAGCGCTGTAGTCGTTAAAAATACAATAAAACACTAAAAACGTCAAAATCTACCTAATAAAGAAATTCAAGTAACAAATATAATGATTGACTCTCTGTAGTGTATTTCCCTCCAAATCACACATTAAACAAACGTAATCTAAGTGAATATTTTAGTATTTTAAATTTTCGGCGATGATTAGAACGCAAAAACCTAAGATGAGGTTTCCGATTTTCTAAAAAACTCTTAAATAAAATAATGCTAGAAAAAAAATTCGGTGGTATGGCAACAGAGCCAGCAGACTTAAATAAAGGTGCCGATGTTTTCGATTTTTTCGTTAACTACTCGGATTTCAATGTCGAACATAAATGTAGTTTCGAGTTTTTATAATTTTAACTGTAAGTACAGGGTTAATAAATCAAGAAAATTCTCCCTACCTACATAATAAATATACGAATTAGGAAAACTCTTTCGGGCATTCATAAATTCTACATTAAAAATGAATTTATCTCTAAAATCGGAATCAGACATAGATGCAGCAGTTCAGTACTTTACTGAAACTATCCAAAATATTTCATGGAAATCTACTCCAAATATAAATAAAATAAAATAAATTAATATACCGCGAAGAAAAATTAATCATTTATTATAAAACATTGTTAAATAAAAAAAACTAAAGATTTTACTTAAACCCATTAAAAATGAATCCTTTCAACACTCCCTTCAGGAACTTTCACATATAAAAGCGACAAGTTACAGCCTCTGGAAAGCGATCAATAGCCGAAATAAACCCATATAACCCTATCTTCTAATTAGCAAACTCGATAATACATGGGCTAGAGCTGACGAGAAGAAAAAGTCAGGGTCTTGGCGAAATATTTCTCGGGCGTTCTTAAACCAAATTTGCAATCTAATGACGCAACTGATATATACGAATTCTTAGGAGCATCTTTACACTTAAGTCCACCAATTATGCAAATGTCTCCATAAATATCGTAATAAAAAAAAAAGTTCAGGATTTTACTTAATTACCAATAAATTATTATCCGAACTACAAAAAAAAAATATATATTACTTCTTATAAACATTTTTAACACCGTATTTCGTCTGCAGTATTTTCCCTTAACCTAGAAAAGGTGAAGCATCATGGTCTACCAAATAAACTGAAAAAAATAGTAACACATCCTTACTATCTCCTTCTAAGATCCTACCTTGAGGATCCCACATGCCAAGTTAAAATCCTAAATCAATACTCTGATATCTATTATGTATCTGCTGGCGTGCCTCAAGGAAATGTTCTAGTCCTGGTGCTTTACCCCGGAATCTACTCAACCGATTTTATAATTCGTAACAATGTAATAGCAGCTACGTTCGCAGACGATAGAGCGTTATTAGCTATAAAGAAAAAAGCGAAACTTCAAGTATATTACCAAAAACTTTAAACTGACTGAGAGGTTAGGGTATCAGGGTAAATAAGAGGGAAATGTACGCAGGTTGATTTCACGTTGTGAAACTTCATGTATCAACCGTTAAAAATAAACGGAATATCAGACAAGAAAAATATGCAAAATATTTAGATTATAATTAACATGACTTAAGCATATTACTCAAAAAAGAGAAAACATAAAATTGCAGGAACTAAACTGGCTTTTTGGCATGTACTCCAGTTTGTCACTAGAAAACAAACTTCTAGTATATAAAGCCCGTTTAGACGTATGATACACACTTAAACAGAATAGAAGTTGCGGAACAAGGTCATAAGACGCATCTTCTCATCATCTGGGTACGTACCTAACTATACTTTACATCGAGATTTAAATATTCCATCGTGAAGGATGAAGTCAATTAAGCAATATGTAAGCCGCTTGGAGACTCACTCAAATGTATTGGTGATTAATCAAAGGTTAAAACCAAGTGGACCGTTTGATCTAGCTTAGTTAAATCACAGTAGGATACATCGCTAGATGATAATCACTAACGAGTTATTTCACATTCCAGACCAATCGCCGGATGACCATAAGTTAGTTACAATTTTAAAAATACATATAAAAATGAGACATAGACTGTGGATCATTCTAACTGGTTGCTGGGTATGGTTATATTATTATGTACACGCTGATTGGTTGAATGTTGATGCATTTACCACCCGGTTAGTTTATTGACGCAGCTTTAATCAGAGCAGGTAGGTATATCTAGATAAAGTATTCTCTTATATTTTATTTTTATTTTACTGCAGTTGGTTTTTTTATATTATTTCTATTTTTGTTCACTTGAAAATAGCTTAATAGCCGTACAGCTTTGTGGTTTTTTAAGTAATGAAATTTAGCGATTTTAACTACTTTTGTATTATTTTCATATGTACTTCTGTTTTCGAGATGTATACTCCATATAAAGTTTTAGATCATTTCTAAAGTATTATATAAAATATTTTAAAATTTATACATTATATATCAATAAAATATGTCTTTTATTATGGAAATATACAAAATTTTGTCAGTGTTAATGTGATCGAAAATTCGTTCATTTGAAATAAGTTTTATTATTTGCATTAACGTAACCTTTCATTCGTGTCTATTTAAATGTCAAAATTACACGATAATTCTCGATTTGAAAATATAAAAAAAAAATCGCTTTAATTTTAAAATTAGAAATTATAATCAGAATGTAATATAGAAAATTAAATATACGTTATCTCGTGAATTTCGGCGTTATATTCCGTTTATATACCCTAATTAATTTGCAGAAATCCGCGTTTTATTTGAAAAAAAAAAAAAAGAAACCGCTCTTATTAATAAATTTAATTGGTAAAATCTACACAACTCTTTAGCGTTTTGTTATCGTAATCGACGTTTCTATAATATTGTACGAAGAATTAATATATCATAATCAATACGGATATTTTTAAGTACTATTAAATTTTTTGCGTGTGTTGAAAATGGATTCGTGCTAGCCTTGAAGAAGAGCAAATGCATAAGTAATATCGATGAAATTTCTGAATTACAATCGATCTTTACATTCCATCTCGTTAATTAAATATGAATATTACCAGTATATTCATGTTATATCTTCACTGGCACACGACTGGTTCTTATTATAATTAGTAAGCTAATGTGAACAAATATCAACGGACAAGCATTTAATACATTTTTTTCAACAAACATTTCCTTAATCGACCAAAACGGGTTATAAAATGCGAAAAGACGACCGTGACTTAACGATAAAAATACATTTCCACATAACAATTTTGTAACGTGTTATTTAAATCCTTTTTAAAAATCACTTAATTTACCCGTTACCGATATTTGATAAACTTTTATATATAGAAAACAAACAAAATATGTATACTAAACGATAAATTGAAAAATAACATTACAATTGTTACAATAACAAGCAATAAATGTGTCCGAACTAATGGTATGTCAAAAATTCTTATGAATAGTTTAACAAATAATAAATATATATGCCGTGCGAATTTTAGTGATGGAAAAATTAAAAATGATCACAAAATATATATTGATTAAACTGTTTCAGGAGATATGGGAAAGTTCAACTGTACCCAAAGACTTTAAAGACGCGACTGTTTTTGCCATTTATAAAAATAAAGGAGACAAAAAGGATTGCTCAAATTATCGTGGTATATCACTTCTTTGCACGGCCAGTAAAATCCTGAGTTTAATTCTGCAGCAACGCCTGCAACTAGTAATGAATACTTATCTTCCGGAGGAACAGTGTGGATTTAAACAGAAGCGCAGCACAATAGATATGGTGTATGCCATACGACAAGTTATGGAAAAGGCCAGAGAGCAAAATAGAGCGCTGTATATGGCGTTCATAGATGTCAAAAATACTTTCGATACGGTTAATAGAAATGCGCTGTGGCGATGCTTGGAAATAGCTGGTTGCCCATCAAAATTTGTTTCAATTATAAAACAGCTGCATGATGGTATGGAAAGCTCGGTAATTTGTGACACACGAAACTGGCAGAACCTTTTCTGGTAACAACCGGTGTAAGACAAGGGTGTGTACTTGCACCGTCTTTGTTTAATCTTTATATGGGAATGATTTTAATATACAAATGAAAAATTGAACAAATAGGTATAAAAAAAATCGTTTTGATGGGGGATTATATAACCTATAAAAATTTAATACGAGCAGCAGGACAGAAATGTTTATACTGCAAGATTCATAATATACTAATGATTGTGTTATACTGGGTGAAACTTCCGCAGAATTACAGCGCGCGCTAAACTGTCTGCATGATACATATCGGGATTATGGATTAAGTATAAACACAAATAAAACAAAAATAATGATATTGAATGGCACGGAAGAAAATTTTCATATAAATGGGTCGAAGTTAAAAATTGTCAAAAGCTTAAAATACCTTGGAAGTATACAATTAGCGATAATAATGAACTAAATTGCAAGGCTACACGATTGATCGACAGTTTATAACGGATATTACTGAATAAAATTCGTTATTACATTATCGTGTACATAAACAAGGAGCAGATAAAATCATAAACAATTCGTCAAATTTATAAATAATACAGGCGAAATCGCAACATCGACAGAAACATTACTAGTCAACGAAATTAATAACAACAAAGTCATACCTGAAAAAGGACAACGTAATAGAACATGGTACGCGTTAATGCGAGTTTGTTTTGTCATAATATATTACATTTATGCATTCATAAAACGGGAATATATATATATACACATATTCAGCTTTTATAATACATCCTTTTGATCTTTGTAGAAGTAGAACAAGCGTGATTCGGATCTAAAGTATTGTCAGCTTACATAATGACGACATATTTTGTTTCAGGTCCTGTAAATATTCGATTAAAAACCAGTTTTATCAGGGGTACAATATCGATTTGAAAAGAATGCGATGCAGTACCTAACATGATTTCACGGTACATTTATTACTCTATTTTAATTTAAAAATCATGATTTGGAAAATCCATACCGCTTCTCAATGTACAGACAGACAGACACACACATATATATATGTATGCATCTGCGTGTGAATGTTACATTCTATTTCGGATCGAATGTATTATGTATAATACACACACAAACACCCGACATATAGTAATTGTTTAAGTAACAAAGTCGCTTTCGAATTCAAAGAAATGTAAGGCATTTTTTTGGATGGGGATCGATTTTTGTTTATAATTCATTTTATTTATTCAACCTTTTACAAGAAATGTCTAGTACCTTAATTCTGATAGTGAAATTTTAAAATATTTTAATATACATTTTTATAACGAGCAAGTGTTCTCTCATAGCATGGAAAGTTTACTTCCTATATATCCTTCTAGTGGCCCTGAGTACACTTTATGTAACTCTGGTACCACTGATGACATTGAACCCTTCATATTGTCATGTCTATACTTTGCAGATCTTAGAGCTATCCATAACATATTATCTTTAATCATTACTAAAAAAAAATCTAGTCTTGGTGAGTATGGAGAGTGGAATGTACAGATAGCTCGGGAGTTGTTATTAAAATCGATCAAACATATTGTTAAACTTTAATTTAAACTTGATAACGCCTGTAGTGTGTTCTTGGCTTCCCTCCACTTTCTTTATATATGTAGCCTACATCTGTTAGCAATATATCAATAATATTGATAGTACAACATTTAGATTTCTTTCCTTTGCTTTATAACTCGTTTTTTATGGTTTTTAGGTTTCTTTATTCTTGTTTTATACGTATAATCTATACCTTATATGTATTTTTTAAATTGTAAAGGTGCTGTTTAATTTTCTGTTACATTACTCACTTTTTTTTTAAGTTCATTTATTATAATTATGTTTATTTATGTATTACTGATGCTTATGTTGAGTTTTAATATAAGTTCATTTGTTTATAATTGCACATAATCTCATTTAATAAGCACACATTCGATGGCTGTTGAAATCATGACGTTCATCCCATCACTACCCTAGATCATGACAAAGAGTTACTACACACACTATATTTCTTTATATTGGTTTTACTTTGTTTCAACAACAGCTTATATAAACACTTATTTATAATTATTTTTAAGCACACTCTAGCCCTTTGACAATTTACAAACACATCTACCTAATAAATTCTAAGTCGGGAATGAGGAACCATATGAATATAATAACTTGATACGTATTCAAATTTAATTCTTAATATACGTAAACCTTCTTATTACTTCGTAAAAATTGAATAAAATGAAGAAATATTATTCCGTGCTAAAGACAGTATATAAACTCTAGTTTGAGTATTCATCTAAATATACCGACCCATATTTCACTTGTTCACTGTATTTTACTTCCAACATGGCATCTTGTCTAAATTGTTTACTGAGCTTCTGCTTTCAGATAATTTGATAATGAAAAATAATAAAATCTCCACTTTCACCAATTGCAACGGGAGAGATTATCATTGATTACCTAATTGTTCACTACAGAGTTCAAGGATTGGTCACCTTTATTCATCTTGTTATTTAATGTCCACAAAATAAAAATCAAAACATTTAGGGGACTTGATCTCAGTCTGTTTAACATATTAATCTTACGTACTTAATAGCCCTTAATGCGATATTGAGACTTGTACCAGTGCCTTAGCCGATGTTACAAAATTTCCAAACTTAACTCTCACATTTCTAAGATTGCCATCTTGTCACATGACTGAATTTCACACGTTTAACAACTCAAAAACAAAATTAGCCTATTTTTGGGAATCCACTACTTAATTGCATTGACAATACATATTAAAAGGGTTATCGATAATATTTTAAAAGAAGTTGACGGTATAAATTAAGCTAAACGCAGCTTACGTACCCCGGTTTAATAATTGATTACAAACTCTCCTTTCTCCCGCATGTCAAGCATATCCACAAAAAAAAAAGTGATATAATCTATGACAAGATAACAAGGCTTTCCACATTTGACCCTAAATATAGAGAGAGGATTATCTTGTACAACGGACTCATACAGTTCCTGTACAAACGTGGTCCTCTTATATACATTAATAGTGAAACTTTCATTGCTGTTGCCTCGCCACCAGAGGAAATTTGTCTTGAATATTTCTCCCCTATACAAAAACCTGTTTCACACCCCCTGCTAATGTTATCTATAACCTTATTTCCTTTCATTTTTTCGTAGCGGATGTCTCTGTCATTTCCGAGTATAAAGTTGTCGAAGAACTAATTCATAGATAGTAACCCCGCCATCAATTTAGCGACCAGCTAATGTACTGAATAATTTTATTAACGCTACACTTTATCAGACATGACAGTGGAGTATCACATTTTTTCCACGGGTCATTGATAAGAAAAACTTTTAATTTTACAACATACACACACTCTCCGAGTATGGAAAGTTTGGTTCTTATTTGTAGGGGTCAATTTAGAATTATGCGTCATACACTATTTCCTCTATTGGATTTCATTTTGGAGTATTTTCTGATGTTTTACATTAGATTTTGTATTAAAGCTCGACATTTCTCACACTTATTGGTGTACAAAGAGACCAATCCATTTGCCATCCCAGCTTTAGGAACATCTTTGTAGGAGTTGATTTTTAATATGTTATATATTTTATTACAGCACACACTCACTGCACTACACATACTTAGTTTTTAAGAACACTCGTTAACACTCATTGTACGAAAATATATTTCCCGCACTCACACTGTTGGGATAAGCGGTCCATTGGAAAATTGAACATTAGTTTTCTTTATTACTTACAATGGTTACGAAACAAACTAAAATATACGAAAATTAATCATAAACCTGTATTTCCGGTAATAATTGAAACAAAAAATGTTATATCATTCCGGCGATAATAAAAATTATATCCGCCCGCTTAGTTTTAATGTAATCAACGCATGATAAAAAATATAAAGGTCTTTAAATACATTAAAGGAACATTTTATTACATTAATTTTTATATACATAAATCTATTGTGATAATCGTAAACCGGGAGGAGAAAATAATTTTTTGTAACCTTCGACTTTAAACTAAACGAGTGAACAGAAGAGACGAAGCATAAATAAAATGAAAGATTAATATAACGTAAACGACTAGAACATGATAGAACCATATGTTCTTCATGCAATGCTATTTTGTTGAGAGTTTTAAAATATATATATAGGATGTAGTTTAAAAAAAAGAAAACAAAAGTTCTAGTATAAATTACTACTTATATTTGAAAAATAATAATAATAAAAAAGGATTACCAAAGGTCAAATAATTACGTAGAAAATTACCAGATTATATAAAAAATAGAACATAGAGTTCAATAAGTAACGATTATTAAAATAATACAACAGGGAATAAAGAAAAATATATATAAAATTGCAAACAGATCTTCAGTATTTTGGTTAAATTAAAAAAAAAAAAAGAGAGAAATAATAAATAAACTGATTTGACTAATGGTAATAATCTATAAAAAGCAGGTAAAAATTTAACGCGTTATTATTATTTTTACCAATTTACACAAATAAAAAATTGTAATTATTTTTCACTCGCGTCTCAAACATCGATGGACTAGATGATTTTAAAAAACATTATGTAAATCTTCAATAAAATGATCCGATGTAATCTCTTTCGTCTTATCATCGGAGATAAATATATTAATAAAAATAAAAATCTCTCAAAAATAAAATATTATAACGCAATAATCAAATGTAATTATTACTTATTTTCCATCGAATTAATTAAACGAAAAATACAACAAAAGGAATATTTCAATTTTCAACGTTTGTTTTCGCACTTTTTTTTTATCGACTCATTTAAACGTTAATATTTTATTATTAATATTGTTATTGGAATAAATGTAAGAATAATACTATAAAAAATTATCAACAGGATAAATTTTCAGCTATAATTTTTTTTTTTATTCGAATCGGCAATAATAATTAATCGGCGATGATGATGACAATAGTAAAAAAAGATTCCACCGTGAAATTGATAAGACAAGAACTAAAACAACCGGTTATTTACAAATTTGAAACGTTCGACAGAATCACAAGCTTACGGATTAACCGTTATTCACTGTATACGTGCCATACCGGCGGAAATAATCTCAACACACCAGAAACGAGGTCAATAATCGTAATAAGAATCTCGCATCATCCGCACGAAAGCGTTTCTATAAATAATGTATATAATGCGATGGCCAAAAAATATATGTAACGTATAACAATCGAATTGGCTCATGAGTAAACCTAAATATATTATATATATATATTATATTATATATAACTTAAAAAATATCAACCATATTTGAGACAATATTATTTTAATTCATTTATGAAATTCGAATACTTTAGGGCCTTCAATAAAAATTATAATAGTAATATGAACAAGATAACGAAAAATTAATCGGAATTTCAATATTAATTAGTTTCATATGGTTCAACGAGATATACGTATATATTATATATAACATTAATTTATAGAATGTGGAATGTAGTGATTTTTATTCAAAAATAAACAATAAAAAAATAAGTGAAAATCATTAAAAGTATTTTCTTTATGAAAAATCACAAAGCTTTTCGGCTGTTAGACCATTATCAAGTGCGTATTTAAAAAAATAAAACACGCAAAATGAAAAAAATTAATTTAAGATTAGTCAGATTGTTTTATTAATACTGTTCTCATTTTTCTGTTTTGTTTTTTTTTGCGAATTGTAATCTTTAATTTATATTTTTTAATTTTATATTTTCTATCCTTTTAAATATTCACTCGACCACGGCTAACAGCGGAAACCTTTTTGTGATTTTTCATACGGAAACCTTTTTGTGATTTTTCATAAAGAAAAAACTTTTAGTGATTTTAACTTATTTTATGTATAACATTGTTTGAGTTTGGAGTTCGCCTAGGGTAAGTGCGTATATAAGAAATTAACGATAATTGTATATTATATATTGAAATTAGGGTCTCTCATGAACAAGCATAATGCGAAAGATGCGGCTTTAAAATTGTTCACAGCAAACAGCACGATACAGTGAACTCTCGTAGTAATTGAACAGTTATATAAATCAATATACTCCAGCAGCTGGCAGATAGTTCGTGTTGTATCCTTATCTATAAATAATAGTTGTGTAATTTCGAATGAAATTATCTGAACGATTAATATTTGTGAACCAAGTAAGAGTAAGAATTTTTAAGGTGAAGATATTAGTAAAAAAAAAAAGAGGATTAAACGGTGTGAACAAATGAAGAATACCTGTCGGTTATTTTTAGAACGGACACTTTGTTACTCATGGAAAATAAGATAAAATAACGAAATCCACGTATTTCCTATTTTGGAATGGGTTTTTATTAAAGCTTTTAACGATCTTTCTCGTATAATTAACTAATTTCTCTCCACATCCTATTATCTATAAATATATAACTTATTTAATATAGCCAGATATCGATAAATGTTGAATTAAACGTTAGATTTTACTAAAGGTTGGTGATAAAGACAAAATTACAAATATTCCTCGACTAAATACTTCGACAACATGTCTTTCATGTACTTATTATTTCTATCGTTCTCCGACAAAAACTTTTTCAACACTACCGTATACAGTTTATATTACGATCTCTAACCGATACGACCTTTAAAATTGACCATCATCTTGCGCTCACCCTTTGGACGATGAAGATAAAATAGCGAAATCCACGTGTTTCCTATTTTGGAATGGGTTTTTATTAAAGCTTTTAATGATCTTTCTCGTATAATTAACTAATTTCTCTCCACATCCTATTATCTATAAATATATAACTTATTTAATATAGCCAGATATCGATAAATGTTGAATTAAACGTTAGATTTTACTAAAGGTTGGTGATAAAGACAAAATTATGAATATTCCTCGACTAAATACTTCGACAACATGTCTTTCATGTACTTATTATTTCTATCGTTCTCCGACAAAAACTTTTTCAACACTACCGTATACAGTTTATACTACGATCTCTAACCGATACGACCTTTAAAATTGACCATCATCTTACGCTCACCCTTTGGATGATGAAGATAAAATAGCGAAATCCACGTGTTTCCTATTTTGGAATGGGTTTTTATTAAAGCTTTTAACGATCTTTCTCGTATAATTAACTAATTTCTCTCCACATCCTATTATCTATAAATATATAACTTATTTAATATAGCCAGATATCGATAAAAACGTTAGATTTTACTAAAGGTTGGTGATAAAGACAAAATTATGAATATTCCTCGACTAAATACTTCGACAACATGTCTTTCATGTACTTATTATTTCTATCGTTCTCCGACAAAAACTTTTTCAACACTACCGTATACAGTTTATACTACGATCTCTAACCGATACGACCTTTAAAATTGACCATCATCTTACGCTCACCCTTTGGACGATGAAGATAAAATAGCGAAATCCACGTGTTTCCTATTTTGGAATGGGTTTTTATTAAAGCTTTTAACGATCTTTCTCGTATAATTAACTAATTTCTCTCCACATCCTATTATCTATAAATATATAACTTATTTAATATAGCCAGATATCGATAAATGTTGAATTAAACGTTAGATTTTACTAAAGGTTGGTGATAAAGACAAAATTATGAATATTCCTCGACTAAATACTTCGACAACATGTCTTTCATGTACTTATTATTTCTATCGTTCTCCGACAAAAACTTTTTCAACACTACCGTATACAGTTTATACTACGATCTCTAACCGATACGACCTTTAAAATTGACCATCATCTTACGCTCACCCTTTGGACGATGAAGATAAAATAGCGAAATCCACGTGTTTCCTATTTTGGAATGGGTTTTTATTAAAGCTTTTAACGATCTTTCTCGTATAATTAACTAATTTCTCTCCACATCCTATTATCTATAAATATATAACTTATTTAATATAGCCAGATATCGATAAAAACGTTAGATTTTACTAAAGGTTGGTGATAAAGACAAAATTATGAATATTCCTCGACTAAATACTTCGACAACATGTCTTTCATGTACTTATTATTTCTATCGTTCTCTGACAAAAACTTTTTCAACACTACCGTATACAGTTTATACTACGATCTCTAACCGATACGACCTTTAAAATTGACCATCATCTTACGCTCACCCTTTGGATGATGAAGATAAAATAGCGAAATCCACGTGTTTCCTATTTTGGAATGGGTTTTTATTAAAGCTTTTAACGATCTTTCTCGTATAATTAACTAATTTCTCTCCACATCCTATTATCTATAAATATATAACTTATTTAATATAGCCAGATATCGATAAAAACGTTAGATTTTACTAAAGGTTGGTGATAAAGACAAAATTATGAATATTCCTCGACTAAATACTTCGACAACATGTCTTTCATGTACTTATTATTTCTATCGTTCTCCGACAAAAACTTTTTCAACACTACCGTATACAGTTTATACTACGATCTCTAACCGATACGACCTTTAAAATTGACCATCATCTTACGCTCACCCTTTGGACGATGAAGATAAAATAGCGAAATCCACGTGTTTCCTATTTTGGAATGGGTTTTTATTAAAGCTTTTAATGATCTTTCTCGTATAATTAACTAATTTCTCTCCACATCCTATTATCTATAAATATATAACTTATTTAATATAGCCAGATATCGATAAATGTTGAATTAAACGTTAGATTTTACTAAAGGTTGGTGATAAAGACAAAATTATGAATATTCCTCGACTAAATACTTCGACAACATGTCTTTCATGTACTTATTATTTCTATCGTTCTCCGACAAAAACTTTTTCAACACTACCGTATACAGTTTATACTACGATCTCTAACCGATACGACCTTTAAAATTGACCATCATCTTACGCTCACCCTTTGGACGATGAAGATAAAATAGCGAAATCCACGTGTTTCCTATTTTGGAATGGGTTTTTATTAAAGCTTTTAACGATCTTTCTCGTATAATTAACTAATTTCTCTCCACATCCTATTATCTATAAATATATAACTTATTTAATAGAGCCAGATATCGATAAAAACGTTAGATTTTACTAAAGGTTGGTGATAAAGACAAAATTATGAATATTCCTCGACTAAATACTTCGACAACATGTCTTTCATGTACTTATTATTTCTATCGTTCTCCGACAAAAACTTTTTCAACACTACCGTATACAGTTTATACTACGATCTCTAACCGATACGACCTTTAAAATTGACCATCATCTTACGCTCACCCTTTGGACGATGAAGATAAAATAGCGAAATCCACGTGTTTCCTATTTTGGAATGGGTTTTTATTAAAGCTTTTAACGATCTTTCTCGTATAATTAACTAATTTCTCTCCACATCCTATTATCTATAAATATATAACTTATTTAATATAGCCAGATATCGATAAATGTTGAATTAAACATTAGATTTTACTAAAGGTTGGTGATAAAGACAAAATTATGAATATTCCTCGACTAAATACTTCGACAACATGTCTTTCATGTACTTATTATTTCTATCGTTCTCCGACAAAAACTTTTTCAACACTACCGTATACAGTTTATACTACGATCTCTAACCGATATGACCTTTAAAATTGACCATCATCTTACGCTCACCCTTTGGACGATGAAGATAAAATAGCGAAATCCACGTGTTTCCTATTTTGGAATGGGTTTTTATTAAAGCTTTTAACGATCTTTCTCGTATAATTAACTAATTTCTCTCCACATCCTATTATCTATAAATATATAACTTATTTAATATAGCCAGATATCGATAAAAACGTTAGATTTTACTAAAGGTTGGTGATAAAGACAAAATTATGAATATTCCTCGACTAAATACTTCGACAACATGTCTTTCATGTACTTATTATTTCTATCGTTCTCTGACAAAAACTTTTTCAAAACTACCGTATACAGTTTATACTACGATCTCTAACCGATACGACCTTTAAAATTGACCATCATCTTACGCTCACCCTTTGGACGATGAAGATAAAATAGCGAAATCCACGTGTTTCCTATTTTGGAATGGGTTTTTATTAAAGCTTTTAACGATCTTTCTCGTATAATTAACTAATTTCTCTCCACATCCTATTATCTATAAATATATAACTTATTTAATATAGCCAGATATCGATAAATGTTGAATTAAACGTTAGATTTTACTAAAGGTTGGTGATAAAGACAAAATTATGAATATTCCTCGACTAAATACTTCGACAACATGTCTTTCATGTACTTATTATTTCTATCGTTCTCCGACAAAAACTTTTTCAACACTACCGTATACAGTTTATACTACGATCTCTAACCGATACGACCTTTAAAATTGACCATCATCTTACGCTCACCCTTTGGACGATGAAGATAAAATAGCGAAATCCACGTGTTTCCTATTTTGGAATGGGTTTTTATTAAAGCTTTTAACGATCTTTCTCGTATAATTAACTAATTTCTCTCCACATCCTATTATCTATAAATATATAACTTATTTAATATAGCCAGATATCGATAAATGTTGAATTAAACGTTAGATTTTACTAAAGGTTGGTGATAAAGACAAAATTATGAATATTCCTCGACTAAATACTTCGACAACATGTCTTTCATGTACTTATTATTTCTATCGTTCTCCGACAAAAACTTTTTCAACACTACCGTATACAGTTTATACTACGATCTCTAACCGATACGACCTTTAAAATTGACCATCATCTTACGCTCACCCTTTGGACGATGAAGATAAAATAGCGAAATCCACGTGTTTCCTATTTTGGAATGGGTTTTTATTAAAGCTTTTAACGATCTTTCTCGTATAATTAACTAATTTCTCTCCACATCCTATTATCTATAAATATATAACTTATTTAATATAGCCAGATATCGATAAAAATGTTAGATTTTACTAAAGGTTGGTGATAAAGACAAAATTATGAATATTCCTCGACTAAATACTTCGACAACATGTCTTTCATGTACTTATTATTTCTATCGTTCTCCGACAAAAACTTTTTCAACACTACCGTATACAGTTTATACTACGATCTCTAACCGATACGACCTTTAAAATTGACCATCATCTTACGCTCACCCTTTGGACGATGAAGATAAAATAGCGAAATCCACGTGTTTCCTATTTTGGAATGGGTTTTTATTAAAGCTTTTAACGATCTTTCTCGTATAATTAACTAATTTCTCTCCACATCCTATTATCTATAAATATATAACTTATTTAATATAGCCAGATATCGATAAAAACGTTAGATTTTACTAAAGGTTGGTGATAAAGACAAAATTATGAATATTCCTCGACTAAATACTTCGACAACATGTCTTTCATGTACTTATTATTTCTATCGTTCTCCGACAAAAACTTTTTCAACACTACCGTATACAGTTTATACTACGATCTCTAACCGATACGACCTTTAAAATTGACCATCATCTTACGCTCACCCTTTGGACAATGAAGATAAAATAGCGAAATCCACGTGTTTCCTATTTTGGAATGGGTTTTTATTAAAGCTTTTAACGATCTTTCTCGTATAATTAACTAATTTCTCTCCACATCCTATTATCTATAAATATATAACTTATTTAATATAGCCAGATATCGATAAAAACGTTAGATTTTACTAAAGGTTGGTGATAAAGACAAAATTATGAATATTCCTCGACTAAATACTTCGACAACATGTCTTTCATGTACTTATTATTTCTATCGTTCTCCGACAAAAACTTTTTCAACACTACCGTATACAGTTTATACTACGATCTCTAACCGATACGACCTTTAAAATTGACCATCATCTTACGCTCACCCTTTGGACGATGAAGATAAAATAGCGAAATCCACGTGTTTCCTATTTTGGAATGGGTTTTTATTAAAGCTTTTAACGATCTTTCTCGTATAATTAACTAATTTCTCTCCACATCCTATTATCTATAAATATATAACTTATTTAATATAGCCAGATATCGATAAATGTTGAATTAAACGTTAGATTTTACTAAAGGTTGGTGATAAAGACAAAATTATGAATATTCCTCGACTAAATACTTCGACAACATGTCTTTCATGTACTTATTATTTCTATCGTTCTCCGACAAAAACTTTTTCAACACTACCGTATACAGTTTATACTACGATCTCTAACCGATACGACCTTTAAAATTGACCATCATCTTACGCTCACCCTTTGGATGATGAAGATAAAATAGCGAAATCCATGTGTTTCCTATTTTGGAATGGGTTTTTATTAAAGCTTTTAACGATCTTTCTCGTATAATTAACTAATTTCTCTCCACATCCTATTATCTATAAATATATAACTTATTTAATATAGCCAGATATCGATAAAAACGTTAGATTTTACTAAAGGTTGGTGATAAAGACAAAATTATGAATATTCCTCGACTAAATACTTCGACAACATGTCTTTCATGTACTTATTATTTCTATCGTTCTCCGACAAAAACTTTTTCAACACTACCGTATACAGTTTATACTACGATCTCTAACCGATACGACCTTTAAAATTGACCATCATCTTACGCTCACCCTTTGGACGATGAAGATAAAATAGCGAAATCCACGTGTTTCCTATTTTGGAATGGGTTTTTATTAAAGCTTTTAACGATCTTTCTCGTATAATTAACTAATTTCTCTCCACATCCTATTATCTATAAATATATAACTTATTTAATATAGCCAGATATCGATAAATGTTGAATTAAACGTTAGATTTTACTAAAGGTTGGTGATAAAGACAAAATTATGAATATTCCTCGACTAAATACTTCGACAACATGTCTTTCATGTACTTATTATTTCTATCGTTCTCCGACAAAAACTTTTTCAACACTACCGTATACAGTTTATACTACGATCTCTAACCGATACGACCTTTAAAATTGACCATCATCTTACGCTCACCCTTTGGACGATGAAGATAAAATAGCGAAATCCACGTGTTTCCTATTTTGGAATGGGTTTTTATTAAAGCTTTTAACGATCTTTCTCGTATAATTAACTAATTTCTCTCCACATCCTATTATCTATAAATATATAACTTATTTAATATAGCCAGATATCGATAAAAACGTTAGATTTTACTAAAGGTTGGTGATAAAGACAAAATTATGAATATTCCTCGACTAAATACTTCGACAACATGTCTTTCATGTACTTATTATTTCTATCGTTCTCCGACAAAAACTTTTTCAACACTACCGTATACAGTTTATACTACGATCTCTAACCGATACGACCTTTAAAATTGACCATCATCTTACGCTCACCCTTTGGACGATGAAGATAAAATAGCGAAATCCACGTGTTTCCTATTTTGGAATGGGTTTTTATTAAAGCTTTTAACGATCTTTCTCGTATAATTAACTAATTTCTCTCCACATCCTATTATCTATAAATATATAACTTATTTAATATAGCCAGATATCGATAAATGTTGAATTAAACGTTAGATTTTACTAAAGGTTGGTGATAAAGACAAAATTATGAATATTCCTCGACTAAATACTTCGACAACATGTCTTTCATGTACTTATTATTTCTATCGTTCTCCGACAAAAACTTTTTCAACACTACCGTATACAGTTTATACTACGATCTCTAACCGATATGACCTTTAAAATTGACCATCATCTTACGCTCACCCTTTGGACGATGAAGATAAAATAGCGAAATCCACGTGTTTCCTATTTTGGAATGGGTTTTTATTAAAGCTTTTAACGATCTTTCTCGTATAATTAACTAATTTCTCTCCACATCCTATTATCTATAAATATATAACTTATTTAATATAGCCAGATATCGATAAAAACGTTAGATTTTACTAAAGGTTGGTGATAAAGACAAAATTATGAATATTCCTCGACTAAATACTTCGACAACATGTCTTTCATGTACTTATTATTTCTATCGTTCTCCGACAAAAACTTTTTCAAAACTACCGTATACAGTTTATACTACGATCTCTAACCGATACGACCTTTAAAATTGACCATCATCTTACGCTCACCCTTTGGACGATGAAGATAAAATAGCGAAATCCACGTGTTTCCTATTTTGGAATGGGTTTTTATTAAAGCTTTTAACGATCTTTCTCGTATAATTAACTAATTTCTCTCCACATCCTATTATCTATAAATATATAACTTATTTAATATAGCCAGATATCGATAAATGTTGAATTAAACGTTAGATTTTACTAAAGGTTGGTGATAAAGACAAAATTATGAATATTCCTCGACTAAATACTTCGACAACATGTCTTTCATGTACTTATTATTTCTATCGTTCTCCGACAAAAACTTTTTCAACACTACCGTATACAGTTTATACTACGATCTCTAACCGATACGACCTTTAAAATTGACCATCATCTTACGCTCACCCTTTGGACGATGAAGATAAAATAGCGAAATCCACGTGTTTCCTATTTTGGAATGGGTTTTTATTAAAGCTTTTAACGATCTTTCTCGTATAATTAACTAATTTCTCTCCACATCCTATTATCTATAAATATATAACTTATTTAATATAGCCAGATATCGATAAAAACGTTAGATTTTACTAAAGGTTGGTGATAAAGACAAAATTATGAATATTCCTCGACTAAATACTTCGACAACATGTCTTTCATGTACTTATTATTTCTATCGTTCTCCGACAAAAACTTTTTCAACACTACCGTATACAGTTTATACTACGATCTCTAACCGATACGACCTTTAAAATTGACCATCATCTTACGCTCACCCTTTGGACGATGAAGATAAAATAGCGAAATCCACGTGTTTCCTATTTTGGAATGGGTTTTTATTAAAGCTTTTAACGATCTTTCTCGTATAATTAACTAATTTCTCTCCACATCCTATTATCTATAAATATATAACTTATTTAATATAGCCAGATATCGATAAAAACGTTAGATTTTACTAAAGGTTGGTGATAAAGACAAAATTATGAATATTCCTCGACTAAATACTTCGACAACATGTCTTTCATGTACTTATTATTTCTATCGTTCTCCGACAAAAACTTTTTCAACACTACCGTATACAGTTTATACTACGATCTCTAACCGATACGACCTTTAAAATTGACCATCATCTTACGCTCACCCTTTGGACGATGAAGATAAAATAGCGAAATCCACGTGTTTCCTATTTTGGAATGGGTTTTTATTAAAGCTTTTAACGATCTTTCTCGTATAATTAACTAATTTCTCTCCACATCCTATTATCTATAAATATATAACTTATTTAATATAGCCAGATATCGATAAATGTTGAATTAAACGTTAGATTTTACTAAAGGTTGGTGATAAAGAGAAAATTATGAATATTCCTCGACTAAATACTTCGACAACATGTCTTTCATGTACTTATTATTTCTATCGTTCTCCGACAAAAACTTTTTCAACACTACCGTATACAGTTTATACTACGATCTCTAACCGATACGACCTTTAAAATTGACCATCATCTTACGCTCACCCTTTGGACGATGAAGATAAAATAGCGAAATCCACGTGTTTCCTATTTTGGAATGGGTTTTTATTAAAGCTTTTAACGATCTTTCTCGTATAATTAACTAATTTCTCTCCACATCCTATTATCTATAAATATATAACTTATTTAATATAGCCAGATATCGATAAAAACGTTAGATTTTACTAAAGGTTGGTGATAAAGACAAAATTATGAATATTCCTCGACTAAATACTTCGACAACATGTCTTTCATGTACTTATTATTTCTATCGTTCTCCGACAAAAACTTTTTCAACACTACCGTATACAGTTTATACTACGATCTCTAACCGATACGACCTTTAAAATTGACCATCATCTTACGCTCACCCTTTGGACGATGAAGATAAAATAGCAAAATCCACGTGTTTCCTATTTTGGAATGGGTTTTTATTAAAGCTTTTAACGATCTTTCTCGTATAATTAACTAATTTCTCTCCACATCCTATTATCTATAAATATATAACTTATTTAATATAGCCAGATATCGATAAAAACGTTAGATTTTACTAAAGGTTGGTGATAAAGACAAAATTATGAATATTCCTCGACTAAATACTTCGACAACATGTCTTTCATGTACTTATTATTTCTATCGTTCTCCGACAAAAACTTTTTCAACACTACCGTATACAGTTTATACTACGATCTCTAACCGATACAACCTTTAAAATTGACCATCATCTTACGCTCACCCTTTGGACGATGAAGATAAAATAGCGAAATCCACGTGTTTCCTATTTTGGAATGGGTTTTTATTAAAGCTTTTAACGATCTTTCTCGTATAATTAACTAATTTCTCTCCACATCCTATTATCTATAAATATATAACTTATTTAATATAGCCAGATATCGATAAAAACGTTAGATTTTACTAAAGGTTGGTGATAAAGACAAAATTATGAATATTCCTCGACTAAATACTTCGACAACATGTCTTTCATGTACTTATTATTTCTATCGTTCTCCGACAAAAACTTTTTCAACACTACCGTATACAGTTTATACTACGATCTCTAACCGATACGACCTTTAAAATTGACCATCATCTTACGCTCACCCTTTGGACGATGAAGATAAAATAGCGAAATCCACGTGTTTCCTATTTTGGAATGGGTTTTTATTAAAGCTTTTAACGATCTTTCTCGTATAATTAACTAATTTCTCTCCACATCCTATTATCTATAAATATATAACTTATTTAATATAGCCAGATATCGATAAATGTTGAATTAAACGTTAGATTTTACTAAAGGTTGGTGATAAAGACAAAATTATGAATATTCCTCGACTAAATACTTCGACAACATGTCTTTCATGTACTTATTATTTCTATCGTTCTCCGACAAAAACTTTTTCAACACTACCGTATACAGTTTATACTACGATCTCTAACCGATACGACCTTTAAAATTGACCATCATCTTACGCTCACCCTTTGGACGATGAAGATAAAATAGCGAAATCCACGTGTTTCCTATTTTGGAATGGGTTTTTATTAAAGCTTTTAACGATCTTTCTCGTATAATTAACTAATTTCTCTCCACATCCTATTATCTATAAATATATAACTTATTTAATATAGCCAGATATCGATAAAAACGTTAGATTTTACTAAAGGTTGGTGATAAAGACAAAATTATGAATATTCCTCGACTAAATACTTCGACAACATGTCTTTCATGTACTTATTATTTCTATCGTTCTCCGACAAAAACTTTTTCAACACTACCGTATACAGTTTATACTACGATCTCTAACCGATACGACCTTTAAAATTGACCATCATCTTACGCTCACCCTTTGGACGATGAAGATAAAATAGCGAAATCCACGTGTTTCCTATTTTGGAATGGGTTTTTATTAAAGCTTTTAACGATCTTTCTCGTATAATTAACTAATTTCTCTCCACATCCTATTATCTATAAATATATAACTTATTTAATATAGCCAGATATCGATAAATGTTGAATTAAACGTTAGATTTTACTAAAGGTTGGTGATAAAGACAAAATTATGAATATTCCTCGACTAAATACTTCGACAACATGTCTTTCATGTACTTATTATTTCTATCGTTCTCCGACAAAAACTTTTTCAACACTACCGTATACAGTTTATACTACGATCTCTAACCGATACGACCTTTAAAATTGACCATCATCTTACGCTCACCCTTTGGACGATGAAGATAAAATAGCGAAATCCACGTGTTTCCTATTTTGGAATGGGTTTTTATTAAAGCTTTTAACGATCTTTCTCGTATAATTAACTAATTTCTCTCCACATCCTATTATCTATAAATATATAACTTATTTAATATAGCCAGATATCGATAAAAACGTTAGATTTTACTAAAGGTTGGTGATAAAGACAAAATTATGAATATTCCTCGACTAAATACTTCGACAACATGTCTTTCATGTACTTATTATTTCTATCGTTCTCCGACAAAAACTTTTTCAACACTACCGTATACAGTTTATACTACGATCTCTAACCGATACGACCTTTAAAATTGACCATCATCTTACGCTCACCCTTTGGACAATGAAGATAAAATAGCGAAATCCACGTGTTTCCTATTTTGGAATGGGTTTTTATTAAAGCTTTTAACGATCTTTCTCGTATAATTAACTAATTTCTCTCCACATCCTATTATCTATAAATATATAACTTATTTAATATAGCCAGATATCGATAAATGTTGAATTAAACGTTAGATTTTACTAAAGGTTGGTGATAAAGACAAAATTATGAATATTCCTCGACTAAATACTTCGACAACATGTCTTTCATGTACTTATTATTTCTATCGTTCTCCGACAAAAACTTTTTCAACACTACCGTATACAGTTTATACTACGATCTCTAACCGATATGACCTTTAAAATTGACCATCATCTTACGCTCACCCTTTGGACGATGAAGATAAAATAGCGAAATCCACGTGTTTCCTATTTTGGAATGGGTTTTTATTAAAGCTTTTAACGATCTTTCTCGTATAATTAACTAATTTCTCTCCACATCCTATTATCTATAAATATATAACTTATTTAATATAGCCAGATATCGATAAAAACGTTAGATTTTACTAAAGGTTGGTGATAAAGACAAAATTATGAATATTCCTCGACTAAATACTTCGACAACATGTCTTTCATGTACTTATTATTTCTATCGTTCTCCGACAAAAACTTTTTCAAAACTACCGTATACAGTTTATACTACGATCTCTAACCGATACGACCTTTAAAATTGACCATCATCTTACGCTCACCCTTTGGACGATGAAGATAAAATAGCGAAATCCACGTGTTTCCTATTTTGGAATGGGTTTTTATTAAAGCTTTTAACGATCTTTCTCGTATAATTAACTAATTTCTCTCCACATCCTATTATCTATAAATATATAACTTATTTAATATAGCCAGATATCGATAAATGTTGAATTAAACGTTAGATTTTACTAAAGGTTGGTGATAAAGACAAAATTATGAATATTCCTCGACTAAATACTTCGACAACATGTCTTTCATGTACTTATTATTTCTATCGTTCTCCGACAAAAACTTTTTCAACACTACCGTATACAGTTTATACTACGATCTCTAACCGATACGACCTTTAAAATTGACCATCATCTTACGCTCACCCTTTGGACGATGAAGATAAAATAGCGAAATCCACGTGTTTCCTATTTTGGAATGGGTTTTTATTAAAGCTTTTAACGATCTTTCTCGTATAATTAACTAATTTCTCTCCACATCCTATTATCTATAAATATATAACTTATTTAATATAGCCAGATATCGATAAAAACGTTAGATTTTACTAAAGGTTGGTGATAAAGACAAAATTATGAATATTCCTCGACTAAATACTTCGACAACATGTCTTTCATGTACTTATTATTTCTATCGTTCTCCGACAAAAACTTTTTCAACACTACCGTATACAGTTTATACTACGATCTCTAACCGATACGACCTTTAAAATTGACCATCATCTTACGCTCACCCTTTGGACGATGAAGATAAAATAGCGAAATCCACGTGTTTCCTATTTTGGAATGGGTTTTTATTAAAGCTTTTAACGATCTTTCTCGTATAATTAACTAATTTCTCTCCACATCCTATTATCTATAAATATATAACTTATTTAATATAGCCAGATATCGATAAAAACGTTAGATTTTACTAAAGGTTGGTGATAAAGACAAAATTATGAATATTCCTCGACTAAATACTTCGACAACATGTCTTTCATGTACTTATTATTTCTATCGTTCTCCGACAAAAACTTTTTCAACACTACCGTATACAGTTTATACTACGATCTCTAACCGATACGACCTTTAAAATTGACCATCATCTTACGCTCACCCTTTGGACGATGAAGATAAAATAGCGAAATCCACGTGTTTCCTATTTTGGAATGGGTTTTTATTAAAGCTTTTAACGATCTTTCTCGTATAATTAACTAATTTCTCTCCACATCCTATTATCTATAAATATATAACTTATTTAATATAGCCAGATATCGATAAATGTTGAATTAAACGTTAGATTTTACTAAAGGTTGGTGATAAAGAGAAAATTATGAATATTCCTCGACTAAATACTTCGACAACATGTCTTTCATGTACTTATTATTTCTATCGTTCTCCGACAAAAACTTTTTCAACACTACCGTATACAGTTTATACTACGATCTCTAACCGATACGACCTTTAAAATTGACCATCATCTTACGCTCACCCTTTGGACGATGAAGATAAAATAGCGAAATCCACGTGTTTCCTATTTTGGAATGGGTTTTTATTAAAGCTTTTAACGATCTTTCTCGTATAATTAACTAATTTCTCTCCACATCCTATTATCTATAAATATATAACTTATTTAATATAGCCAGATATCGATAAAAACGTTAGATTTTACTAAAGGTTGGTGATAAAGACAAAATTATGAATATTCCTCGACTAAATACTTCGACAACATGTCTTTCATGTACTTATTATTTCTATCGTTCTCCGACAAAAACTTTTTCAACACTACCGTATACAGTTTATACTACGATCTCTAACCGATACGACCTTTAAAATTGACCATCATCTTACGCTCACCCTTTGGACGATGAAGATAAAATAGCAAAATCCACGTGTTTCCTATTTTGGAATGGGTTTTTATTAAAGCTTTTAACGATCTTTCTCGTATAATTAACTAATTTCTCTCCACATCCTATTATCTATAAATATATAACTTATTTAATATAGCCAGATATCGATAAAAACGTTAGATTTTACTAAAGGTTGGTGATAAAGACAAAATTATGAATATTCCTCGACTAAATACTTCGACAACATGTCTTTCATGTACTTATTATTTCTATCGTTCTCCGACAAAAACTTTTTCAACACTACCGTATACAGTTTATACTACGATCTCTAACCGATACGACCTTTAAAATTGACCATCATCTTACGCTCACCCTTTGGACGATGAAGATAAAATAGCGAAATCCACGTGTTTCCTATTTTGGAATGGGTTTTTATTAAAGCTTTTAACGATCTTTCTCGTATAATTAACTAATTTCTCTCCACATCCTATTATCTATAAATATATAACTTATTTAATATAGCCAGATATCGATAAATGTTGAATTAAACATTAGATTTTACTAAAGGTTGGTGATAAAGACAAAATTATGAATATTCCTCGACTAAATACTTCGACAACATGTCTTTCATGTACTTATTATTTCTATCGTTCTCCGACAAAAACTTTTTCAACACTACCGTATACAGTTTATACTACGATCTCTAACCGATACGACCTTTAAAATTGACCATCATCTTACGCTCACCCTTTGGACGATGAAGATAAAATAGCGAAATCCACGTGTTTCCTATTTTGGAATGGGTTTTTATTAAAGCTTTTAACGATCTTTCTCGTATAATTAACTAATTTCTCTCCACATCCTATTATCTATAAATATATAACTTATTTAATATAGCCAGATATCGATAAATGTTGAATTAAACGTTAGATTTTACTAAAGGTTGGTGATAAAGACAAAATTATGAATATTCCTCGACTAAATACTTCGACAACATGTCTTTCATGTACTTATTATTTCTATCGTTCTCCGACAAAAACTTTTTCAACACTACCGTATACAGTTTATACTACGATCTCTAACCGATACGACCTTTAAAATTGACCATCATCTTACGCTCACCCTTTGGACGATGAAGATAAAATAGCGAAATCCACGTGTTTCCTATTTTGGAATGGGTTTTTATTAAAGCTTTTAACAATCTTTCTCGTATAATTAACTAATTTCTCTCCACATCCTATTATCTATAAATATATAACTTATTTAATATAGCCAGATATCGATAAAAACGTTAGATTTTACTAAAGGTTGGTGATAAAGACAAAATTATGAATATTCCTCGACTAAATACTTCGACAACATGTCTTTCATGTACTTATTATTTCTATCGTTCTCCGACAAAAACTTTTTCAACACTACCGTATACAGTTTATACTACGATCTCTAACCGATACGACCTTTAAAATTGACCATCATCTTACGCTCACCCTTTGGACGATGAAGATAAAATAGCGAAATCCACGTGTTTCCTATTTTGGAATGGGTTTTTATTAAAGCTTTTAACGATCTTTCTCGTATAATTAACTAATTTCTCTCCACATCCTATTATCTATAAATATATAACTTATTTAATATAGCCAGATATCGATAAAAACGTTAGATTTTACTAAAGGTTGGTGATAAAGACAAAATTATGAATATTCCTCGACTAAATACTTCGACAACATGTCTTTCATGTACTTATTATTTCTATCGTTCTCCGACAAAAACTTTTTCAACACTACCGTATACAGTTTATACTACGATCTCTAACCGATACGACCTTTAAAATTGACCATCATCTTACGCTCACCCTTTGGACGATGAAGATAAAATAGCGAAATCCACGTGTTTCCTATTTTGGAATGGGTTTTTATTAAAGCTTTTAACGATCTTTCTCGTATAATTAACTAATTTCTCTCCACATCCTATTATCTATAAATATATAACTTATTTAATATAGCCAGATATCGATAAAAACGTTAGATTTTACTAAAGGTTGGTGATAAAGACAAAATTATGAATATTCCTCGACTAAATACTTCGACAACATGTCTTTCATGTACTTATTATTTCTATCGTTCTCCGACAAAAACTTTTTCAACACTACCGTATACAGTTTATACTACGATCTCTAACCGATACGACCTTTAAAATTGACCATCATCTTACGCTCACCCTTTGGACGATGAAGATAAAATAGCGAAATCCACGTGTTTCCTATTTTGGAATGGGTTTTTATTAAAGCTTTTAACGATCTTTCTCGTATAATTAACTAATTTCTCTCCACATCCTATTATCTATAAATATATAACTTATTTAATATAGCCAGATATCGATAAATGTTGAATTAAACGTTAGATTTTACTAAAGGTTGGTGATAAAGAGAAAATTATGAATATTCCTCGACTAAATACTTCGACAACATGTCTTTCATGTACTTATTATTTCTATCGTTCTCCGACAAAAACTTTTTCAACACTACCGTATACAGTTTATACTACGATCTCTAACCGATACGACCTTTAAAATTGACCATCATCTTACGCTCACCCTTTGGACGATGAAGATAAAATAGCGAAATCCACGTGTTTCCTATTTTGGAATGGGTTTTTATTAAAGCTTTTAACGATCTTTCTCGTATAATTAACTAATTTCTCTCCACATCCTATTATCTATAAATATATAACTTATTTAATATAGCCAGATATCGATAAAAACGTTAGATTTTACTAAAGGTTGGTGATAAAGACAAAATTATGAATATTCCTCGACTAAATACTTCGACAACATGTCTTTCATGTACTTATTATTTCTATCGTTCTCCGACAAAAACTTTTTCAACACTACCGTATACAGTTTATACTACGATCTCTAACCGATACGACCTTTAAAATTGACCATCATCTTACGCTCACCCTTTGGACGATGAAGATAAAATAGCGAAATCCACGTGTTTCCTATTTTGGAATGGGTTTTTATTAAAGCTTTTAACGATCTTTCTCGTATAATTAACTAATTTCTCTCCACATCCTATTATCTATAAATATATAACTTATTTAATATAGCCAGATATCGATAAAAACGTTAGATTTTACTAAAGGTTGGTGATAAAGACAAAATTATGAATATTCCTCGACTAAATACTTCGACAACATGTCTTTCATGTACTTATTATTTCTATCGTTCTCCGACAAAAACTTTTTCAACACTACCGTATACAGTTTATACTACAATCTCTAACCGATACGACCTTTAAAATTGACCATCATCTTACGCTCACCCTTTGGACGATGAAGATAAAATAGCGAAATCCACGTGTTTCCTATTTTGGAATGGGTTTTTATTAAAGCTTTTAACGATCTTTCTCGTATAATTAACTAATTTCTCTCCACATCCTATTATCTATAAATATATAACTTATTTAATATAGCCAGATATCGATAAAAACGTTAGATTTTACTAAAGGTTGGTGATAAAGACAAAATTATGAATATTCCTCGACTAAATACTTCGACAACATGTCTTTCATGTACTTATTATTTCTATCGTTCTCCGACAAAAACTTTTTCAACACTACCGTATACAGTTTATACTACGATCTCTAACCGATACGACCTTTAAAATTGACCATCATCTTGCGCTCACCCTTTGGACGATGAAGATAAAATAGCGAAATCCACGTGTTTTCTATTTTGGAATGGGTTTTTATTAAAGCTTTTAACGATCTTTCTCGTATAATTAATTAATTTCTCTCCACATCCTATTATCTATAAATATATAACTTATTTAATATAGCCAGATATCGATAAATGTTGAATTAAACGTTAGATTTTACTAAAGGTTGGTGATAAAGACAAAATTACGAATATTCCTCGACTAAATACTTCGACAACATGTCTACGACGGAAAATTTAGATTTCTCGATAGATACAAAAAAAAGAAAAAGACGACAGCATAGAATAGAGTAGAAAGATGCTTTATTTTATAATGAGACATACATAAAGGTTCTTAAAAAGTTAAGTAATACCTTAACAGTTAAATAGTACTAGATATGGAAAAAACAAATAAATGATAGGCCACAAGTAAACAAATAAATAAAATACGGTGAAGAACGCAACAAGAAAAATAGAGGATAAATACACATA
Source organism: Coronaproctus castanopsis (assembly GCA_032883995.1). Classification (NCBI taxonomy): domain Eukaryota; kingdom Metazoa; phylum Arthropoda; class Insecta; order Hemiptera; family Monophlebidae; genus Coronaproctus; species Coronaproctus castanopsis. Next base: position 134,835,317 of record CM065052.1, on the reverse strand, counting down.
CACATGTACGTACATATGCCATATTAACTAAAACGAAGTGAATAATTGACATTGACACTGAATTTTAAATCAGTAATCTCTGCTTAATTATACGATGTTTGTATATAACGCGTGGTGAGGCTTAGCATATCGTAGTTCACCTAATGAAATTAATCTACATTTGATGTATTTTACACCTATCATAAAATTTTCTAGATAATTTATCGATATAAAAAGGTAGATTTTTAAATTCCGAGTGCATACCGGTAATTTTTCTTATAATTCTGCAACAGCGATTTATGAATCGGTTGTAACTTTTTTTTGTAAGTATACTATTCGAAGCTGATAGTCAAACAGGATACGCGTAGGTTAATCTGGATCGAATAATATACGTATATAATAATTTCTTATTAACTACAGAAAAATACACGATCGTCGATTAATATAGTAAGCTGCGACGTTGTAATAAATATCGACTCGAATATGACGTACGTTCTTAACTATAATTTTCGACGGATATATTACACTATCGCCCGTATAAGCAACTCCAAACTTACAATTCTAATAATCTGGCTTAGGTTTGATTCACACTATCGGTAACGCTCAACATTCGCTCCAGTCACGATCAATTCGAAGGAAATTTCGACTGGCCGAGAACGTTTTTCGTACAAACGAATTTGATTATTGACGATTCAAGACGGACTGAAGCCTGATCGTAAGTACGAACGTCACTTAAGTCTGTACCCATAGTATGAATCAATATACGTTTAAGTTAAAGAAAACTAAAAAAAAAAAAAAAACGTACCGAATAAAGATTATGGAACGAGCGACAGAAATTCCGTGTACGCTTTAATAATAAATAATTATGCGTAGTATTACGTAATAGAGCGTTAAATAAACGAGAAATTCTGCACGTATGAACAAAACAATCGAAAAAGGAACCTATACAATATAATTACCGACGAAACCGTTTTATTAGTTTTATAGAGACGGTGTTTGTAGTCGGACAAAAGTTAATTATTTTAGCACAGAAACCATAACCATACGGGTAAAAGATCCAACAAGATGATACGAAGGAAATTTCATTATGACGTTAAAGTCATTAAGAAACTAATTCACCGCGACTAGGTGCGCGTGAAATAAAAGAGAAGAATAGAACGTTCAAGAAGAGACAAAGAAAAAGTCAGAATGAAATAAACCGAATGTACATCACGTTATCGCAGTAGAAGCAGCAGTTTATTAAACGGACCACATTACGCTATTATTCTGTCGAACGATTGTCTATAACGAAATAGAAAGTTAAAACATTTTTATTATATATATATATATATATATATATATATATATATATATATATATATATATAAAAAATAAATAAAAGATATGTATTAGTAAAAGGAAATTATATTATATATATATAAATATATATATATATATATATATATATATATATATATATATATATATATATTAGTAAAAGAAAATTTCAAAAATTCGGAAATTACTATTTAGTAGCGAATAAATTAACGATCGATTTTATGAATAACCGTCGAGTAAAAGCTTTAATTTAAATATACTTTCCCTTAAAATGGAGAGATCCGGATACCTGCTATTATTTGAGTATAGTATTTATTTATTTATTTACAGTTCGCATAACCAGCTAATACCGATTAAAGAGTACCAATACTGAGAAATAAATAATTAAATACAAGTATAAAACTGAATTAAACTACGAAAAAATTAAAAAATAAAATAGAAAAAAAAACAAAACGATATTAAATTAATAAAGTAATGTATAAAAAAAAAACGCTAATACAATTCTATATACGTGTATACATAAACACTGTCACTGGCAATACACATCAAGACAGTACACACATAAGCAGAGAAAAAAGGAACAATTGCACATACAAACATATACACACTTGAACTTGAACGTACTTACATAATCCTCCTACAAACGAACGGAAAAACAAGTATACACTAGTATAGAGTAAAGAAAATTTCATTTGTGTATACGTACGGAAAAATATAACAAAAATTTAAAATTATAAAATAACACAAACCAGCTACCTACGAACAAATGTCAACACTTTTTTCGCAGTAATAGCAAGTACGTAAACTATAAATTTCGCTAAGGAATCGTATGAATGTCCGCTTCGAAAATGTATATTCAAACGTGGATGAGTTTTAAGTAACGAGTTATACGGACGGAAAGTAGACATCAACGGTGAATGGAAATAAGAGATTAGTAAGCGAAGCCGGTTGAAAGAAGTTGCGATTCATGCTAGTATTCGTAACTAGTCAACGAAGTTAAATATCCGTCATTAACGCGATTACTGTACATGAAAAAACTTCAAGAAATCGTCTGTCTTGTATACAACGATAAGTAAATCACAACGTCGCATAAGAGATACGTGGTCTGGATAATAATTCATTATACGGAAAAAATTAATATTTCGAATACTTTATTGTAAAATGTATCAATTAAAAGAACGAATAAGAGCTTTACACAGAGTATTTTATGTTCTTCGATCACTGAATAATTTTGAGTTTTTAATGACCATTTCAAGAAACTGTGTAAGCGCGTCCAGTAATATATGGGTTTATATGTACCTAGAAAATCGAGGTGCTATCAATCCAAGATTACGAATAAGAACGACCTTATTCGCAATATTATTTATCGAGACTGTAATTAAATGTAAATCTATTCGTATTACGACCAAAAAATAATGTAACACATTTGATGTAACTGATGGAAAGTCCATTACGCCTACTTCACAACGGGACTTGGACAAAAACCACGATGAAAATGTTGAATTTATTAAATACTATTTGAAATTAATTATTTAGTTTGACTATTATTTCTATCGAATAGTTATTTCGTAAATAAATAATATGTTATATATGTATACAGGAATGGGCTAAAGTCAGCTGCAACCTCAATTGCCTCAATGAGCATTTCCCTGATTGGATTAGTGACTGCATCGCTCAGCCCCCAAAGCCACCAAACATAACCATGTTAGATTTTTCGAATCGAGACATGTTGAAGGACTGAGTTTTTAGGTATTCGATATAAAACGTCGGAAATCTCAAACACTCGATAATAGCTGAGCTTGACATCATTAATAAAGATCGCGCGATGCTCGCACGTATTACACATCAAAAAGCATTATTTAAGATGTATTGAGATGAACGGTAACTACTTCGAGCACTTACTGTGAAAATTTTTGTGATATAATTAAATAAAAGTTGAATTGCGTAAACTTGAACTTTATCATTTTTCAACTTTTGCAAATTAGCAAGCTAACTTGCCTCTGCCTCTATATATAAATATATACATACATACATATATATTATGTATATATATATATATATATATATATATATATATATATATATATATGACGACGATCATCCTATGTATACTACAAAAAATATTAAGAATTTTTATACGATAATTCATTATTAAAGCTTTAATATAAGTTATAACGATTGGTGCGTATTATCACGATAAGCCTTTATCTATCTACTTCTGGATGAAGGTTTTCCCCAACGTCTTCCAACTACTTCTGTCCTGTGCTTTCCTCAACCAATTTTTCCCAGCTACCTTTGCTCTATCATTGTGCCACCGCGTCATTGGCCTTCCGTTTCCTTTTTCTGTCCATCGGCCACCACTGTAAAATCCGTTTTGACCATCTATTATCTTCTCTTCGAGCAATATGGCCAGCCCAATTCCATTTTTTGTTGTCGCCATTCGCTCCACTGCATCATCCAACCGTGTTTGGTCCCGTATCTATGTACTCTATTTACGATCCGATAATCTTATATCCAGCATCATTCTCTCATGTCCCGTCCGAGCTTTTCTTATCCTTTTTAAATTTGTTTTTGTATACGGCCATGTTTCCGAATACAAGAATCGGAAGTACATATCTGTTATATAGTTTACGTTTCAGATTAATCGGTATTTATTTATTGCGGAATACTGCGCGTAATTTTCCAAGCGCAACCCACGATAGTGATATTCTTCTTGCCACTTCTGCTTTCATTGTCTTTATTTGTTATGATTTTTTGACCTAGGTATATGTAACTATTTACTTGCTTCATATGTTCCGATTTATTAAATATATATATATATATATATATGGCGAGAGGGGGGGTTTAAAAAAAGTAGTGAGGTTGAATAACGCTATATAGAGCACCAGCGAGAATACTATTAAGCGCAAGAGATCCGAATGCTAGTTCTGGTATTGGTCTTAGTAATTGGAAAAAGAAGAGAAGAAGAAGAACAATAACATATTTGCGCATTTAAATATTTTCACAAAAAAAGTAAAGTTACCCCATTCAATAGAATTTTCTGTACCGAATATATCAATGATTCTTTCCAGAAAAAATTAATACGAAATCTTATAAAATATTATTTAAATTGACGCCTTATTATACGATTGCAGGAGAAATTTTAATACAAAAAACCCGTTCATTTAAAATAACAGAGTGCGTACACTCATTAAAAATATCTTAGCTTATTTATTAATACTAGAACTAGGATTTGTATTACTGTAGAAGGATGTGTTTTATACGCCTATGCTTATTATATCTTTTAGACCTGTGTCACAAAGCTTGGTTAATCCCCTATAGAATTTACCATTGGAATGTCGGAATATCTACAATCGGCAAAAATTTTTTTCGTTTTATCCTTAATCATTTCCTGTACGTAAGGGAATTTTAACGCATCACGGAGAGATTTGATTGAAGTAAATCGCGAGTTTTATTCAAAATTACTCGAAGGCAATGGTTTTGGACTCTTTGCACGTAGTTTATATTACTACTGCTAGTATAAGACGATATTTGGCAAGGCATAGAGTAGCTTTAGTAAAATTACCTTTTTGTATAATAAAAATTTGTTTTGCGTTTAAAGCGCAGATCTTTTATTAAATATAGGAAATAGACAACCCATTTTCCGTATTGTTCTACTTACAAAATCATTAATATGTTCTGTAAATGTGAGTCTTCTGTCCATGATGACGCCTAAATGCTTCACATGTTCCTTCCAGTCAAGCTCAACCTTTTTTTTTTTTTATTTTAACGAAACGATCTAATGAAGGCCTACGTCTCGTAAAAATTATTGACTCTGTTTTCTCATCGTTAACTTTTATTTTCCATTTATGGTAGAATTATGACGTCAATTGCTTTAGTTAATCTATTACTTATAGTGTCTATTCTATAAGAAGATACCATTAGAGAGGTGTCATCAGCATAGAGATTTATATCTACTCCTGGTATTGTCGGTAAATCATTAATATATATAATAAAAAGGAATGGGCCTAAGATACGCACCCCAGCTTTAACGTACCTTATGCCGAAGGTATGGGGTTTTTCAGTTTCACATAGAATTTTCTATTCGTCAGATAAGATTTAATAGTATAAACAAGATATAGAGGGAAATTATATTTAATTAATTTATATACGAATCCGTCATGCCATGTTGTGTCAAACGCTTTTTCTATGTCCATCAAGACAACACCCGAATGTTTATTCTGGTTAAAGTTATCAGTAACTTTGAGTTAGATTGACGATTAATAAGAAAAGTAAAAAGCAACAATTACGGCGAAATAGAAGAAGACACCGAAAATAGGACGCGAACAATTATTTAACGGGTAACGAAGATGCGCATCTTTTAACTAATATTTTTATTCAAATTCGCCTATTAAAATTATCGTATTCGCGTATATATTTTAACACGTACGTAAATATAACAATGACTTAAATAAAAGAAGTTTTAAATAATATATCATTCGATATTCATTACAATTAAACGATTTAGTATAAAGTATTATATATAATGCAAATTATTATAATTTAGTTGCCCCGAAAAACATAATACCATATCTGATAGCCTTATTCGTAGTTATATCTATGGAGATACTCGTAATATATATATATATATATATATATATATTAAATAAAATAATAAATCGAGTTACGGTGGTTGATTAGCGCGCCCAACATGTTCGGTCTCTTTTTTTTTTTAGGTCATCCGGTATCACAACCGCTGCCAATATTATAAAGAAGAACCTGTACGCATTTCTCTGGTATTTATCGGTGAGTAATATTTTCTACCATTAATGAAGGTAGGTGTCAATACAGAGCATATACATATATATATATATATATATATATATATATATATATATATATGTATGTATGTATATATACGTGTCGGATACATCAGTCATGGGAGATAACTGGTATAAATTACGAATCGATAATTAAATATATAAAAATTTCGATGATATATTTCTGTATACAAAGTAATAATTTCGATTTATTTACGTATTTAATTTTTTTATTAATTATTATTTTTAAAACGAATATATTTCAATTTTGAACGCTGCACGACTTATATATGTGCAATTTTAAACGCACAATACGGTGTAGAGTGTTATCGAATTTTATGACTTCCCTTGACGAATTTCACAATCGTCTGCAAAAAAACAAATAACGACATGAAGCGAACGAGACGCGCTTTACCTCTAAATAACGATAAAAGAATTTCCATTTAGAAGGTATAGCCCGTGTCATTATGTTTTAGTCTGATTCTTAATTATATATACAAAGTATTTTATATTTACTTAATTAAAGTTGACGATTAACTTATCGAATTTTTTAATTTTTGTTTTTCGTTTTGTTTTTTTTTTTTTTAAATTTTTCATGACATGTACTGCTACAAGGGCTAAAGGCACGGAGTCAATTATTCCATTATTATAGATGTGAAGAGAAGTTTCATTAAGTGTGTTAGAAAAGTGTAACGAAGAACAAATGGAGTTATATAGAGAACAGTTAAGATATAGGCTATAGTGATTTGAACATTACACGTTTAACAAGTAGGGAGATCGGTTTTAGATAAGATACAAGAATGAGTCAAAGACACGGAATGACATCACTTCATTCCGTTTTGTGCGATGAACACGCTGAACAGGCCAGATATCACTTTGTTGAGGTAAACCGAAAAATCTGACTGTTGTTGTTCCTTGCATTTATGAAACAATTATGTGGGAAACATGATGGTGGCTTCCTTCGCAGCTCGATCTGCTTCTTCATTCTTTTCATATCGCCTATGTCCAAGAATCCAAAGTACATTTGTCTGCAGACTTTGCTCGTTGATTATCGAATTACTTTTCACAGCCAATGGGAATATACGCATCTCGAATAGTCTTTCAGCTGTTTGATCGAATACATCGAGTCTGTGACAATGACAATTTCCTGCTTATTTTTAGAAGATGAAATTAATTTAGTCTGAAGAATTGCAAAGAATTCGCATGATACGATGCTATAGTACGAGGGAATAATGTCATCAGTGAGTCGTGTCACCACATGCAAGGGTATCGTGTCCATGATCTGTCACACGGCTGACCAGGCTGCGCCAACAAATACGAGATTGGAGAAATGATCGAGAATATCGCAGGCGAAAAGCGCATTCACGAAAAAAATCATTGTTAACATTTAAAAATTTAAATACAAAAATAGGGAAAATGTTATATATTTATTAAAACTTTCGTGGTTGTTTTCCATACGTCTAGAATTATTTTCGGTGAAAACCACAAGGCTGACAAAGGTAATGCTACTGTTATTATGAGGACAGATGAATATAAAGGTAAGATGCTAGAGCTATTAGAACAAGGTCCTTATGTGAAATTAGAAAAAAATCCACTTAATAGGATTACTGCTAAAGTATTAAGATTAATAAAAACATCACAGTTAAAGGCAAGCACTAAGAAGGAATTGATTTGCCAGGTACCTACCATGCCAAGGATTTATGGAGTACCAAAAATACACAAAGTTGGCTATCCATTAAGACCTATAGTTTGTTCTATTAACAGTCCTATGTATAATCTGGAAGGTTTTATAGCTAAACAGCTGAAGCCCCTAGTAGGTTGTTTACCATCGTGTATACAGAATTCTGTGCAATTCATCGAAAAATTGAAGGAAATAAAAGTGGAACAAGATGATTTGGTAATTAGTTTTGATGTAGTTTCCTTGTTCACAAATGTCCCAGTATCAGAAACTACAGAAATCATTAAAAAGAAAGGCGTTTCAGGTGAAATTGTAGAATTTATAAAAACAGTAACTGCTGATAATGTGTTCTCGTTTGATGGAATATTTTACAAACAAATAGAAGGTATGGCAATGGGATCAAGACTAGCTCCGATATTTGCTAACATTTATATGGAAGAAATTGATAAATTTGTGCTTCATAACTGGAATCCCAAGTGTTGGTTCAGATATGTGGATGATACATTTGTAGTATGGCAACATGGGCGTAAGAAATTAGAAGAATTTCAAACAAGTTTAAATAATATCCATCCTAATATCAAGTTTACCATGGAAGAGGAGAATAATGGTGTTTTACCTTTCTTAGATGTTCTAGTAAAAAGAAACATAGATGGCACATGGTCAACTAGTGTGTATCGAAAAAGTACACACACTGGATTATACATACATAAAAATTCACACCACAACCCAAGTCAAAAATTGGGTGTTTTCAAAACTTTAACAGTGAGAGCCCAGCGTTTATGTGACAGCAGTAGTATTGAGAATGAACTGGTTAATCTTAAGCAGACTATGATCAACAATGGGTACAGTATAAAACAGTCTGAGAGATATATTAATAAATTTAGTACAACATCTAGAAAAAAACAGGCGGAAAACAAAGAAGAATATAGAGCAAGCATAAAGTTACCTTACATTATGGGAACAACAGATAAGATTGCCAGAGTGTTACAAAAAAACAGTATAAGAACAGTATTTGACACCTATAAAAAGATAAAGAACCTGTTAAATAATAATAAAGATAAAATTCCCGATGGTCATACTGCTGGCGTGTATAAAATTCCTTGTTCGTGTGGCAAAAACTACATTGGACAAACTGGAAGGTCTATTAATACACGCATTAAAGAGCATGCTGCAGATTGTAAATATAAACGCATAAGTAAATCAGCAGTAGCAGAACATCTAATTACAGCGGGTCACTCTATAGACTTCGAGGAGAGGAAGGTATTGGTAAAGGAGCAAAAATATGGGAAGCGAATTGTCCGAGAGGCTATTGAAATAGAAAAGCATAATAATTTCAACAGAGAAGATGGATTTCGGCTACCTGATGCTTGGAAACCAGTATTACTTAACAATAGAGAAAAATTAAAATACCCTACTGAAGTGGCCAACCAACCATTGATTACAGAAGTACCAACCAATCACAATACAGGAATATCAGGTGATGAATCAGCCGATGGTAGGACCAATCATAGCCCTGAAAATATAATTACTACTGACAAATTAACCAATCACAATACAGGAATATCATCTGATAGTAGGACCAATCATAGCCTTGGAAATATAATGACTACAGAAGAATTGACCAATCACCATACAGTAATATCAGGTGATGTATCAGCTGACGGTAGGACCAATCACAGCCCTGGAAATATTAAGTTCCGATTGAGAAGTGCCTATAAAAGGAAATAACTCAAGGGTTTGTGGTTTAGTTCGTTTCTGATGATGAGTGGTGTAAGCCCATTCGAAACGTTAAGTTTTTTGAATAATCAGGACGTGGTTTTCACCGAAAATAATTCTAGACGTAGGGAAAATGTTAATAAAGGTTTATGTTTGGAGTTTGTACGGTTCGGAAACTTGGGTTATAAACAAATGCAGACAAAAACAATTAGAAGCGTTCGAAATGTGATGTTGGCGAAAAAATGTAAAGGTAAATGAACAGACAAAACAAAAAATATAGATGTTCTTAAGACCGCCAACGAAAAACGCTGCTTAATGAAATATATATGCGAAAGAAGATGCAGTTGGATAGGACATATTATAAGTAATAACAGATATTTAACAACAGTAGTTGAAGAACAAGTAAATGGACAAATATTGCGTAGAAGACCGCTGCAAAAATATATCACACAAATAACGGAAGTTGCAAAAGTAAATACGTATCAGGAATTGAAAGAAAATACGAAAATCAAAAAGTTGAATGTAATGTGCTCTTCATATTGACCACCAATCGAAAGATAGAGGAATGAAGAAGAAGATTACGCGTTAGAAATGAAAATGGGGTTCGTTATTAATTTATCTGTATTCATATTTCAACTATTCCTCGTAATATTATTATCGGTGAAATTTTTTCCTTTAATGGGGATGACTTTATATACACTAACATACATATATGTGTATACATACAGCGTTGAAATAATATTTGTTTTTAAACAATTACTCAAAAAAAACAATCAGTGTATTTAAAAAAATTGAAATATTTTTTAAACGACAAATTTATACCGTGTGATGCTCAAATGCTAAATTTCAATTTGTTCTGAAATTCGAATTATTATAATTATTTTGGAGTCAACTTTGACAAAAAGTAGTTAACTCCTCTTTTTAGTACCGAATTATTTACGAAAATTAAAAACAAGTTAAATTATGATACCAAAAGCAATTGTCGAATTTTGTTTTGGTTTCACCTGCGTAGCCTGTTAGACAAGTTTACATACATACTATCTTTTGTAACGCCTGCCATATATGTAATGGAGTACGTACAAAAGAGAATTTTCACCATATTTCTGCAAAATGGACAGATTTTGATGAAATTGTTATTTTACTCGTGCCAAACCCCTAAAAATATTTAACCCTCCCAGTAAAACTTTACATACATACTATCGTTTGTAACACCTAAAAGAAATATCTACTGACACCTTTAGAAGACCATACATGGAATGTAATTCGTACACAAAACGGCATTTCCGCCATATCTCACAAAAATGGTCAGATTTTGATGAAATTGATTTTGTATTGTTGAACCCGTAAATATTAAACCGCATTTGGTGGATGTGCGTATATATATATATATATAAAACTTCATAATAAATAAGTAAAAGTAGGACATAATCCATATCATAACACTGACACTTAGGATATTCCCGCTTGCGGAGACCATAAAGCGGAATTCCCTCATGGGTTGCAGGCTTATATCCTAGTTAATTTGAACGAAAATTAAGGTCGCATTAAATTACGATACCAAACACAATTGTCGAGATTAGAAACTGAATTTATTAAAAAAAATATATATATAAAAAAAATCAGTAATTCGTTTTTCCCAACATACTGCGTTTTAACCAAACACTCATATTACTAGAGAGTGTCGTAAAGTAGGAAACATCGTTTTTTTTTGCCCGTCATGTAGTCATTCGTGGAAACTTCGTTAATGAAAGCACTATAGTCACAATCTCTAAGATCTTATTATCACGTAACGTACGCTAAATAAGTGTCATACGTGTCGTCATTATCTAATATCGTAATAAACGAGTTAACGAAAACAGAAAGTGCTTTCGAAACGTCACAAGGAAAACATATTCCGAACGCGAAAAATTGCACAACTTATTCATAAAGTTAATAACTTAGAACAATGTACGATATAAATCGAATACTTTTAGTAGCGCGCTACCAATTGTTTAAACAACAATTAAACATTTTGATGTACGAAGTTTATAACGAGTAATTTCTAGCAACCTTTAATTTATAAACAGCAACGAGTTTATAATCCCTTAATTTAAATAAAAACATTGAAACAATACACATTCATTTTCGTAAACATCAAAATAAACGTAAAAAGAAAAAAACATCGCCCAATAGTGTCATGATTCAAGCGCCCACTGCGTTGGAACGAACGCTATAATTATATTTTAGCAAATAAACGTCGTTTTTCTAGACGTAGTGATAACAAAATTCAAATGTTAAAACTTCCTTTAGCCGACAGTTCTCCGGGTGTAGGGATTTTATAAGTCTTCTCTTCATTATTTTAGTAGCGTTATTAGCCTATAAATTAGTTTATCTCCGCCGATAAAAATGGCCGTGGGAAATCACCTCATACCGAGATTTTTCTTATTATTTTTTTTCTTTCTTTTGTTTTTCTCTTTTTGTTGTAAAATCTCGCTTTTCTGAAAAATATATTTAAATAAGACTAACACGCTATTAAAACTCGTTACATATTTTAATCGCGTAGAATTTCACGTTCTATAAATTTCCGGCGTCATAACCAAAAATTTCAGTTTTGACAAATACCCAGAACGAGACGGTATTTTTCGATCGTATTTATTTTTAAAAATAATTCCTTTCGTAGATTAAAAAATATATATATTTCGGAATAAGAAATGACACCGGTAATATAAAATTTTAACTACAACATTCGAACGATTAATGCGATCGCGATCGAATTTTTAACGTACATTTAGATATCGAGGAATAGATGACGGGGAAAAATCGATATTTCCAAAATTTTATGAGGCTTTAGTCGGGGTCGGACCCGAAATTGCAAAATTCGTCATTTCCATACAGGTCGTTTTAAATTAATATGTACAAAAAGTTCATCCAAATCATTACTTGACACTTTCAGTGACACTGTAACCGATAATTTGATTTATATTTTCAATTTCATAAACGAGCACAGACTGATAAAATTAGCAAAGGCCATCTCTATTTTTTTTCCCCGAATGTAAAAATTAAAGTTTTACCGCTCAATCCGCGTTTTATGTACCTTTTTCATATTTACACGCATTGCTTGTAGCCTTTTAATCATTTTACACCGAGTCCACGTTATACTGAGCACTTATAAAGTCGTTCGCGTTTGTATTAGGGTTTCCATCATTAAATTTTACAAGAATTTTTATATCATCTAGTTTTTTGCGTCATGATTCAATGTAAAGAATCAAAAAGCCAAAAAACATCTGTCAAAAGAGAAACAAAAAACTCACTGATATTATGAAAATTCGTAGAAGAATTATTGAAAATTAAGCAAACAATAAATAAATGACAAGAGTTCATCAAGTTACAATCATTATATGATACATATATAAATATATATAAATCGCATAAAAGATACACTTAAATATTTGTGCTGTCGAAAAAAGATCGCGCGACGATCGCATAAAATTCGTGGTGTTCTTAGGTTAATAAAAAATACTTGACTGGTTCGTTTGGGGGCTAATCTAGCACATTGGGTTTTCCCACGTTTTTTTCTTAAAAATTCGTGTAAATCTATATTTTTCTTTTGTTAAATTCCCATTAACAGGTCAAACTTATAAAAAGTACAGCGAGTTATTATTTATTCACGTTCTGGTTTTCAGATTTCGATCGCAAACTCAATATAACGCAAATATTTACACATAATTAACATGGGATATGAAGTGACGTAAAAATTGTTCTTAAGGAACAGTTCGATTAATTTAATACAGAATAAGGAATTTTTAAAATAAAATTTGCAAAAATAAAACTAAAATAATTTAACTCATGAATAATTCAAAGTAAATGTCTAAACATACATTTAAAAAAATAATAAAGACATAACTACTTAGTAAATCATGAATATTGGAAGAAATGTTTCTATACTATTTAATAACACACACACAACAGATATTTACATATATATATATATATATATAATTTATCTGCTTGATAATTATTAAGCATTATCATATGCTTATTGTTAGTAAATTTATAATGCTTTCGCTTCCGTAGTAAGAGTACGGTATGCGTAAATTATTACCGTAATGTATTTTCCTTTTTCTACCTATTGTAAGATATACTTTTTATTTATTCATTAAATATAACCTATTCTCAAATCGTACAACAGGTTTACGTAACAGAATATTAAAGTAACAAACCAAAATTTAAATTACATAACAAAATACAGACATAATTTTTAAAAAAGAATAACTGAGAAACTTGGAATTTAAGAATTACGGCAATCCGTCTTACTTTTACAACAAGCATCATTATTCGGTATATTAAATATAAAGAAAATAACTCTTAAATACTTCAGGAGATTACAAAAAAAAAAAAAAGTGAATATGCAAAAAAAGTACCAAGCAACTCCGCATCCACTTGATAAACGAAATCTAAACAAACCGACAAAGGCAGTTTCCCACATAATTAAAATGTTAGATTCAACGATTACCCAGTTCTTTTATCGCTATGTTAACATGAATACAGCTTGTGGAAAGTTACACGCAACTTTAGAAAACTAATTAAGTCAATACACCCTATTAAAAAGTTTGACAACCAACAGGATCGCATCGACTAGAATAAAAAGAGATACATTCGGAAAATACTTTAAACTAAATCGTGGTAATCAAAACTTGCCTCATTCACGTATAACATGAATAATTATTTCCTTGTAAAAAAAATTAATAAATAAAGCAACTTAAATCTCCAAAAAATTGTCGGATTACGATTTAATAACAGCGAAGAAAAATTTAAAAATGTAATTAAGTAGGTACGCATATATTACGGAAAATGGAAAATAAAAATAAACGAAAATAAATCAAATCAAGTAACATATACAAATCGATTCATAAAATACAAATCCTAAAATATCTGTGTCCGTATTTGGAAAAAAGACTAAACATGACTTCAGTATATCTAAGCGAAAATATGTGACCTAAATACGAAAATCAGATAGATATACTAGTTTATCGGAAAATCGAAATTTCCCTTAAATGATAAGTTTTTGCTTTACTGATAGGTATTAGCTCCCATATGAAGTACGGATGCCAACCACACGACTGTAGCTCAAATATATTATTACATGTTTAAAGAACAAGGCATTGAGAACACAGTCGTACGTCTTATCAGATATGACTAACAGAATGCAAGACATAAAGGTATAGTATTTGTAAAATAAGCATTTAAATGTGAGGCTCATTTGATCATCCAAGTCGGATATCCCTCGCTTTACTAGAAGCTTTATTTCATAATGAGACATGAATAACAGGGTTCATAAAGTTAAGTACCTTTTAACTTAAATAGTATTACTAAATCTAGAAAATTAATGAAACAAATGTTAGATTACAAGAAAAAACAACAACAAAAACTTACAAGAAAAATAAATAAAATATTGTAAAAAGTAAAACAAAAATATACGAGATAATGCACTACATGCACACAACCACATTAACTACAAAACATAAATAATTAACATAGACACGGAATTAAATGAGTATATAATAATTTCTTATTAACGACAGATAAATACGATCGTCGATTAAAGATTGTTGAAAGTATACGGAATTCTTTATTATAAATTATGTAATTAATATTATGATTAAAGGATAAACGAGAATCCAGGATGACACCTAAATATCGAACTTGATTTCGCAAGTGAATACTTTTGCCATCAATGTTAATTTCCACTGAAGGTAATTGACGTCGCCTTGTGAAGGGTATAGCTTCAGTTTTATCATTGTTTATTTTTAACCCCCACCGTCTATAAACGCTAAAAGTAGAGCTAGCAGATTTTTGTAATCTGTTACTTACGGTATTTGGCTTGTAAGATTTACAATATAATGCTAAATCATCGGCGTATTATGCACCTACAACATATAGTAACTCAAGTATATGATTTATTGAAATTAAAAATAGATACGGTCTTAATACACTGCACTGCGATACACCTGAACGAAAGTTTTGACAGAAGACTTATATATAATATGAGTAACATAGAACATTTTATTGCTTAAATAATATTTAATTAACTTTCAAATATATATAAGGGAAATTTAAATTTAAGGAGTTTAAAAATGAGACAATTATGTCAAGCCGAATCAAAAGTTTTTTCAATGTCGATTAGTTATAACCTCCGTATAAATATTTTCCCGGGTTTAGGCATAATTATAATTCTAGCAGTTTTCCATAGTAACTTGTTTTGAGCACACCGGTCGCAATATTTGTCAAATATAAAATTGCCTTACGAGGTAAGTGTGTAATCATTATTGCAGAAAGTTGATCATTCCCACAGGATGCAAGGTGAATATCTGACGGAAGAGTTGGAAGAAGTAGTTGAGACCTAAAAGCTTATAGTAATGAGTAGGTGGAATTATTTCACGAAGAGTACCCACATCGGAAAAGTGAGAAGCCAGTAGTTCAAGCTTGTCATTTAACTTATATGCCGGCTGATTTGTTACCAGGTTATTCAAGGGCGGCAAAGATTGACCGGGTCTGAATAAATTTTCACTAGTTTTCCATAAGTTATTGTTAGTCGGAGGAAGTGACGTTAAAAAGGTATTCCATTTTGAATTTTTCCAGCTGATTAACAAATATGAGGAAAACTTAAGTACTTCAATCTGGCATTGTTATAGAATGAAGTGAATTTATATTTAATTGTTTGACGTCTATAATAATTTTTAAAGGGTAGATTATTTATTATATCAAACGCAATAATTCAAACTGAAATACAGCAGCTACAAAGACGCAAAATATTAGATTTAGCTCATTAAGTATATTTATCATTTAGGCGCATCTTCTCTGTAATATGTACCGAAATCTACAAAGGTTAAACAACATTAATTTTATATATATATATTGATATTTCAAAAATACAACACAGACGATAGAAACGATTTATTAAAAGTTCCACCAGCAAAAGCAAAAAATAATTTAACAGATTTTTTTTTTAATATGTAGAGAACTTTCAACAACAATGTATATACGCTAATGTGAGTGAATGTTCATTTTCCAAATGGTATCAAGTACCAAGTATTTTTTTGTTTCACAATTGTCGAGATGAAATCAATGTGCCCGTTTTAATTTGTAGCAAAATTATATTCCACCTTAATATGTAGAAGCGAATTTGCACAATTCTATAAATAGAATATCCAACACATTTTCTGAACAAAATTACTTACTAACCATTAAATCGCAAAATTATATAACAAATTGAAATCATAGTGTCAGCGTGTAGATATATATTAACAAATTATATATATATATATATATAAGGTTTGTGATATTATCGGACCATATTTAGTGCTAATAACAATTATCGTCATTGTGTGCATCCTATAATATTAAATAAGTAAATATTATTCGAATTTAAATAAAATTAGAAGTTTTTAAATTTATGGATAAACGACTTACCGACGAGAACACAAGTTCATCGCTTTATCAGAGGATACTATTCATCGGATTTCGCACAACCAAAAAAAGATGAAACAAATAAATAAAACGCGGGGCACCTTCACAATACGTCGGTCGGGTTAAATGTCGAATAACGCAAATACAGACGTATTAACCGCAAGCAAACCACTTTACACAGACATCCCAAGACCAGTTACATGTGGAAGAAGAAATTTCCGAATGGCAGGTAAAAGAAGACTATATATAAAAAACTATACTTGACAGAAAGAGCGAGCATAAGAAAACAACCAGTTTACCAGATTAATAATTGACACGGAAGTTTTCTACATTGATCGTACACACACAAACACACATACGTATTTATGAAAATATTAAATGTTATAGAACAAACGCACACGTTTTAAATGTATTGCATATCGCCTTGACCTACACAAAAAGAAAGGAGATTAAACAATGGAACAGTGAGAGTTCAATTTAAAAAAAAAAAATGAAATAAAAAGGACGTAAATAGGAGATGATGGGGTCACTTTCGGTCGTTGACGATATCATGCGTCCGTAATAAACTGGATGGCCCTGTTTGTACCAATTCAAAAGATAGTTGTCCGGTTTTGAGCGAACTAATCTACAAATCCTCAAACATTTCCTACATCGACGTTACAGAATGTACTTAAGCCATATGTAATATACGTAAATAACTTTATAATCGAAAAATAAAAGACGTTATAAAGTCTTGGCGTATATGTAGTCACATTTCCGTGTTAACAGAATTACAACTAATCCTAGATAAAACAGAAAAAAAAATACTTTTAATAAGTTATCATTAAATTATATCGCTGAGGTATTATTTAACGCGCATAAAAGGAAACAGGCTGAAAACTTACAACTTATAAGGAATTAATTAAAAATAACAACAATAACGGAAAATACAGGATAATATTTATCGACAACTATGTGACTAAGAATTCATTTTTTTCAAAGAAAAATTTTCGTCATTCGCGGAGATTTTTCGACGAAACAAATTTTCCATAAAGTACAAATAAAAATTCGTCAACATATAAATGATTTGAAATTAAACATAATTGTGTCGATAAAAAGAACGATTTTTTTAAAGACCAACAAATTAAAAACGTATAATTATTCTTCAAAAGATACGCATCTTGTATAAAGAGCAAATCAAAAATTCTTCAAAATATATGCTTATTGGGTAACATAAATTAAATAGGACAAAATAAACTGGCAAATTAAACAAACACATAGATAAGTATAAACAGATGGTTAAATAACGCGCTTTATTAATTTAATGCACCTGTATTATTTATTTATATTCTTTAAACATTATTTAATCTTATAAAACTTTGCAAACAAAAAATTATAAATATAAGCAATTTTCCTTAGCTCATAATAACTTCGGATTAACTACTAACACAACGAAGTCGTTAATTTTTTTTTTAAACTTTTAATATCACTTCTGCAATAACTCATAAAATTTTAACTAAACTGAAAAAAAATCATGTCAAATATTTCTATTTTTTAATAAATAAATGACATAATTAATCTACATTTCTTATTCGGAAGATTACAGGAACTTAAAATCATCCAAAACAATATTATATACATATATATATATATATATATATATATATATATATATATATACACATATACATACATAACACACACACATATATATATATATATGTGTGTGTGCGAGCGCGCGCGGTATTTATTAAGGAATGATTCAAACATTTGTTTGCAAAAATTACATTTCTAAAATTTAATTAAATACATCCAATATACATAAGGTATAAAATCCCTTTACACTAGTCATCTAGATATGAAATTAACATGGACCACTTTTCTTCCATCCTTTCATATATATAAATATATATATGTGTGTGTGTGTAAATTGATTCACTTAAATTATAATATGTACGCATATACCTCAGTTTTCTCTCTCCCCCTCTCACTATATATATAACAATGTATATAATTGATACAAAAATATATAAAAATTTAGTTCATTCTGTCTGTATTATAATACATTTAAAGCTTTCGATATATTATTTCATTAGATCATATGTAAGGACGTATTAATAATTTTGTAATGTTTGAATGTTATATATATATATATATAAAATTAGTGTCAGTGACGTTTACGATTTTTTTCGGTGTAAACCATGTTAATATATTTTTATGACGTAACGTTCTGAAAACATTTATAGTTTTCATTTTCAAACTCAAAATATTAATATAAATTATGAAAATTTAAAAGTGTATTTAGTCTAAGTTGTTTCATAAATAAAATATATAGCCTTGTAAGAGAAACAAGAAGAAAGAACTCTCACTTTGTGGATCTCACAAAGTAAAAAAGACATAGCGAAAGGTTGAAAGGAGTTCGGAGAAAAAAAAGGAAAGCAAGACCAGATGACAATGCAGTTCATCAACGAGTTGAAATACTAATAATAACACATATTATTTATATATATATATATATATATATATATATATATATATATATATATATATATATATATATATTTAACAAAACAAAATAAAAATAATGTTAATCACTATAAAATTTATTTTATTTTAGCAAAGCTTTTCATTTTTACATTATTTTCTTTCTTTTTTATATAGTTGAAAATGATGTAAAAATCGAAAAGCTTTGCGAAAATAAAATAAATTTTATAGTGATTAACATTGTTTTTATTTTGTTTTGTTAATTCATAAAAATCACTATTCTCCAATACATCAATATATATATATATATATATATATATATATATATATATATATATATATATATATATATATATATATAGATAGATAGATAGATAGATAGATATAAATGTATACATATGCGAGAAGTACATTGTACAAGATTTGCAGATCATATAGCCTTAGTAGCAACAAATATCTAAATAAATGATACTGTGAAGTAATAATTACAGGAAGACAAACCCTGAATAAAAAGTCTGGCAATAAACTTTATAAAAAAATATATCTTTGAAATATATCCACATACATTGTATTTCATCATTAAATAAATGAAAAGTCATATTTATGAAAGCTAGATATCACTGTACTTACAAATATGCACTACTTTCGTCTATTTCTATACGTTAATAATAATATTTTAATTTTTTATAATGTGGAATGTTATCAGATTTTTAATATTTATTTTCATTTTATTTGTAAAATTGTGTTTTTTAAAAAATTTTGTGGTTGTATATTTTTATATTTTATATTTTACGTTTGGACATCATACATCGCAATAGTAAATGAAAAATTTAAAATTCCAACAGTATACAACTTTTACAGAATCAGGAAAATAATATTGAAGAAAAAATTAATATAAAAAAAATAAATTAATAAACAAATATATTGATATTAAATTTCAACAAATCAAAAAAATAGACCGACAGAAGCAGACATCATTTTTGGATCATATTTTCACAATTACCATCACATATTTTTAAGTAATTATATTTAATTTATATTTTTAAAATTATGATTTTTTAAATTTTTCACTTGATAATGGCGTAAATGCCGAAAAGCTTTGTGTTTTCCTTAAGAAAATAAATATTAGTGATTTAACTAATTTTCAATTGATTTTTTAATAATAATAGGAATTATATAACTTCAAGAAAACCAACTGGAAAGATTTTTGCATATTTCTACAAGACAATATAACTATTCCAACAAATTTGGAAACAGCTTCTGATATTGATGAATATGATACCTCATTCAGTAACTTAGTTATAATGGCTGCTAATGGTAACATTCCAAAAAAATGATAATCGACCAATTTCAAAAATTAATCCTAGTACACTTCTTCGAATTAAACTGAAGAATTATTTTCGTAAATTGTACCAAAAGCATGTATAAAAAATTACAATTTCTTGAATATTATTGCCAAGTAAAAACTTACATCAGATCGAAACATCACATGGATTTGGTTTCTTGGCAGTTTATCATCTGTTATTAAAACTTTCTGGCAAATTAATAAATATTTTTGTGGTGGTAATATTAAAATTCCACCATTTCATCATGCAACTAATCCGGATTTGTTTATTTATCATGATTCTAATAAAGCCGAACTGTTAGCCAATTATTTTGCTGCTGTTCATAAACAAAATAATTCATTATCTAACCATCTCACAAAACAACTTCTTTCAAAAGCGATTGTCGCTCTAACAACATTATATATTTTTAAATGCGAATATATGTATACATTCTTAGGTTAAAACTGGAATTTGACTCTCAATGGGGTCCAGCCCCTTCGAATCTGAGAATTATTTACCTGTTTTAATTTAAATTTATCCATCAGTTTAATAATAAACAAAAAAAATATTTATGCACTGCACTATTCTCTTTCAACAATTTGAGAACGTGACTGATTTAAAAAGGAATGTGTAAATCACAAATTAAAAAAAAAAGAAATATAAAATCAGAAAAGCTGGAAGTCATCATCAATGGTTTTCTGGAAATAAAACACCAGTCAATGAAAACAATTTCGAATTGACAATAGCATTCTAACTCGAATATTACTTCCCAACTAACGAATTCAAGAAGCAAATGGTATTTTCGAAATTATACGCAAAATATAAATACAATAAGCAGACGAAATAAATTCTTTCTTTAAGAAAGAAAATTTATTTATATATTTTTATGTCTAGCTTATGGTACTGAAAGGGTTATAACTCTTAAATAATAAACATTGAAGTGGCAAAGTACTTAATTAATAACCATTGGCGGAAATAATAACTTTGAGGGGGCGACTGAACCCCCTGCAACCCCCTAGTCAACACCTATGTAAGTAATTATGTATGTGCATGTGTATATAGTTATATATGTGAATACATTTGTATGCGTATATATAGTTGTACGTGTTTTATAATATATATTTATATTGTATGTTTCTTTTTTGTTTATTAACATGTTATTTCCACCATGAAATCAATCGCAGAGGTTTTTGTTTTTTTTTTTTTGTAATTTTTTCCCTGTATTATATAATTTGCTATTTTATGTTCTTATAATTTTATTTTAAGCATTAACGTTAACGACGCTTTTTACGAACTTTCCGGAACGTTCACACTGCTATATACGTGTATATATATATATATTTACCATGTTATAAATATATTATTGGTGAATAAAGTTCTTCTTCTTCTTCCTCAGATTAGCAAGAATTATAACGACAAAACTAAATCAGAAAATTCTTGGAGATGATATTTCTAGACTATTAAAGTGTATAGATTTGAACACCGGATATAATGAACCACAAATTTTTAAATATTAGTGTAATTACAAATATTAAACTTTCACCATTCATATTCTTTCCAACACATTTAAGGCGCTCATGAAAAGTACGTATTTAATTTATTTGCGTGTGTATATCAAGCAATTTATATTTACCTTCAAAGGGTATACAGTCATTTCCGGACGTCGACCTGCATAAAAAATTAAAGTACTGACATATTACTATTAGGTTATAAAGGAAAATACAATTTATGTAAATCAAAATACGGAGAGTAGGTTCACTTACATTTGGACGATTCATTTTATACCAGGATTTTTCTAATCCCAAAAATAAAACTGACATCGTTATCAACTTTCAACTCTCACTTGTTATCATTAAATAAGGGAACTCGTTTTGTAAACAAAAAACAACTAAAGCTTTGTTGCACACATTTATTATTACTTTAATTTATACCTTTTTGAAAAAACTCAAAGTTTGACAACATTATTTATTTAATAATTAAATTTAAAAAAAAAAAGAATAAAAATATAAAACAGCACAATTACGTTTGTAAAAACATATATTTTTCAAATTAAGTTGTTATAAAACTAAATCACCTACATATTAAAAATTGATTTATTTTTGATAAATAATAATGTGTTTATGAAATGAAAAACTTTTGTACTCTGTTCAACTGACGTACGACTATTATATTCAATAATAGGCAACACTTCAAATTAGAAATTCGGAGTGGTTATTCCGTTACAATATTTGGCCGTTATTTTTTATGCAATTTGTAATAATGTTCAGTTTATGTGTTGTGAATTGTAAATATTTATTTACCTATTATTTGTTCTTTTTATAAAATTAGTTCAATAAAATTTGCACTTAAAGTCAACTAATTAGTAAGTGTCAGAAGTAATACGTTTAAATGTAAAATTTTATGCCTTATTGTTAAGTTTATCATTACGATTTTTAAAAATTTTTAAAATAATGTATAAGTTTATTATTTAATTATAGATTTTTTGTTACGTTTTCTATAATAATAAAGTAGAGTGATTTTAATCAATTTTTATTATGTACAAATATAGTTTCAAGATGAAGAGAGCTGGAATGACACCAAAAACACCGTGTCGATCTAAGGCGCCCTCCAAAGATTCACTTCAAGTTTATTGTCGATTACGGCCTATGCCTTCACTAAATGATGTTTCTTGTGTTACTGTTGTGTCGGATACTACGTTACAGCTGACATCACCGGAAACCGCTGTTAATTTTAGAAATGGAATGTGTAAAGAAACTCAGTATTCCTTTAATCGAGTGTTTGATGAAAATACATCACAGAAATGTATCTTTGATGAGGTATGTTTACCATTAGTTGAGCAGTTAGTTAAAGGTCGCAATGGTCTTCTGTTTACATATGGCGTAACCGGCAGTGGTAAAACATATACAATGACAGGTGTACCTTCTGACGGTGGCATTATGCCTAGATGTTTGGACGTCTTATTTAATTCCATTTCTGAATACCAATCAAGAAAATACATTTTTAAGCCGGATAAAATGAATGGTTTCGAAGTTCAAACAGAACAGGACGCTATAAAAGATGAAGAAGTTGCGAAAGGAATCAGAAGTGGAAAATTACGCAGGTATACCCTTAATGACTCAATTAACACATGTTTATAAAAATAATATGATGCTCATAATACAACGATTTTATGTTAATTTTCTAAAGGAAAGAATCAGAAGAAGATGTTCGATCAGTAAGATCATCTCGTACGAAAGACGAGACTAGAATTAACGGAATTGAGGAAGATAATTCTTACGCTGTTTTTATAACATACATAGAAGTATATAATAACAGTGTATTTGACTTGTTGGAAAATTTATCAGAAAGCGACGTTTGCTCAAAGTAAGTATCAACGTAAATAATTATATGTAATTGAAAGACTAACGATACCAGTACTTTATTTTGTTACAAAATAGTTTTGGTATCGTAAATATATGTATTATTTTCTGTTATGAAAAATTAATAAATTACCGATCTAAAATTTTTTTGCATTTATTAATACTTAGTTTTACTTTTCTAATTACTATTCAGATTCCAAATGAAAATAGTTCGCGAAGATGGATTTAGAAATATGTATGTTCACGCAGTAACTGAAGTAGAAGTAAAAGATGCTAATGAAGCATTTGAAATTTTTTATAAAGGGCAAAAACGGAAAAGAATGGCTCATACGACTTTAAACACAGAGTCCAGTCGCAGTCATTCTGTGTTTACTATACGATTAGTTCAGGTATTTATTATATTACTACTGAAATAGGCAATTTGAATGATACTCTCATGTTCAAATTTTTACAATTCTGTAACAGTTTGCTTAGTTCATTTCTTTAAACAATAAATTCAACGTCTATATACTCCTATAATTATATACTGTATTTAACAAAAAATATTTACTTAATTCCAAAGTAAATAGCAAAGTCTTTAACTGAACCAAATTGGGGTTGATCAATTTAAGTGATGTGTGTTCTAAAGAATGTTTAACATTATAATGTGACAAATTAAATAGATATAATAGTATTTACGTATTTATTTTAGGCTCCCTTAGACATACGTGGTGAAAACGTTCTCCAGGATAAAAAGATGATAGCGATTAGTCAATTGTCTTTGGTGGATTTGGCTGGCAGCGAACGTACAAATCGTACAAAGAATTGTGGGCAACGACTTCGTGAAGCGGGTAACATTAATAACTCGTTGATGACATTAAGGAGCTGCTTAGAAATATTACGCGAAAACCAGGTTACTGGCGGTAATAAAATTATCCCTTACCGAGAATCTAAATTGACGCATTTGTTCAAGAACTATTTTGATGGCGAAGGTGTTATCAGAATGGTAGTATGCGTAAATCCACGAGTTGATGATTATGACGAAACTGTGGTATGTATGAAGTTGAAAAATTGTTCTATTATAATTTTTTTAGTAACTATTCGTTCTAATTTCACTTAAATATCTACTAATATGTAATTTAAATGAATAATTATAAACAAATGATCTTTAATTTACAAAATATTTATTTTATTGTAGGCTGTAACCACCTATCACTCAACCGCTACTTCATGATTTCAACTAAGCATGTATTACAATTTATTTCTTATTATTACTAAATATTCGTTGCGATTTTAAAGTGGAGATATTATTTCTTTCTTTTTTATGATCCTCGATAGTTATAAATTGTATTTCATTTAGATTTCATAGACAATAATTTATTATGTAATTTGTTTTGATCTTCATGAAACAATAATTTTGGATTACATATTATACGGATTTGCCTCCTGAATAATATAAACATGCATTTTTCTTGTACAGCGTATAAAAAATGCATTGTTATAAATTATATGACATTTAACTAAATACTCTTAATAAGATTTATTTTCTTTATTATTTCTATTGCTAATTTTGAATTTACCTGTGTTTTTAAAGCAAGTAATGAAATTTGCCGAGGTATCTCAAGAAATTCAGGTTCCCCGTGCTACACCGATGAAAACCGACATGGCAATTGGCCTGACACCTGGAAGAAGGAAAGCTCATCAGGTAGGGACAGTATATATTAAATTCAAATTTTAAACTTAACATATTTATATATATAAATTGTAAAAGTACACAGATTGTTAAATGAATAAAAATTTCGTGAAATGTATTGTAAAGAAAATCCTGTCTATCATAATATTTGTTCAGAAGAATTATATTCATTCGTGCCGTTTACCTGTTTAATATAAATGTGACGTGCCGAAAAAGACTCATGTATTCAATAATTTTATAATAAGCTGATGAAAATACTATGGTGTAAATTGCAGGCATATAAAAAAGCTGTTCAAATATTCGAAGAGGAAATTAAAAATGTGCCGGGTCATGTTCCAGATGATGTCGCAGTAATATATAGGTAAATGTTTTTATATATATATACAAAGCGGGGACGCAAGATATATACATGTCTTTAACATTTTTAAAAATAAAGCTAGTTAAATGCGACACACTCAACATTGAATTTTACATTTCTATACATTTTTCATGTACTCTTGTCTCAGTCGGCAATTTTCAATGTATATATTATATATTCTGAAACAAAAAAAAAAAAAAACACTGTTTATTCGCCTAACATATTAAATGTTATATTCTATTATTTGGTTTTCAGAAGTATGAGGAACTTATAGAAAACATGATGATATATTGCACATAAAAACAATGATTGTGAAACATACACCTATTGATAAATGTCAGATAAATGATGTGAAAACTATATTAAAAATGTAAACTATATAATAAGAAATATAAATAATTTTTTATATCATGAGATATAATGACACAACGCGCGCACATGGTAAAATTCATGTATGCATATAAAAATGGATAACTGACGATTTTGGTTTGTCAGAATAGGCATACATATGTAAACCCTAGAATTAATATATTTTAATATTAAACTAGTGTTTAAAAATTACTAAAAAATAAAAATATTGATTTTATTTTTAGCTTATGAAATAAATTTAGAAGAAATTAATTTTATTAAGATAGCGTAAATTTCGTCTAATTTATATGTGTTAGTAATTTACTTTGTTTTTCGTTTCTGTGTTTTTTAGAAATGTTTAGTCTAGTTTAAGCTATAGATTTTCACAAATCAAAAGTTTATAATTTGAGCAAATAGCTTATAAATAACACGTAACAAATCTATTTCGTTATAAATAATTTCTTATCACGTTGTCTAGTCTGGGGTCCTTCCCATCGTTAGAGTCTACAGATCCACTAGATGAAGAAACAAACAAAAAGTTGATAAGTTATTTAGAAGAACGAATAAAAAGGATGGATGCATTGAAAGAGGATATGAATTCCCGTGGTACGTATTTTAATACTTCATTTATTTGACGGATTTCTATATGTGTTACTCTGAATTATCTTGATGTGTATCGTTTATATCGTCTAGGTTTTATCATTTTTCATTGAATGCAATTATAAGGTTATTTCTTCGGAAAAATCAAACATTTTGTATTATAATTCATGTATTTTTTCTTACAGCTGATCGTTTTCGTGCCGCATTGTTGAATCATGAACAGAATTTCAGTCGCTTACAACAAGAAAATGAATATTTTAAAGCAATTAAGGAACAAGATATAAACAAAGTAATTAAATTATTTGTACATTTTGTGTTAATTTACTGTATATATATCACTTGGGAGAAAATCGTTTAATGTCTCTAAGTTTAATATTAATTACAAATTCGAGGACTGTATTTAAAAGTTCATTAAGCGGTTTTCGTCATTTATACGACACATACAACACATGTACATAGAATAAATTTCAACATGTGGTGTATAATCAGCAACGTGTTTTCTAATGAAGAAATGGTTTCTCTGGACGTGTTTGGTTTTTCGGTGGTTTTCAAGATTCTTAGCCAAACGAACAGGTGCTGCATTATCAATCTATAGAACAGGTCTGTCCCTTAAGTAAGCAATCTAAGTTGTCAGATAAGCCAAATTTTGTTACTTCGCCAGTTGCAATGAATTCTGTTTCAGTTGTTGATTGTGTAACTTATGTTTGTCGCCGACTAATTTAGGACATATCTCATTTTTAATAACTTATGAAAACACCTGAATTTAACCGACTCGTCTTGTAACATCTTCAAAAATCAGCATCACTATAACATTACGAAGACTCCATTTTTTCCACTGTGATAAACAATTCTCATGTTAATGATACAAGCAATGTAACGAAAAACCTTTTTGAGTCCTTTAATATTTTTGAGGAAATGTTATCTATTGATTTTGACAGAAAATCCAAACTGTAGATATGGTCTGATCTTGAATTCAACATAGGTGCATAAATGCACCAACAGTCTTTTGTAAATAAAATTGGTTATTTTCTTTGGTATACTACCTGAAACCGAGTTTTTGGATTGTGAAAGCATTGAAATAGAAATACAAGATTTCTAACTGGTTTTAATGTCACCATTATCCCTCTATATCTCACGACCCAGGAAATATTCATTTTTTGCGATCATCTTGAATTTTACTGAGTTGTACTAAAAAATAATAGATTCTTTTGACCTGTAACTGTGATAAGACCATCATTTACATTACTAAAACAATTTCCGCATCATTTTTCTCTCGAATGAACAACTAACTCTAAATTTAAATTATTATTTTTTGCCTGTGCTATTAGAGTCGCTTTGACCATACGATGGTTTTCTTGTTTTAAACTATGATAGTTGGCTTATATTCCTATGTTATTCTGGACTATGAACTTATATATGATTTCGACCAGTTCTTCCTTGTTTGGATCACTTACTATTGATTCTATATTTTGAGGGAGTGTGTGTTTGTATTTTAATAGTTCCCGTATCATATTATTTCGATGTTGTTTGTACTTCTCGCATTTCCATATGATATGGTTGATATTCTTTTCCTCTCGACATTTATCGCATAGACTACTTCAGAATTATGTGTATTCGAGATAGATTTATAGGTGTTTTATTATGTCCTATTCTTATCGGATAATTGTTGTGAAAAGGTTTTTACTATACTGTACTGAAACTATTCCAAAACCATGGGGTTTTGGGTATTTTTATCTGAATTTTAAGGTATTGTTTCCTTATTTCTTTTTGTTTATTATATTCTTGTCTTTATTCATATTTCATTATTTTTATTTGTGGGATATATTCTGTATAGTGTCTATTAATATCGATTTTGACATTTGCTTCCGATTTTGCTGGATTATCTACTATTTCGTTCCATATATACCGTAGTGCCCTGGTATCCACATCAATGTAATTGTTGGTTTTTATTCTGTATTTTTCATTTTTGGTTTTTATTCTGTATTTTTCATTTTTGGTTTTTATTTTAGCGACAATATTGTTTTGTTTTGTATTAATAGCAGTCAATGACTGTATTGCAGCTATGGAGTCTGTCATTACTATAAATTTTCTTTGTTTTTTATTTTTGAGATATTCAAGTGCTTTGTATATGGCATATATTTTAATGCTTGTAGATAAACCAGCGTATTTTATTCTGAAGGTTCGTATCAGATCTATATTTTCATGATATATTGCTGCTTGGTATTGGTGTCTATTAATGTCTATAGGTCCATCAGTATAAATCCGTCCATGGTTAGGAAAGTTAGTAAATAATATGTGTTGTAATATTTTATTTTGCATATTAATACCAGTTTGTTTAAAGAATAGATCTATTGTGTTGTAATGTTGAAATGGTTGTGTATAGTTTATATATTGGTAATTTATAGTTTTGAATAGGCTGTATGTTGCATAATTTTCTAGCACTCGTCACTAGAGGTGGTAAAGTCCTACGGTTTTCTGATCAGAGGTTCTAATTGTTTTATTTGTTTGTTTAGTATATGTTTTCTATTTCCTTTAATTTTTAACATATGTTTATTTGTAATATATTGTTGTTGTATTATAATACTTGGTTCAGCACATTCTGCTCTAATGTTGTTAACTGGGCTTGAGTTCATTGCTCTTATGCAGAGGCATAATGCTTTATTATATGCTGTCTGAATTTTTTTGGTGTTGCTGGAATTTAAATTTAGGAATATGCACGAGTAGTTAAAATAGGGCAGTATTAGTGTTTTATATAGTATAAGGTTTGTTTTGGGGTGACCTCCTCACTATGTTCCTGATATTGTATTAGATTGGACCATTGTTGCATTTCCTTAATATCGTTTGCGTTTCAGCATTCTAATTTAATTTCTCATCTAACATTATGGCCAAGTATTTTATTTCTTTAACAAATTAAATTGGGGTATTTACTGTAATAAGAGGGTAGTGATTAATTCTGTATCGGGTGAACAAAATTCCTTTTGTCTTATCATTGTTTATTTTTAATTGTAGTCTTTTTATTATTTCTGTCATCTTAGTTATAGCTGGTTGTAGTTGTTAAACAGCAGTTGAAATAGTTGCAGCTGAGCTGTATATCATTATATCATCAGCATATTGCAGCATTTTAACTGTTTTGGTCTGTATGTTATCTAGTTCGCCTGTATATAAATTGTATAGCAATGAACTAAGGGTTGATCCTTGGGGATCCCTGTAACTGTTTCACTTGCATCAGTCTCCTTTATTTCATTTTGATATTTTATAATTAATTTTCTGCCATTATAGTATTGCGCTATCCATTTAGTATATGTTGTGGGGATACCTATCATCTTCAAAATTATTGATTGTGGAATGTAGTGATTTTTATTTATACTTGATTACTAAAAATAGTTAAAATCACTAAATTTATTTTTAATTATGCGAAGCTTTTCGGCAATTACGCCATTGTCAAGCTATATACAGATAAAATTAATTAATATAACATCATAACATATTAATTTAAAACTAAGTTTACAATTTTACACAAAAATGAATTATGAATTAAATTAATATGTTATGATTTTATATTAATTAATTTTATCTGTATATAGCTTGACAATGGCGTAATTGCCGAAAAGCTTCGCATAATTAAAAATAAATTTAGTGATTTTAACTATTTTTAGTAATCAAGTATAACTATCATCTTCAGTCTGTCGCATAATGCTCAGGTTGATTAGCTCATATGAATTTGACATGTCGAATGTGATGGCTATAATGTAGTGATTTTTGGATATATTTATATATATATATATATATATATATATATATATATATATATATATATATATCGTCAGAATAGCTTTGTTATCCCTTGTTCCGAATGTTTTCCTAAAACCAAACTGTGTTTTTGGCATTTTATTTTGGTGTTCCAGTTTCCATTCAACACGTTCCTTAATCGTGGATTCAGTTGTTTTACCTAAGCAGCTTAATAAAGTTATATGTCTGTATGATTTATAGTCATTAGGATTCTTATTTGGTTTAAGTATTGGATATACATATCGTGTTTTCCACTCGTTGGGTATACATGTACTTTTAATTACAGATTCGTTTAAAAATTCAAAGTATTTTGTTGTAGTTTGTATGGGATATCATCAACTCCAGTATTTGGTTTTTATTATGATTAATTTAAGAAATTCTCCAATACATTTATTTCAGTATCCTGATGTTTGTTTTAGCCCATAAAGGCTTTTCTTTAGCTTACAGGCTATTTTTACTAGGTAAAATATGTAAAGTTTTACGTAACAAAAATAAATCCGATAACAGATTTTCATTCTTGGATTTCAACCAGTTATTTAACCCGTTTCACATAGATTTCAGTTCGGCTACATACGTATAAAAATCGTTGTCTAATTTTCAATTAAATGCGAAAAAAGGTGCACATAAACTTTAAACTAAACAACTGATCTCCGGATGTAGCTTCGAAATGTAATTTTAAAGCATCA
This sequence comes from Coronaproctus castanopsis, assembly GCA_032883995.1. Classification (NCBI taxonomy): domain Eukaryota; kingdom Metazoa; phylum Arthropoda; class Insecta; order Hemiptera; family Monophlebidae; genus Coronaproctus; species Coronaproctus castanopsis. The sequence continues at coordinate 134,803,782 of CM065052.1, read as the reverse complement.
TGAGCTGTAACTTTGTTCATAACTTTTTGATATACAGTATAGTAAATTACGCTAGTGGTCATAAGTCTTAACATAACTGTTAACTTTTCGATACAAAACACGTGTAGCTTTATAGCGCCTTTCTTCTTTGCTTGGCGCACCATATTTTAAAGTGTTTCTTAAATTTTTTGTCAATGACATCTTAATCCAATAAATCGCGTATTTTTCTCTTCCAAATTAGGCAATATGGTTAAATATGTTTTGCTAAATCCATCTTTTTTTTTATTAACAAACATTTAAAAATATATCTTATTGACAAAAAATAAAATGAAAAACAGAGAGAAAAAACAATACTCCGATAAAGGATTAAATATAGACAAGGAACTTTTAAATCACTTTTATTTTAAACTATTGGGAAATATATTTTAACATCTAATTTCAATAATAAGATTAATACGTTAATTTCCAGTCCAAACGTTCACTTGGAGCAAAAAAAAAATTATTTAAATGTTTGTTAATCTTAAGAATAAAATATTTTGAAACTTATATTTCCTTTATTGTATTGAGATAATGCGTACATCTGTTTATGATTATTATTTATATGTATAATAGATTAAAAACTTGAATAGTAAAATAGTACAAATGGATTCGAATATTCTGTCATTGAAAAGAAAAGTTGAAGAAATTGACGATGAAAACAAACGACTAAAGAGAGAGGTAAGATGTGTCGGTATTCAAAGTACATTATGTTAAATAATTATTAACCGCTTTATTATATGTTTTAATGTTTGAAATAGACCCAGTTATATAAAATAATAGTAATAAAAAAAATATATGTATCTTGTCATATTGGTTTGAATTACGCCATTAAATATATATATATTTATAAACTTCCGCGATGTTAATATATTTATAATGTTACGCATAGGTCAGTCATAAAGATACTCTAGTAAATCAGTATAAACTGGAAAAAGAACGAGAAAAACGCAAATATAATGCAAAAATCGTTCAAAAAACAGAACGCTTAGCTAAAGAAATAGAACAACAAACGAAGGAGAATAGAGAAATAGAGGTAAATAATGATTATTCTTTTATTTTATTACTTTGTCGTTCGCTTACATGTTCTCTGTCTAATTCCTCCACCAATGTATAGTAAAGATCATATAGAATTTTTGTTTATTTGTTTATATATATATTTTTTTAATTTATTGATTTTAATTTTGTTCGTATTTTTACTCGAACTCGGAACTAGAATTATAAATATTTTCTTCTTCAATTTATTTATTTTTAATTGAATGTATTAATTTATACATTTTAAAATATGTCGTCGTGGCATAATTGTTAGGGTGTTCGACTGTTAAATCGACGGTCGAGGAATTCTCGGTATAACGATTGTAGAAATTATATAGTTTTTTATCGCGTATAATTGTTAATTATCACGGAGAAGACAGTGGCACAACACTTCGTATAACGTCATATGCGTCTGCATTTGCATTGTATATAATTTGTGTCTTGAATACTTAGCTCATTTTGAACTTAAAATCAACGTAAGATGTACTGGTCGCGATGACAGACAATGAATAATAAGATAATAATATTTTAAAATATATTTTTAATAAATCAGCGTTGGTAAATTTTTCTTTAGTCGAAATTAAAAGCCAAGACTAATAAGCTGAGAACTGTGAAAAATTTTTTAAAAGAAGACAACAGTTCGGACGATTTCAAAATTAAACGGCCACGAAACGCTTACACCGATGACGACGATGATGCGACGTCACGATCTTCGGGAGAAACGTACGGTACTGCAGCTGACAATAGAAAAGAAGAATTACCCGTTAGTATCGAAACCGTGTTTTTTTTTTTTTTTTTTGTTTTTTTTTTTTGTAATATCAACTTAAACTGTGATTTATGTATGCCTTGAGTGATTCGTGATACGTACTGCTTAAATATTATTTATGTTACATCACAGCTTTTAATACATATATGTATATGTTAATCCTTATTGGTCCAGTGCTGGACGGATCTCAGTCTCTTCCATTCGTTTTGGGACTGAACTTTCTAATCCAGTTCTTCCTCGCCACCTGAGTTAAATGATCATACCAACGAGTCAGCGATCTGTCGTTTCTTCTCTGATGAAGCAGATCATTCCAACACTCGTTTTATCCATCTATTAACTTTCCCCCCTGACCTTTACATAGGCATTTTAACTTGGCCATTTGCTCCACAACGTTACAAGTCTGGTGTTCTTCAGTATCCAAGCATTTCGCTTCTTATATTTCATATTAATCTTTTCTGCGTTGTTTTTCCTCTTATTATTCTTCTAATTTTTTTTAAACGTCTATGTTTGTGAACTATATATATATTAATAAATGAGTATATTTATAGCAAATTTAAATTCATACAACAATAAAAGATAAAATTTTGACACAAAATAAGCGATAAAATGCCATGGGAAACATAATTATAGTTAGACAATACGTATGTGTAATAACTAGATGAAATTTGTAAATTATTTCAAACAAATCTGATCGTGGATAGAGAACTTGCAATATACTGTATTCAGTTCTAGTTCTTTATACTTATTACATGTAAAACTTATGTGATGTACAGTTTCGATAATATTGTCATTACAGTTAGATCAAATATTGGAGTTGATATTTTAGGTATGCAAATAATATGCAACTAAATGACCAGTTAAAATTAGTGTTTTGTGACAGTTAACGTTAAAAGCTGAATTGTTCAAACAATCAAAGATGTTGTAAAATTGTTTAAATTAATTTATCATCAGCTTCGCTATCGAACTTTGTTTGGTATTCCTTAAATATAGTTATTTTTATTTCATTAGCTTCATTTTATTTTGATATCTTATTTGAATAAATATTAAATTATTTGTTTGATATATAAATCAATTGGTAGCACGCGTACAATACTTGAATTAAAATATTAAACGCAGTAATTTTATATATATCGTAAAGGAATATCAGCCGATAAGGTTTTTGTATCTTCTTAATTTATTATCTTAAGGGGCGTCGTAGTTATGATTAAATCAATAAGAATTATTCAAACCTTATAACGTTCACGATCCACGACTCGATGGATGTACTGTAAAGTTAATCCCAGTAACTTCTATTTTGTACCTGTGCTTTCTACTATCACCCACATCAACTGACGTTCTATCTTTTTTTTCCCCTAAGAAAATATTTAAAATATTTCATTTACAACACGTAACGTTAAAAAATATAACTTTTTTAGAATGTTTATTTAAGGATACATTTTTTTTTAATATATATATGTAATTTGATTTGAGCATCGTACTAGGAGCGATTTATATACGGCATCTTACTTCTTTTAAATCATTTTATCAACGACCTTAAATATACAAATTTATCTGTGGTATATTTATAATTGCTTATTATGTTCGTTTTGACATTATTTATGGCAAAGCCATATTAAATATTCGATTATTTTACACTGCTAATTACAATATAAACTAAATGTGTAATTTATTTTTAAACATCGTCTTACTGATTAATTATACAGGTCATTCCGGTTACTGAGAAAAATCTATATGGCGTGTCTGTAAGTAATCCTCGTTATAGGCGGTCGAGATCTGTTTCAGACGATCGTTGGTTACATCACAACCCGCTAACGCCTGTTCCTTTAAATACTGTTTTTCAACCGCAAATTAAGAAACGTAAATCCTTCTCCAAGGTTACGAGTCCGGAACAAATGAAAGAGATGTCTAAATACTGTCTTATGACTCAGAATCAGGACGAAATGGGCGATTTGGAGACGCATTTAGTCAAGGTTATTATTTATATTTTTTAAAATTAAAAAAATAACATGTGATTTATAACTATTTTTAGAATAATATTCGTATATATGTAGGAAATTTTAAACTATTGTATATTTAAAAATATATAGGAGTATTTATTGGTTATTGCTATACTGCATATATATATATATATATATATATATATATATATATATATATATATATATATATATATATATATATATATATATATATATATGTCATGTAGCATTTAGCCAGATTTTAAATTCATTTCTTTTTCCTATCAGGGGTTTTTTCCACGATAATCTTTACAGGTGTCGAAAAGGTAAAAATTATTCTATTTTTTGAATGGAACATTTTTAACCTTCGATGTTTTTTATTTCTTTACTACATTTGTTTGATCCATTTTCATGTTACGTAATACATTTTATTCCAAGTATTTTACGTTGTATTTTCAATATAATAAACGTAACTCTTCGTATAACACGACGTGTAATAGACATAGCCTTTCATATAACGCGTTTTTTATTACATATACATTTATAATAATTAAATAAATTACAATCACTACGTAAAAGCAAATAATCTCATTGTTACTCATATATGATGTAAAAGTTACTACGTAAAAGTAAAAAAAAAATAAATAAATAAACTATATACATAAACAGTAAGAAGTTAAAGAACTACCAATTTTAACATTTTATGATATTATTTACTAGAGAAGATAACTTTACTCGCGACAATTAGCGTCTCCAACAAAGCATACATAAATTTCCTTAATGTCTGATGTATATACTATTTGCAGTTAATATTTAGTGAGATCAGTATGAATATAATGTAGTAACTCTTAAAGTATTTAATAAGATATTCTATCGATGCTTTTATGAAAATATGTTTTTTTAACGGAAATATATAATGGCGTTATATACGAAATTATCGACTAGAATTTCAAGTTTATGATTAATTTAGTCGTATCTCGCGAACAGATCGTTTTATACGTGAAAGTAAAATATGATAACTTCCTTAAGAGGCTGTAGTACAAGTGTACCGCATGATAGTATTTTCGGACCCTATATAAATGTCATTCCAAAGTCAACAAACTTTAAACGCAGACCTATTATTCATAAATACGTTATTACAAACTATAATAATATAATAAACTGGAATGACCAAGTTAAATATCTTTGTATGTTACTCGGTATGAGACTAACTTTTCTTTTTTTTTTTTCGCTTATATAAATTATATCACTTATTGAATACTACTGCGAGTATCCTGGCACCTACTTTCAATCGCAACTCGAAATTATCTGTTCGAAATAAGCTGTTAATTTATAAAACCTTTTTTTCTGCCTCGCCTATTTGCTGCCCCAGTTTGCGTAGACAATTTTCAGAAAATAGAGAATCATTGTTTCCAGGCCGTACTTAATAAACCGCGTTACTTCAAAGTAACCATTATGCATGACAATCTGAAATTTCCATACGTACATGAAATTGTGAAAAATCGTATTCTAAAATACTATAACTATAACGTCACCAAGCTGGGTGAAAAAATCTAGTGCCCATTAGACTTTAAAAAAAAAAAACGACTAACTTGTATAAAGTCTATATGGACATTTTAAGGTGCATCCAGAATTAAGACTGAAGTCACTAAGGCGTAGCTACAAAAAATACACACATAAAAAGCTAAAAAATGCACTAATTACTTCATGCTATAACTTCATCGTTTATACTATTGGTGCAGATTAGACTATTTCTCTCTTTTACTAATTTATTTATAATTATATTTATTTTATACGGATTTAATTTTTCACGCATTAGCTTTTATGTAAAGAAGCATCATCACTCTTCACAGAGCGTAGGCTATCATTAATCGGTCGATCAGACTTTGCGCCTGTCAGTAATTGCCTGCTTCTGTTCTTCTTCCAAGATTTCTCTTCCCTTCCATATTGCCTTATATATCATCATCTGGAGTAGTTCATATTTTTTGCCCCTGATTATATGGCCAAAATATGACACATTTTTTTATATAATATGATTTTTTTAATATTCTGTGACAACTTGTTCAGCATTATAGGTTAAGTAATAGTGGGGACACCGCATATTCTTGTCGTAAACCACATTTAATTTCGAAGTTTATTTTTGGCCCATTTATATTTAATACAAATTTAACGTGTCAATTAATTATAGTTCAGCACACTTTGTTTTTGTTTTGTTTTTAAATAATTTTTACCCAAAATTTACACTTCCTTTTTGATTTCAAATACGATAAATAGATTTGCATATTAATTAAATCATATGGATTTTATTTTCCGTCCGATACACTTACCTGTGCCTTATTTCCCTTTTTATCAGCACTTATCGAAGGTTTTGTTGTTTTCATGATCTTAAAATATCGACGATTGTTTGTGGGTTTAAAGGCATACTGTTATTAATAACTCGATTATCGCCAGTTACGAATAAACGAAGAACGTGAAAATTTATTTAAACTTCGTGTGCAAAATAAATTTTTTAAATCGGAAAACTTGCGATTTTATTTTTTCAGGGTGACGTTATACCAACCGCTGGGGGTGGTGCGCAAGTTGTCTTCAACGACGTAGAGACGTTAAAACAGTCATCTCCGATCTCATCGCCTGTACGTCATATGATTAATGCTTATAATCAAACAGTTTTCGGCACTCCTTCAGTTCCCGCTGGTAATGTCTCCAATAAGTGTTCTATATCTATCGAAGGACACGCAAATAAGTAATCTTTTCACTCTTTCTCTCTCGCTGTCTACGAATCGTCATATATGTTAATTATTTTTTTTTTTTAATGCAACGATATTTGTATATCCATATTTCAAGCCGCATAATTATTGTTTACGTCGCTATATGTCACATTCATTTACGAATGTTATTTGATTTTTTTCAAACGATCAACGCACTGTGATAAAGCTGTACTTAACGTATTAATTTAAGGGTGTAGTAACATTGTACTTAAAAAATGAGTGTAACATTGTACTTACGATACGTACTTAATGTAGATTTTATAATTTTATTCAAGTGTTACTTAATGGTTTATAAATAAAATTTTGATTAGATTTTTTTTTTTTTTTAAATATTTTGTTGCATAAGAAAAAAAATAACCCGTCGTAAGAATTTTTTTTTTGTATTCTAACTGATTAGGTTTTTAGTATTTCTTAGAATTTCTGGTGATAATATCCATAACAAATATTCTATAAAGTAAAAAATGTTATAATTTTTTTATAGTATTTATTTATACGTGTATTTTTAAATATGGTTTCTTTTGGTATAAGACTAACGAAATGTGATAAAATTGTACTTAATGTAATAATTTTAGAATTTAACATCATACGGTACGTACTTAATGTAGATTATATCATTTTATTTCATATTATTTATAAATAAAATTTTGAATACGAATTTTCTTATACTTTGTTACATTTTTTTCGATAATCTGTAAAAATAATATCGAAATTTGATTTTGATAAAAATTCGAATGTTTTTTTAAATAACTTGTTTTGACGCAGCTCTGAAATCATTCTTTACTCATGAACAGACAATTCTCTCGTAAAATCGTTTATTTAAATCTAATCACATTCGCAAAGCTTATTACAGTCGCTAGTCTACATTACATTTTTATTATTATACTATGCGACGGTGGCACTGATGATTTAACAGATTATACGAGGTTAGAAGAGGAGTGGAATTGTATAATTGATGGAATAGTTGAAGGACTGATGGAGAGGAAACCAGATAGGGTACGCGGATTAATATGTCTGGAGTGTAAAGTAGTATAGTAAAATATAACAAAAAATGGGGGGAGTAAAAAAAAAAGAGACAAAAGCAGGGTGTTGGAACGTTGGAGTAGATGGTCACAGAGAGAATAATATGTGACCAAGGCGAGTTATACTTCTTAATATATTTCAGATAAATACTGGTTGTCGATTCGTTTTACGATCGATTTTTATAAAAATATTTATGACGTAACGTAAATAATATTTTCTCCATAATTATCATTATCGCGTTCACATCCCCGTAATAATAAATTTATTTATTTATTTACACAACAGCAAAACGCTAATTAGTGTATACACTTACAGAATAATTATAAAATAAAAGTATGAACAAAAATAAAACTAATTTCACACAACACGCTAATTAATATAAATAATATTCAAAATGAAAAAAATAAATTACTAATACCAATAAAAAAAAATACATATAAATATACAAGCAACATCCGAACAGAAATATCATACACCCATATTCTCATGTAAACCAATTTAGAAGGTGCAATATCCCTAACGCTGTTCTTTTAAATTCAATAAAGTTGTGTCTTCAAGCAATATTGTTGCAAAAAAAAACGTTCAAAATTTTCCGTGAACTTGTTTTCGGCAAATTTTACTTTTAACTCTTAACTAGTCGCACTGTTGCACTGCACTTTGTTACATCACCATCAGCACTCCATGCGCGTCAGAGAAATTAAACCTATCAGGATTGTGCGTATTTTTGGAATATTCAGTTGTCCATTTAAATAGTGATTTATTTGTTTAAAAAAAAAAAAAAATAGTAATAATCGAACCTGATGCACAAGGTGCAACGCGCGACCAGTTATGTAAGTATATTTTATTGTTACGTTGGGTCATAATGGAGTCTTCATTTATATCTAGGGTGTCATTCGATAAGTGGAACAAATTTAGAAATAAAAAATTAGTTACTAACATTTATTTTCTTGTGAAAAACACAAAACTTTTCGGCATTTACGCCATTATCAAATGATAAATAATTTTTACAGTAAATGAAAATTTAAAATTCCATCAGTATACAACCTTTACAGAATCCATAAAACAATATCGAAAAAAATAAATTAATAACAGAACAGACAAAAAGAATAACATTGTATGGGATATAGTTTCACCATCAGATATTTTTTAAGTGATTATTTTTAATTTATATTTTTGTTATCACTTGATAATGGCGTAAATGCCGAAAAGCTTTGTGTTTTTCACAAGAAAATAAATGTTAGTGATTTAACTAATTTTTCAATTGATTTTTATTTAAAAAAAAAAACATTACATTCTACATTATAAAAAATTAAAATTTAGAAATAAAGACGAAATGACAATATCGATTCGTCTGAATTATTCGACTTTAAAGAAGAAAACTGTCGGCGCAGATTCTGTAAAACCCATGTAAACAAAAAAAAGCAATGTGCCATTTATGGTCGTGAGAAGACGATCAGCCGCTCCAATTGTAAAATGTTTACGTTCGAGAACCACACACATCGTGGAAAGAATTTATAAATGCGAACGTTTGTATTAATTCTATCAGTAGTGATTCCGAACAATAACGATGTTTCATTTTTCACACGATACTTATATTCCTACATTCGATGTTACATTTCATAGGTAGCAGGTTTTTTTTTTTCAAATTTTTCCTGTAAATTATCATCGTTACTTTTATACACGTTGCACCTTGTTATTGTTATTGTATTAGCTACTAAGGGTAATTCGGTGTACTTAGTATACAATGTGTTGTATATTTCATATTTACAATTTAAATAAATGATATTTCTTCCCTCTCTCTCTCTCTAGATATGTCATTTATTGTTAATCTTTATATAACAACCAATTAACAGAAACTTCTATTACATTTACATAATAAATAATTCATTAGAAATTCTGACAATGACTTTTATGCCGGTGTTGCAGAAAGTGCAAAGCGCGACTAGTTAGGTAATTCTATAGTGTACAACAAGTTTAAACGATATTCTATCGAAATAGCCGATGACGCTAGACGTATTTTAAATATTTTCGACTTCTATTCGAAATTAAAATAACCTTATTTTGCTACGTAATACCGAATTCGGATTTATAGATAGTAATTTAGTGGCGAGAAAAAACGATTAAATTAACGAAGTTAGCGACATCATCCGAACTGATGGAAGATCGTTTATCGAGAAAAAGTAGAAATGAAACACAGCGGAAGTCGTATTGTAAAATAACGAGAAAAAATAATGAAAACAGACGATTACGAATGTTAAATAAAAGTGTAAACTCGAACGAGAAATTGAACCACAACGTAATATCGGCTAGTAACAACGGTAGCGGAACGGTTATTAAATCGACGAACGTTTTAAAAACGATAGAAAATAACGAGTTGACAGAATCGAAAAGCATCGAGAAAAAATTAAACAAACCGTTACAATCGTCGCGTAATACGAATTCTAAAAAAAAGACGTACGTGAAATTGTCGAAGGAAAGAAATGAAAAAAATAAAGCGCGAAACGAAGATATCGCGACGGACCGAGCGATAGTGTCAAACGATAATATAATGAATAAAAACCAAAAAAAAGTCGAAGTTCCCGAAAAGAAAACGTATATTAAAATAACGAAAAGAAACGATACGGACGAGACATTGATGTCAGGTTCGTTAGAAAACGAGAAAAACGTGCGGGTAACGTCAAATAACGAAAAAGTATATCGAAATGAGAAAGTCAAAGTTCCAGAAAAGAAGACTTACATTAAAATAACGAAAAGGAACGATGTAAATGAAATATCGATTTCACGGTCGCCAAAAAACGAAAAAAACCTACGGGTAACGTCAAATAACGGAAAAATACATCGAAATGAGAAAGTCGAAGTTTCGAAAAAGAAGACTTTTAAAATAACGAAAACGAACGATATGGATGAGACATCGATGTCGCGGTCAACGGTAAACAAGAAGACGAAGAAGGTACAAATAACGTCAAATAATAATAGCGTACACCGAAAATTGAAAGTCAAAGTGCCAAAAAAAAGGAAAATGTACGTTAGAAAAATGGAAAAAACCCATATCGACGAGACATCGATATTACGGTCGGCGAAGAAACTTCGAAATAATACGATGTTAACCGCAGCGGACGATAATAGCGACGATACGGCCAGAAGGGCAAAATTAAAATCATCCGCGAGTTTAATATCGAAAAGAGAGAAAAACAACGTACCGTCATGTAGCGGTAATAAATCGCTCAATCGGAGGACTAGAAATAAATCGAATAATTATAATAAGCGATATTCGGAGGGAAAAAATAATAATAAAAATGCACGTAAAAAATCAACGGCAACCAGAGTAAATATCGAGACGACTAGTATTGATGAAATTCTCGAAAAAAAACTAGAAAATCATCTAGAAGACCTTAGCAATAGCACATCGATCAGTATCGTTGGTATCCTTATAAAAAAATAAAATGAAGATAATAGTATAACAGCAAAACACGATATTGAAGAAAGAACTTAGAAATAAGAAAAAGACAAGACGACATCGAAGAAATTTCTCAGGAACACAAACGATAATAATGTAACAACGAATGTCGGAGTACTTGAATACTGGTAGTAAATATGATGTTTCTAAATGGATCGATACCGGGGCTGACTGTTGATTACTGAGTACTCATCACTCGCAATCGCGTGGCTAGTGAATTAAAATAGATAACCATAGATGATTTTAATTTTCTTAGGATGCTTATCAGATGGGTTTTAAGTTTATATATATATATATATAATATTAAAATTGTTTTTTATATAAAAATTTTAAAATCGACAGTTATGCTCTTTATACTAAGACTAAGTATTGAGTAGTTTGAGTACTAATTACTCATAGACTAGCATGCATTACCACAGATGATACCAATTTTCTTATGATGTTCATCAGAGTATTTTAAATGTGTATATAAATTTATGACCGACGTCCCATTCTGATAAGTACGTCCGTTAGTAATGGTCTAGGTTCTCCGACATCTTTAGTAATAGCTCCGTTGGTTCTCTTGGTGGTTCACACGGAACGCGCAACATTCGTCTCCATCACCACAGTCAAGCAAGCGTAAAATATGTCAGAGTAAGAATAAATAATAAATAATTATCCTCCGTGCACCCGGAATAAATAACTTTACTAAGTGCAGGATAATTTTATGCTTTCGGAGACTCGTGGGCGTTCTATTGACTTTTCATATAACTTTTACTTCATCCGAATTAAACATCATCTGTAGTTAAAACTAAAAACCAAACAATTCTGTGTCGCGAAGCCTTTATCGAGGACACCGTGAACGGAGCACCCCCAAAAAAGGAACAGCATTGTTTAAAACCGGGCGTATGAGTTATAATTGACCAAATTTCGCCGATCTTATCATTTGCTAATTATTAATTGAAACGTATGGCACAGCTAATTAATATTTAATCTAATAAAATACGAATATTTTTCGACGTTTAATCGTTTTATACAAATTTAAAGATATTTTTCACGATACAGCATCGTATGTTATAATTAGATACGTTTATTTTACTCGTCACATTTGTTATACATATTTTAAAACCCGAAAACAAATTCAATTAAGAAGATACATATAAATATTTTTTTATGATTTTTTTTAATCAAATCTGTACCATACAATCATCGTAACAGATGTTTTTGAATATATTTAACAGATGTTTTTAAATAAGTAACACGTACATATAAACGACTGGTGACGAGAACGTCATATATCCAGCGATTTACATGCAAAAATAGTTAGGGAAAAATGTAAAAAATGAAAAATAATAATTTTACAATGCCTACGAAATTATTTTCGCCTTTCGAGTATTTTAAGATTGCACTTAATCATTATTATAGTACGGATTTCTCGAAATTTGTCGAACCATACAAATTGTGAAGTTCACTGATTCTGCAAACTAAATTTTATTTTGCAAAAAAAAAATTCCGAAAAAGATTATTTGCACTTTTTAAACCTTTTTCACGTATTAAAAAAAAAAAAAGATCCATCGATGAAATTATTTATTTTTTTTATTTTCGATTTTTAGTCATGTAGAAGTAGAAAAGTTTGTAATGTGGCATATTTTAAGTCTGTGACTAGAATGATGAATAGTGTGAACGACCATTTTTGCCATTTATTTTTATTGTTCATTTCTGCTTTCTGTTAAATTGAAGCGGGAGAAGAAATAAGGACACTCGGTTCTACTGAAATTAGCGCATACAAATACGCGCCAATTGTATCGGCAGGAAAGAATCTTTTCTCATGTGAAAAATATTCCAAATGATAAACGTCGCCAATTTGGCGAATTAAATTTTGAAAAACATTTCATTATTTCATATACGGTCAAATTATTTCAGTAAAAATGTAATATTTGTATATGTACAGTTAATAAAACTGTAATTTCGCATAAATAATGTTTTACTTCTCGATGCTCGTAATTTATTAGATAAATTTTTATAAGAAATATAAAACTTTTTTTATGAATGCCAAAAACGACTTTTTAACCGGCGAAAAAATATGAGCCCCGAAAAATCCGCACTTTAGTCATTATATATATATATATATAAAATTTTGATTATCTTTATTTAAATAACAGGGATTTTTTAAATTTATTTAAAACCAGTTTTCATAATATCCTCTAATAGATTAGGTTTTATATTTATTCGAAGTAAGAAACAAATATTTTTTAAAGCTTTATTCGTGGTATACAAACAGCTAATATTATGCGACTTAATTACGGTTTAGATCAAAACGATAATAAATGATAAAGATGTAACGATTCTATTACGATAATGATAACGCTGATTAGGATAATTATATTATCTATACATATTACCGTGCAGGAAATGACCAAACAATTAATATAAAATACTAAAATTTTATAAACACGTATTAAGTAAAAGAATTTACTTACAATGTAATTGTCTATGAAAATAATTAAACGATACCGAATGAATGAGAAGTCGTACTTGTTTTTGTTTAAACCATGGCCAATGGCGAATTAATATAAAAACTACTTCCCGGTAGTATTCTAGTTCGTAAATAAAGAAATTAGTAACATGGCTATTGACAAATTACGCGGTAAGAAAGTTTATCAAAAATTCGTCATAGATAACGATAAAGTTATAATATTCACGCGATAATTTTAAAATGTACGACTCCGAACTATATACTAGGTTAGTAAATAAAAATCATTATAAAGAGAAAAATATTTTTGTGGGTTATTAAATTCAAATGGAAGTGGATAAAAATTTCGTTGGATTGAAGAAGGCGTGTAGTAAATAGGCGATTCTTAGGTAATCGCGGTTGTTACAAAAAATATGAAAGATTAATACGTCCGATAAGTTTGAATTGAACTCGAGTTTCGGAATGACAAGATTATACAGATTCGGATGTACAAGATTAATTTAGAAAAAATGATTAAACAGCGAATAAAAAAAAGGAAAAAACTCAACGGCAGAAAATTCTCGTTCGAGCCATTTACAAAAAATCATTTCCGCTATGCGGTCGGAATAAATACTAATTCGCCATCACTAAATAAAATAGACGGTTCTGTAGAGATTCGACTAGATAATACACGAATGAAACAATAACGGTGGGAATGTTAGAAATAATGTGACTAGTTTCGCAATAATACATTATGATTAAAAAGCTTATACGGTACAGTTGCATTAAATATACAACGTATTTAATTTTTATATATAAAGACGGTTTAACATTTAGATATGCCGAGTTAAAAATAGGGCAATATTAACCATTTGTGTTTTAACATTTGAATTCGAGAGGTCAGTTTTTAACGTGATTTTTTTTCTTCAAAATTTGCATATAAATTTTAAATGTCTGTTTATTTTTATTATTTAATTATATTTATACTTCGACTAACGCCAGTTTTAACAAAAACACGTTTTATAATCTAATCCTTCTTCATCGTGTCCGTTATAAAAAAAAAAAATCAAATTTTTAATAAGCGGCTACGTTTCGAACATTGTCATTTGCTAAGTACGAATCGATCTCATGTTTCCGAACATGTAGGGCATTTTCAAAAATGGGCCTATGCACATCTATCGTCATTCACAATTTTCGCAGGTTAACTTTGCGCCCTCCTACATTAGTCATTCTATTAAAGGTTTTCCACAGCTGGCACGTCTATTGGTTAGTTTTTCATGCGGACATTCATTAACTCATTGTCATTCGCCATTTGTACATCTGTTTCTCTGTAATTTCTAATGCCGTACACTATGTGGTATCTCTTCTTGCTGCCTTAAAGAGTGCAGCGATATCGTTAATGTTACACCATTTCTTGATGTTTTTTATTCAGGAATTTCTTCTCTACCAATTACATCTTTTACTACGAATTCTGCCTTGTAGTACTGGAGCGCAAAATTCTCCTCTTAGAATATGACCTAGATACGACATTTCACTTTTTTTTTTTATGTTGCTCGTTTCGATACACTATTATTTGAAACTTGTTCGGTTCATGAAATTCTCAAACAGCTTTTTTTTTTTTAAATTCCTATCACGAACACGAGATAAAGATAACGATGTTTAGTTTATATATATATATATATATATATATATATATATATATATATATATATAAAAGGAGAAAGAATAAAATATAAAAGCGCTTATACGCTTGTTCGTATTTACGATAATCTCGTCAAATCGACACTTCGTTTAGTGTCCGGTGTTAAGGATTGCGGCGTACATTTGTGATGTTGTACAGCTGCCGCGTATGAAAATACGCACAATACGGAATAGCAGATTTGCGCGGCTAAAGACGATTCGTATTTTCGCGGTGTAATGAGACGTGTTTTCGGATTGTACTCTTCGAAGATAAAATATCGACCTTTAACGGTGAAACATTTACGAATGCGTCGCAATTTGACGAAAAACTTACTGCCGCAAAACAGTAAGCCTATACCTTCCATACACACTTGCAATAAACCTCCTTCGCCGGTAGATAAATCTTTTACCGGAAATTCGCCTCCTAATTCTACGATATGAGCTATATTTTTCTGGCCGTGAGCCACCGCTCGTTCCATAGCGGTTTTGATGCAATAATATAGTTGTTTGCTTTTTTTCGTATAGTATTTATGCAAACTAGTTTGACCGCCGACTTTTTTCCACAGACAAAGAACTTTATTCTTCGGACTGTACGTCATGTTGATGACGCGCTCGTAAAACCAACGTTCGTACACGATACCGTTGATAGTTCGCATTACTAAACCGTCATCGCGTACTTCGACGAACAGTAAGATACCGCTAGAATCCATTCCGACGTGCACCGCGAAACTCTGACCGTGACCTAATCTAGACGCGACGCATTTCAAATCGATATTATTTCTATCCAACATTTTCAGTTGACTTAATAAGGCGATAATTTCTTCCGCGTAGCAAATCGCTATGCGACATTTGCCCAACATACCGCGTACTTTCGTACTGATTAATTGTTTTCTCACTTTCATCATCACCATGAAAGCTAACAAATTATACAGCATAGTGGACAGTAGACGGTCTTCGTCGTGAGCTAATTGTCTCTGTTCGTCTTCGCTCAGATGTTTATAACGATCCATCAATTCTTCCGGACCTTGATCCAATCCTACAACATCACGCTCGTGACTGACCGCGTCGATAAAAGCGTCTTCCCAAAATTCCATTTTGTCCCATAAACTAGATCGTTCTTTACCGATCAGACCTTCGAAAAGATACGTTCTTCCGTCGTTTTCGTTATTATTCAAACCGAGCGTATTATGAATAGCGGCGCTATTATAACGGAAACTCGCGGTTAACGAAGATTTACTAGACCACGAGCTCGGAACGAACGGTTTATCCGGTTTATTAGCGAACGTGTGTTCGATTTCGCTATCGGAAACCGTACTTCTGAATGATGAATTATTCTTATGCATTCTTTGCAAAACGTACGACGGATTAGTGGTTCCGGCCTCGGATGTAGTATTGGATTCCGACGATATACGTAAAGATGCATCGGTAGTACATTCCGAATCGACCGACGGTGATCTGGTCGATGTCAAGCAAGATGACGGTTCTTTTCTTTTGTTGAATAAATCTCGCAATATATCCGTCGCTGTAGATATATTCGATACGTCTAATATTTCGCTTATACCTAAACTAGCGGCGGATTCCTTTGTAAAGCTTTTCTGCAATCGTTTCGTACCAGCGCCCGAAGAAGAAAAATTCGTTCTAACGATAGCATTATCCGCTGTGGAAGTAGTAGAAAGATCGGACGCTTTTCGAGATTCGCTAGCTGAATGCTGCGGACTAGCTGGCGATTGAATATCTTCGCGACTACCGAACGGACTAGACGAATGCGATTCCGCGCCCGAAGCGGCTGACGAATTTCCGGATTTACTCCAATAGTGAGTATAGGCTATTTCTAACACGTGGAAAACTGAAGCCATACCACCGGTACTAGAATTAGCGAAACTGATTTCTAAACCGTGTATGGCGGCTTGCAAAATTTTTAACATCGATTTCCACATCACTCGACTGATATAGACGTCTTCGATATAATCGGAAGGATTAACTCGTTCGTCTAAGGTTTTATTTAATTTACTTAGCAGTAGACAACGATTACTTTCATCTTCTAATAATTTTTTACAACGATTTATTTTTAACCAGCCGATACTGTCACCTTCTAGAACCTGATGAGCTATATCTCTTAGAAAATTTTGATTTTCGGCGCTATTAACGGCCGCGGTTTTATTATCAGATAACGATACGGTCGATCGAACAGATCTATGAGAGTCGGTACGTTTAGGACTGCTATGGCGTATCAGAGGAGATCTTTCCGCCAGAATTTTGCTAGCTATACGTAGATTAATGTTCGAATTAGCGGATTTATCTTCATTAACAGCGGTTCGACCAGTAGACGAGAGTTCCGATAATAAGCCAACTTTAAGAAATTTCGTTTTAGAAGCGAACTGTTTCGCACTTTTCGTAACGTCTCCTAATGTGTTTTTTCCTACATACGTCAAATCTTCGAAAGTACTTTTACTGACACCGGCCGCTGTTTTACTAGCCTCGAAAGCGGTTTTACTAACTTCCTGCATCGATTTAGACGCTTCACCTGCTGCTCTTCTCGCCTGTACAGTTATCTTATCCATTTGAGCAAACAGCGATCCTTCCTGATGACTGGGTTTTCGTTTGGTCAATTGACGACTGTTAATTGTGTCGCCGCTTTCTTCAGATTGCTCTTCATCGACGTCTAAATCATTATTGCCATCCTCACTATCTTCGTCATCGTCATCTTGCGACGATTTTCTTCGGAAACTCGTCCAGAACGAATCTTCTTGTTTTCTTATCGTTTTCAACGCTTTATTCTTCTTATTATTCGTCGTCGATGTTGCGTTGTACATTTTCGAATTTTGCTGCGGTATTATAATATCTATAATATCCGGATTAACTAATGAAGACGGCTGAAACTCTGGAGAATTAAGGTCACTTTCTGTAGAAGCTGACGTGGTAGATGAGGACATGAGCGGACTTTGATCGCCTTCTAAAGAATGAGGAATTTGCAGATTACAAGGAGGGTTGTAGACTGCATCTGTCGTATCTTCCGCGTAATATCCGTTTTTCGACTCGCTATCTCTCCGTTCGTTGCCCACATCACGATGATCATCGGACGAAACAGGCGATAGGCTATTATCTTCGACATCTGTATCAGCGCCGCTTTGATCAGTTTCCGCATCTGGTTTTTTATTATATTCTTTGAAAACACTATCCAAAAAACCGGATTTATTCCAAACAGAAAATACAACAGGTTCCAAGTTATGCGCAAACCACTTACCTTTATCGCCAATTAAAGACGAATCTGTAACGCCCATTTGGATACGTTGGAAAACTACATTAGTTGGCATCAAAGAAGATTCTGCAAAATATTCCACAGCTTGTGTTTTAGCGAAATTTTCAATAAATTTAGTTACTTCGACGCGCGACTGGATAAACGATTTAATCTGAACCATAACTACCGGACGAGGAAATAATCGTATAGTGCGCGTATGTTCCGTTAGATTTGCCAGCATATTAGGACTGTTGAAAAACTTCACCATAGCCACTCTAATAGCGACGTCAACGGCGTCAGCATCAAATGGATTGGCCATAGGTATCGGTATAGTTTTTAGTCGAGGAGAAAGCGGATACACTTCATTACCATTATCGCTTATATCATCATTATTTTCAATGTCGCCGGTAAATTGACCTATACCGCCGTACTCCATCATGCGATCTTTTGTAAATTTTTGTTGTTGATCATCATCCATAGACGATTCGTTAGATAACTGATTAAATAATCGAACGCCTTCGCCTAGATCATTTTTCGAATCTATTACCGACGCTTTTGGAGAAGGCGTTAACGGAGCGGATAATCTGCTAACAGCTTGTCTTAAATGATTTTTCAAAACAGTACCGTCGGGTTCGGGTAACGAAGGTGTACTATAACCATTAGATGGCGGTATTACTTTATTCGTATCTAAATCAACCAACCAAATATCGTCCGGTAAACTGAACTGTTTCTTTAACGAAAAAAAATTCACCGGTATACCGACAACGTATGGAGTTGGATTATCCAACAAACACTCCGAATGATCTAAACTAATCGGTAATAATGGTATAACCGGAAACATATATTCCATCGGATACATTAAACAGATGAAAGCCATAACTGACATAGATAACGCATTATAATCTCGTGATTGTAAAACAACTTTACGTTCTAGTAAGATTAAAGTCAATACTAGAATACAAGTTTCTACTCCTAATAATTCTAGAGGTAAATGCAACGGAAAATCCACCAGTGAAAAACGTGTATGATCCGGTAAAGCAAATATTAACGGCTGACACGTATCTTTAGAAGCGTATAATTCTAACTCTACTCTAGTCTTGCCCGGTACCGGAACTGGAGCACTAAGTAAACGTAACATCCATCTTTCGATTTCTCTGATAAAGTGCCGAACGGTAGAATTGTCAATGTGCAATTGGTGTATCATTATATCCCATAAGCTCGTTCGTTTACAATGATAATCTTGAATTTTCACAATACAATCGTTACAAATATCCACCAAGTTTTTCAAATAGAATAAACATTCTCGAAATGCCATAAAAAAAGGGTGATGAGAAATCAGGCATATCGATGTCAATGTATTATATTGCGTTTTTTGTCTCGGTCTATAATGGTACCGTACATTCGAATTCCCCGTTCTGACGGAAGACCATCTGATCGTAGACGGTTTCTTATCTTCGTCCTTGATTTTATCATCATCATCATCATCGTTAATCATTTCTACGGATGAGTTTCTTTTATTATTTTCTATAACGTTAAATTTTTCGGGAGATGTATCTGATGTAGTCGAATAATCGACATTATCCGTTACAGTACGAGAACGTATATGTTTCAATTTCGGTCTAACAGGACGATAAAAATTAACACAAACACCGTATCTCGTTCTAACAGTATCCTTATCGCTGATAGTAAACACAAACGACGAAATTTTATTATAATCGGAAAGTTTTCCGGTAATAGTAATACAACCTTCGGGTTGACAAAAACACACAATATCTTTAGGAAGCGGGAAATCATTATGATCGTCTAACGGATAACGTCTTAATAAATCCGGATTTTGTATATGCGATATAGAACTGGTATTTGAACTACTAATCGAACCGACTAAAGTACTAGATCTAGTCAAAGATGGTTTATCATCAATCGATAAATTACTAGTAAGTTTAGTCGTATCATCCGCAGTAACGTTTTCCACTGTGCATCTAATTCTTTCTGACTGGGATGAAACGGCAGATAACTCTGTTTCATTTTTCGCTAAAGGAGAAAAACTACCGACTATCGCTATATAATCAATTAATCGAGGGCAAAAAAATTTATCTTTCGAATCATTCATTTTTTTTTTATTTATTATTACGGGGGAATTCGTTTAACCAACATTCTAAAAAAAAAATAATACTTACGGAAATACACGAGTAATATATAACACTGACTAGATTTCTTTGGAATCCCAATTAACGTATCGATTTGTTTGACGAAAAATAAAAAATTATTTAGCAAAAATTAATCATTTCGTTAAAGAGATCATAAACAATAAACACAAATTTATGTCTGAGAACACACACAGTGATAACAATTTAAAGGTAAACTTTCATTGCAACACAATCAGTGTGATCATTTATACATTTTGATTGCAAAATGTAACACGTTTGTAAAGCCATAAATATTTTTTATAAATAATTTGAAATACAACTTTTGTATTTTTTATTAGCACGACGAAAATTCTTAATTAAACAATTGTTTTGGTCAAATTTAATTCAGCAAGTTTAATTTTTCACTATAGAATAAATGGGATTTTATATTTTACAAGCCTTTGCAAATTTCAATATTTATCATATATTCGAAGATATGTTTTTAACATACATAATAAAAGGAAAACGTACGTTTTCTTTTTGGAAATTTTAAAATGTGGATACCTCCACTTTTATCTATTTGGTATAAAAAAACAGATGCCTGAAAATTACAAAATAGCATAAATTCACTCGCTGCGTAATGTTTGAAAAGATGTTTACAACTATAAGGGACTTCGTTAAATACGAGCAGGAAAAGGAAGATAATGTGCATAACAAACACAGAATTTGAAATTGCTTATAAGATATAAAAAAGACAGAAAACTGTATGATTTGTTAATTTTCAAAAAGTTTATGAATCTGTCGATAGAAAAACATTTATCTAACTTATTTTTGTACTTGATTATTCTTCTACGTCGTAGTCTGATTCTGAATTTAATGATCTGATTTTTTAACCGTAAAACGCCACTGCCCTGGATACTATTAGTTCTGTTTTTTTTTTTTTTTTTTTCTCGTCTAAGTATCGATTTACTAGTCTGGCTTGCTTTCTTCGACCTTTGACTTGTATAATCAGTTTTTCCAATTTATTGCCCCGAATTATATAATGAAAAAGGATAAAATTCTTCTTTTAATTATATTAACCATTCGCTTTCATCCATTTATAATTCTTCCAGACCCAACTTATCTGTTCTAAGCGCCGTCTATGGTATGTGTAATGGTTACCAATACATTTCATTTTGAAGACCTCCAACTTCCTTTCCGATACCAAATTTGTAGCCCATGTTTCTGATCCATACAAAAATAAAGTCCGAAAACACTAGTGTTTAGTAAACTTATTTTTGTTACGATACTTTATTATACCTCCATATGCTTGTTAGTTTACTTATGGGACAATTACATAAGTTATTCTTTTTATTTCTCGATAGTAGCCAACTTTGTTATGCGTATTCCAGATAGATCACTTTTTTTTTTATCGATATAACTTTAATTAACTTACCAGTTTGTTGTATAGTGCTATCACCTGTGTTCATTATTAAGAAATAGCATTTTCGATCTATTCAACGTTAGCTGCATTTCATTGCTAGTGTCATCTATTTTGTTCAACATTAGTTCATTTTCCGTTCTTACGTCGTAATAAGAGTCCTCAAATCTCAAATTAAATATTTTTCTCCCTTCGATAGTATTTCCGTTTCTCCCTTCGATAGTAATTCCGCCATCCCATCCTTGTGTTGCTTTAACAAAATATTCTCCATGTGTATTAAACAATACATAGGCAACATCCCCACCTTGTCTTTTTTCACTTGAAATTGTTGTCACAATTCATTTCCTATTTTAACGAATGTCTTATTTATGTATAGTGTTCACAATAAGAAAATCAAGTTTTTATGTACCACTCTGATAAAATGGCCGCCATAATTTGGATCATTTGATATTATGGAAGGCTTTCTTGTAATCTACATAGCAGAATAGTATTGAACGGAATTTTTCTATCAATTATCTCATACAAACCATCTTAATCTTCCACAGTGTAGAGCAGCAGAAAATGTTTGGGTCGACTCCCAGGGATATGAATTAACACTTTATTGGCATGGCTTATCAGCGCAATTGTACGGTAATTCTTCCATTTTTTTTCCTACAACCTTTCTTGTGTATAGGCACGTAAGTTTCTGCCCAATCCTACGTCCATTCACTGTTCTCCACACTTTTAGATATATCTCGTGTAGGACATCCGTTATTACTTCTCCTGCTACTTAAAAGTATTTTCACGGCCATTGCCATCCGATCGAGCAGATCAATTTTTTTAACTTATTAATCACCTTTTCTACTTTGATTTTTAAAATGTGTGGTTCTATTTTTGTATAAGATTCAATGCTCGTTTCATTTTTATTATTTATTAACTCTTGGTAATACTGCCGCCACTTACTTAGTACTAACGATTCTGTGGTTAGTTCCACACCGCTATTGTCTCTTATTATTAGAAATCTTGCTTTAAATGTGTTCATCAGTTTTTCCACTTTCCTGTATAAACCTCCAGATTCATTGTTTATAAAATGTTATCAAATTTCATTGCATATTTTCACTAATTATTTTAAACAGTCTTAATAAGTTATTTATTTCTGCGATTAATTCTTTTTGTGTTTATCATTTGTATTATCATTCCTTACTATTTCACTTTCATCTTTTGATTGTTTCTTGCTATATGCAGTTGATAGTAAAATATATCTTTCATCGAACTTTAATAAGTTTCAGAACTGTTTGCATTCAAAACTGAAGTAAGAAAAGGAGGCTGTTTACCACACTATTTTAGAAAAAGTTATATGTGAATGTAAGAAATTTATTGTTAAAAGTGGCGTGAAACCTATCAAATTTGTACATAATTGATCCTGTTATACTAGATAGTAATTCAGAAAATTCATTGAAACAAAATAACCAAATTTTTCAACCAATATTATTCAGCCATTTTTAATTTTAAACCAAATATTATTTAAACTTCTTCACAAAGACAAATACGAATAAAATCCATCGTTTGCAAAATAAAATCTTACGCCTAATATACCGAGCTCCATGGTATATGACGAATTATATAATCCACTTAGATCTAGGCGTACATCCAGTACAAGAAGAAATACGTAAAATTGCTAATAGACACCTTCAACGGCTACGTCATCATCCAAACGAGCTGGCGGCTCAACTACTACACACGCAGCAAGATCTCAGAAGACTAAAAAAGACGAAGATTACGGATTTAGCCCATTGACAAATAGGAGGACTCACCAAGGGGTGTGTCCTTCATACAGGTGATTGAATCTTAGATACAATTTGTTAGATAGCTATTACTGGCTAGTTACAAATTTGGAAATGGTGAAAAAAAAAAAAAAAAAAAAAAAAAAAACTTCTTCACAGCTCGAAAATTATACGCCTTAATATAATCTTAAATATATATTAATTTTTAAATTATATCCAGATAAGAAATTTTTAGTCAAATAGGATACAATATTATCATACTTGTTACTAGACTTAACTCTTTTTAACAACTTCGATTTAAAAAAATATATATATACGTCTAAATATAATCTTAAATATTAATTAATTTTTATATTATTCCTAAATAAGAAATTTTTAGTCAAATGGGATATAATATCAAACTTGTTATTAAACTTTTTTTTTTTAATGACTGAGATTCCAATATTACATAAAAAGTGAAACAAAACGGATACAAAAGTACAACGAGAAACACAACTATAAAAATATAAATATTGGAACAATACATTATTGTTACATAATACTTTCAATTTGATATATATATATATAATTACTTTTATATTAAAGTGCTTATAAAGCTATAGATATTTTATTTCAAATAAAGAAACTAAATAGAAGATACTTTAACTACAATACACAATGATTACACGAATTATAAATAAACTAATTCTTTGCATCATTGTACGAATAATTCTTATTAAGATGTGCTTATAACAGAATACATCAAATAAGCGCAACAAATTCCTGCTTTAAGATTTCTTGTACTAATCTATCATTACTTTAAAATGTTAATGTATCAATTCATCTAGTCCTATTATAAGTATATACAAAAAAAAAGAGATTTTTTGTACACCGTAATTCATACAAACATTCATTATTTAGTAAAAAGGTATAACGAACAGTGTACATTGAAGTTTAGTTTGGTTTAAATTTGTTTATATTCTGCGTTGTTGTTATTTGAAATCGGTTTTCTATGAGAACACTGATTATGAATACATTTCACATACGCGCGTAAAAAAGTGGACACAAGAATAAATTATAATTGTAATTTTAAAACGAATGGTTTCATATACTATTTATTATTTCAAGCATGTTTTATGGTTATTTTTTTAATGTATGCCGACAGTTATGTTAAACATTAATCCCACAAAAATCTGTGATGACACTAAATTTATAATACCACCAACAGCGCAAAACATCCTCTCCGTTGGAATAAAAACATAGAATCCATGGAATAAATCTGAAGTTTTCATGCATATTGATTAACAATAAACGTTACACTTTTTTTTTTTTTAAAATCATCAATTAAACTTTTTAATCCGAATAATAAATATTTCTTTTTCATGATTACACTTATTTCAAAATAATGTACTTCATTTACTTATAAAATAAATTACACGAAATCTAACGTCGTTTCTTTTTAATTTCCGAACAGTTAATTAAATTAAATTATAATCATCCGATGATACTTTAGTTATATCGTCTATTGAACGTTTCGCATTGAATGCTAATCCATCCCATGACTTTTTAGTTTGCATCAATATATCATCGGCACCTTTAATAGCTGTATTTTTTATTTCCTTCATCTCCGATTCTACTTTTTCAATGACCCATTCAATCGCTTGTCGACCTTTAGACGCATTATGAGATATTTTATCAGTTAAAAATTGTTCAATGTAACCACATAACGGAACACCACGAACGGTAACGGTGGCTTCTTGGCGTAATAATGTCTTCGATGAATCCACCGGATGAGGTTCATAAGTCACCTGTTCGTCTACAGCTACTAAACTACCGAATGTAAGATTACGAGTTTGTAATTGCATTCGCTTTTCGTGTAAATTAACTTGAGATTTTTCACTAGCGTAACAAAAGCAATGGTCGTTTCCAATGATACTTAATGCCCAATACGGTAATCGACAATCATTTGTGACAATTCTATGAGTATGAAGAACACCATCAACAACTTTACGATCTATTATGTCAGTACCTATAACGGACGGATTCATCGGATTCGGATATTTTCTCCATGCTGCTTTCACAACAGTTTCCCAGGAATGATTGAATATGTGTTCCGAGGTCCAAATCTTCATAACAAGATAAAACGTCGTGACAGCTAAAAATAACGTTTCATTTACATTATAAAACATTTTGCACTTTTATTTATTAAAAATTAATATAATTTATATTCTATTTCCAGCTAATTATATTGTACAAAGTAAACAGTAACAGGTTATAATAAGTGTGCACATAGTCCTCTTATCTAGATTTATTAAAATTAATTTTTAGGGAAATGTGTAATGACGTAAAATAAATATTTCAAAATATTAAAATAATAGTATCCGAAATTGTTCATTGAATATATTTAAAAAAGTATATAATGAACAGGTTCTACTAGTTATTTATAAATTTTCATGCAATTACTATTCAATATTCAGTTATAAACTACAATCATTTCACTTGTAGTGTAAAATAAAAAATTCAAATTTAAAACAACACTGCATAAAAAATGATTACAATAAAATATGACTTAAAATACACACATGAATTTACACATCATTACATAGGGTGATCCAACAAAGATGACTAAAATTTTAAACTGTGTATATTATAAACCATATAACTTTTCAAAGTAAAATGTAAATGTAGATATTATATATGAAATATATTTAAATACCAGTTACGCCTCTTGTCGTAAGATGTCACTCGTTTGGTAAAATTGTTCAGTCTTCGTATTAAACGAACTGTAATTGGATGCATACTGATGGTAGTTATTGTTGGATCACCCTACTTTTTTTAACCCTGAAAATAATTTTTATTTAATATTAAAAAATATCAAAGGTAGTATTCATACTCATTCCTAGAATACTTTTACACCTCAGATTTGATCGGGACTTAGATAAATTTATGGATTTTGCTTCCCTAAACACGATAAAAATTAAAAGAAGAGTGCGGAAATTTTTTTAAATATAAGTTACACCCTTTTAAATTTTTCTTTTTTTTTTTTTAATGGTTCCCCAGTCTGCACTTACGCAGTGGAGCAAATGTATTAAATAATTTGTGGTTACAAGGATGTAAGGAGCTAGTGTTCTTAATAGATAACTGTGTAAATGTTGAGTAGCTGAAACAAAAAAAAACATCCAATATAGTACAAAATATAAATAGGTGTGTGTGACAATTCACTGCAATGTTAACTTAAAAATAAGGTGGAATAAGGGACAAGAAACATAGAGACCATCAAGAATGTGTGTAAAATGAGTTTGTGTAAATATGCTTATAAATATCAAAATTAATGTTATACAAACAAAATAATATATATACACGTCCATATATATATAATATAAAAGTACAATCAATTTAAAATAGTGATAGGATAATGATTAAGCCAAAAAGAAAAATAAATAAAAAGGTTATGTATATACATCATAAAGAAGAAAAATAATATTACATTATTAAGATTACAATTATTATAGAACAAACATAAAGACGGGACTAAACAAAATAACCCAAGAAGTGCAACCGCATAACAAAATAAATATAAACAAAGATATTCTTAAAAATACTAATAGAAAAATTAAGAATACATTAAATATTCAATTATAAAAGTGTATTTATATATAAGAAATACATAAAATAAATATGTATATATGTAAATGATAATAATAATTTTATACAATATTATAAAAGTCGCAACGTTAGTAATAAAGTGGACGGAGACAATGACCATGAACAAAAGATGCGGATTTACGGTTGAATTCATATTACAAAACATAAAAAGAAAGGACAAAAAGTTATTAAAAATTTACCCACCACTTTTAAGCTTTCTTAGTATTGACAACTCCATATATGATAGGAGACTGAGATGAATGTGTTTAGAAAATACAAGACGCTGCCCTCTATGTATTTTAAATTAATTTCTAAGATCATCAAACAGGGGACAATGAAACATTAAATGCTCTAACATCATCTACAGTACTACAGAAATCCTCGCTGGAATTGCAAAAGGTACACCCTGAACTAGAAGCAAAATGGAACCTCTGAAGATATGAACCAAAATTAACGTGGCCAGAGAACACCTGAGCATTATAAAAATTATTATTAATATTAAGTTTAAAACGCTTCAAAACATTTGGGAAAAATACAAAGGTTTTCCTTCCAGTTGGCACCTAGCTTGCCAAATATCAATAAGAGAGAATTGAATATATTTTTTTTTAGGATAGGAACACTAGGCAATGATTCTAAAGTAGCGGATCAATATTAAGAAACTGGAAATTCTTGACACTAGCAACGTCTCCAACAACTCTAAATTCCGAGAAGATAGAGGCGCCAATGACAAAAAGATCCAGTGACATATTAGATATAACATTAGCAGCCGAAGTGGGACAGGTATAAGTATGGTTATAAACATGGAATAGATCGAAGTTTCTCCGTTTTAATGGTAGTGTCGATTGGGTTATTAGTCATTGTTTTATTTTAATTAAAAATTACTTTAATATAATAATAAACAAAAACGTTATTTTAAAAAAGTCCCGCTTGTTGAATTGGTTAGGTTAAATTAGTTAGAAATGTAATTAATGAAAAAAAAAAGGAAAATAGGCTCACCACCACACGACCATGTTAAAAAAATCGGCAAAAATCACATATCAGGTAATTTACTTTTTTCCTCATCATTTACATCGGGTGGAAACCATTTCTTTATAAGTATAATTTTATCACTGCTTTGCTTTTTCTTTCAATATTAATTGTTTATTATTATTTACTTCCTTTTCTACATTTTGCGTCTCAATTTTTACGTAATGTCGTTATTTTACCTTTATTCTAGTCATATGCATACTTCTTTCCTTTCTATGGTGCCTTCAAAAATGGTTTCCTCAGATTTTTAACGTCATAACTCGTTAGAAATAGTCATTTTTAACATTTATGAAAAAAATTGCGAAAATCGGGATTGTACAAGTACTCTAGGAATCTACGGTTATTTCAAAATGAATACAATTATAAGGCTATGAAATTACTAATTTTCGAATGAATTTATAATTTGTTCATTCAATACTGTAAGTACAAATATAAACGTTGAAAGGAATTTAAAATAAATTTCAATTTTTACGAACATTTCACGCTTTCAAAAATGTATTTAACGTAAATGTAATAAAACAGTACATTCATCTTTTCCTTTTTAACAATAAAACGTGCATATCAGTTTCCCCTTATTTGACATGAGGATGAATGAGTTATTTTTTATCTAATAAAGGATTTTTAAAAAATATATAATTAAATTACATACTTGCTAATTAAATCCTCAGTTGTATAATAAGATTGTACGTTATAAAAATTAAATAACTTGTAAAATACAGAACTGCAGATGAATTAATTATTTATCGTATTGGTACTTTAACAGAAATTGAATTATCTGTATCTCTAAGGGTAATAGAAAAAGAAAAGGAATTTTAGATTTCGCTTTAATCATGCAGCCAGCACGAATTTGGCGGTTGTCACACAAACGTTTTTACTTTCAAGTAACTTTTTCGTTTTCATTTTACCTTTTTTAATATTTATAAATTGTTATGTTATTAGAAAATTAATTTTTATTAAGTATTTAATTTAATCATAATCAAACATGTTAAAGTTATGTTAATTATTATAACTTTTTGTTCATCGTATTTTATAAAATTTAAATTTTGTAATAATTACACGTAACAAGTAACATAAATTATTTTTTTAATAATGTATGCAAAAATATGGCTAATTATATATAAAGTATAAATTGTCCGATCATCGAATATCTTGTAACCAGAACTTTTATAGCTAATAGAAGTGCTGTAGTTAATGTTACTCTACCGAAATATAAAAAGATTCAACAATCTTTATTTATCTAAGTACCAAGTCAAATATTTATAATTTGGCATATATATATATGTATCGAATTTAAATCAAAATAAAGTAATAATTCTAATTTTAGAAATTAATGAATGATGAAACACTGTCGCATGCTGTTGCGTCAAAAGTTGGGTAAACTATGTCTTCGGGCTATACCATCATGGACATAATCCCAAATAATATAAAATGTACTCTGTAACTTAGAAGCAAATTGGCAATAGATCAACCCACTTAATATAGTTGTCGCCAAATTCATATATTTATTTGAGCATGACCGATACAAATAGATCTATAAATACTGATGTACACATTAATTTAAAATATTGAACATATCATGTACGAACACAAGTATAGACTAAACAATGATTACTTTTCACTTTTGTTATAATAAAATTTTCACATTTGTAAAGTTCACCAGTTAGCAGTCACTTTAACGATGACAATTATAAAATTAAAAACTTAACTATACCAATTATATGTAGAACAGAAACATATTAAAAACCATGTACTATAGATTCTATCTCTCGATGACATTTTCTGACTTGTCTTTAGATTATTCATTTTAGGTTTTGTTGAATTACTTTTAATTAATATCCGTAGAATTAACGATTATGCTCTATATTAAATTTAACGTATGGAAGGTGTTTGTAATACAATATATAAATTTATAAATGAAAACGAGACTTATTGTATAATTACAACAGTACTAGAAATGAAATATGATACCAATTTTTGCGACCATCAAAAAGTATGGGTTAATTATTTAGTTTGAGCAGTTTAGAAATAATTTTTGTCATTAGACAATTATTTTAACAATGTAATGTTTAAATTACTGGAATTACACATTTGTTTTAAAAAAGCTTAGAAATGAAGCTTAATTGGTGAGAATAATCCGAAGAAAACAAATACCGTAAATGAAGCGAAGATGAGTAAATGTTACACGTTTATTCCGTTCATTCGAAGCATTTTACCATCAGCTAGTACTAGTACACGTTTTAAAACACGGACACTGACGTGATTATAATTCGTGGAGACAATGAACACGATTAGTTTCAATCAAGAAGTCGTTATAACGTAAATTTTATTAAAGTCATATCGTCCTCACAGAATTAAATTAATTCTGCATTCGAAATTGTAATCGATGACAAAGAGATTAATTCGAAAAAATCTTGTTAAAATCGTTGTATAACGTTTACATAAATTTTGTCACATGTAAATTATTTTTATTACTTTAATGTTCGAATGGCATGCATTTTTTAATAAGTTCTTCATGAAATATAAATAAGTGGGCGAAATTGCAAAAATGATACAATAGTTTATTTGGTTTAATTTTCACAATTTAAAACTAATCTCAAATAATAACAAGATACATAAAAAACATTTATACACGCACACACACATGCATATATATACCGATACGTCCAACATAATTATTTTGGTCGAATAATTGATATAATGGAATCGAACATGTTCAAGTAATCGGGAATATCAATTACGTCTCGCATCACACACATACCCATTATATTATTTATTATTGACAAGTAATATAAAATTTAGTTAGTAATTTATTGAGTATGGATTAATCATTAAATCATTAAAATCATTTATAATAAAGTAAAAGGAAAAAATTATTTATTAGAATTTTAGTAATTCGGTAATAGATGAAACACATCAAGTTTTGATCCTAAAAAAAATCCAGCAAAGTATATTTATTCTTTCTTCTATGTATACATAGTGTCTGAAAATATGATACACGTATACGTATGTGTAAAATCTTACATAAAATCAGCGAAAGCTAATTAAATACATATTAGGTACCATAAAATAAATATATATTGTAAGTATAAATAATAACTATTATGAACGTAAAATAATACATCGATTTATATACTAAATAATTTATTATAAAAAATATTACACACGCTATATATATATATATATATATATATATATATATATATATATATATATATATATATATAAATTAATTAAACACAACTGACGGTACAAATAAAGTAACTGAACATTTTTTCGTGATAAAAATATAGTTTCATCGTTACATCGATAAAGTATCACAAGTCAGCTGTTATTACATTTCACACGTAACACGTATTTCTTAGAATCGATTAATTTTAATTAAACAAATCATCGTTAACGAGTCATAAATTATTCAAATTGAACATGCTTGTTTTTAAATGAAATATGAAAAATATCGAACTTTCCAAAACAGGTATAATAATGCATCAGAAATTTTATAGAAAACAACACCAAAAAGAATAAACCAAAATATAGGGTGACCCAGAGAAGAAGGTGGTTTCATTGTTTTTTGAATAACTCAAAACTACTGGGCCAAAATTTTTGAATGAAATTTTATTTAAAAATAGGAAAATGAGAGGTTAGTTTACAATCAGTTGTGGAACACAATATTGTTTAGATGAGCGGCATTTGTAACAATACATTCATTCAATTTTTTTACTAAACTTTCAAACACTTTTTCAAACATAGGTCGCTGAATTTTTGAAATTTCTTCAGAAATCCGAGTTTTTATGTCTTTCAGACCTCGTGGACTATACCCACAAAAAAATCCAGAGCGGTCAAATCTGGCGAATGCGACGGCTAAGCTCAATCCGTGCGTCACGACAATATCCGGTTACCAAACGCTCCTTTCAGTACTGCGAGCGTTTCTGCCGAGCAGTGACACGTCACACCATAATGTTAAAATCATGTACGGCCCAGATAAAGACTACGATGAAGTGAGGGAAGCAAAAACGAGTTTATCATATTGATATAGTACGTTCCGTTGACAGTACCAGTGAAAAAATAAAGCCCCACTCCTCACAGCTTTTGTTCGATTGAATTCGGATTAAATTTGGACCTGTAGCGGTAGTTCTGTTTATTTACGAATCCGGTTAGCTGAAAATGAGCTTTATCGCTCATGAAGATTTTTTAAATCGATCTCTTCGTCTTCTTTTTTTTTTTAGTATCGTTTCGGCAAGTTTTCGTTATACATTGAGTTATTACCAGTTTATAAGGATGAAATTTCAAGTCTTCCAGCAACATACGGCAAACAAATTCTCTCGACAGGTTTAAAGAAGCAGCATGACGAAGATCAGAGTACCCGAGACACCGAATGATCATTGCCCATACTCCATCGAAGTTTATGGGGTACGAACCTTTTTTTTTGTCCAGGACGTTTTTTATCCGTTGCAGAAGCTGTTTCCCGAAAGTTTTTAACTTACCTTAAAATTGAATTGCGACATAGCACAGGTTTACACCACGTAACTTTGAATTTTTTTCAAAATTCTCCTTACATTGTTGTGATCGATTTACACCGAAAATAACGTTTCACGTAAAACGCGCGCTCCTTCTCGTTATATAACGTCATGATAACTAAAACTTGACAAAAACGAATATCTCGTGTGTACAATAAACGTGGAGCACACGTTTTGAGTTGTAGCAGTATCATCAACTTCGCTATTCAAAAAACAAAATAGTCTGTCTTCTCTGGGTCAACCTGTAATAAAGGCTACATTAAGGACAATAATTCGTACATGTGAGGTAAATGGCACTTAACCAAATCTATAATATAAAAGATGCTCGTGTTGAAAAAATTATATCGATGATACATAATAATAAAAAAGTCCAATCAACTCAAAAATCGTAATTTACTTCCCCAGCAAGCTTGTACTCATTTACTCACCAACTTGATGAATAACTGTGTTAGCCAAAGACCTTTTGAACATTAAAATCTCGTACCTGGTAGAATTCGAACGCAGGTCGTGTACAAAGATAAACTATTATCCTACGAGTATAATATATATATTTCTGTCATTTTGGGTCATACAATGGTGGCCGATAAATAAAAGAAAAACCCAGGGTAGACAGAGGACACGATGGCACGATGATATATCGAAGGTAGCCGGGAAGCAATGATTACGAAGGCACGAATAGAAATAAATGAAAAAATTTTGGGGAAAACCTTCATCCAGGAGTGGATAGATAAAGGTATATCGTGATATATATATATACTTATATAATAAATCTATATAGAAATATATGTGTCGATATGTCGTGAGCATGTATGCATGTAGGATGGTATACATATGTATTCACGTATATTCGAGCGTATATATTTCAAACAGAAATTTTATTTCCTACTCATTTAAACACCTATACGTGTATAAAAGAAACGAAATACGTATTGCTGATCGTACAAGTGCAACATAACGGTTGATGAATTACATATAGAATCTTAGAAAACTAATAAAACTGTTAAATTAAAATCTGTAAGATTATTAGCAAACTTTTTAACAGAAAATAAACAAACAAATAATGGTTTCCTATGACATTACTTGTAGTGGGAGAATTATTAATACGTCAAATAATCGTGACACATAACATCGGTATCGTGAATTACTACCTATAAGTACATTATTTTCGTTTATATATATATATATATATATATATATATATATATATATATATATATATATATATATATGAACGCTAATAATAATAATAGTTAAGAATAAAAAGAATGAGTAGCACGCGATTTCTTATCTGATTTAGAGCGTTTATTATTATTATTGTTGTTATTATTACGTACAACGCAACGTTCTTCTTTGACGGTGTTATGTGTTACCTGATGCTTCGTAAGATTGTTACGCTGCGAAAACGTTTTCCAACATATTTTACAAACGTACGGTTTTTTACCGGTATGTACTCTTTCGTGTCGTTCTAAATTCGCCTGCTGAGCGAAATTTTTATCGCAGAACCGACAACTGTACGGTTTTTCGCCGGTATGCAATCGATTGTGTTTGGTTAAATTAGCCTGTTGCGTAAACGACTTACCACATACTTTACAAAGGTAAGGTCTTTCGCCGGTATGTATTCGAATGTGTTTAGTCAGATTTGCCTGTTGCGTGAAACTTTTCTCACATATCTGACAAACGTACGGTTTCTCTCCGGTGTGTATTCGCACGTGTTTCACAAGATTCGGTTGCTGCGTGAACGTTTTTAAACAGAATTCACAACGAAATGGTCGTTCGCCCGAATGTATGCGTTCGTGCGTGAATAAATTTACGCTCTGAAAAAAAAATCGATCGATTTTAATTAATGAATTTATTTATCTATATTCAGTAATAAAGAAAAATATCGAAAACCTTTTTCGTAAAACAATAAATATCGATCTGATTTTTAACAATATTAAATCGTTAGTTTGTCTTGTCCGAATCTTATTATATTCTACGTCAAATAAATATTACTATATTTTCTTCATTCTAAAGTTTTAGTGTTCAAACCACGCCGATTGGGTATAAAAATGTTGTTATTCAATGACTGATGACGCAACTTCAATAATACCACTTTCCGTTAAAACGTAACACGTCGCAATTTGTCCAGCTGTCACAATTACTATGTCGAACGTTTCAACGTTTACCTCGTCATCGATGTCGCATATAATAGTTGATCATCGATCCTTGTCCAGTTTAAGTGTAACTTCAATAAACTTATCACGCTAATATAATCGGCTTTACGTGTGTATTTTATGTTGTATACACGCTCGATGTTATATTGACAGATCTTGTTATTTAATACTTTTTCTCGCTGATTACTATGCCCGCTTTCTTCCCTTCTTGAACCGTTTATCGCTTACTCATCGAAATTGCCCACAAGGAATACTGGAAAGTGATCTGAAATAACCCTTATAATATCTCACATTATAAATTGGTTCAGACTGATCTTTCGTGTTTATTACGGTTTTGTAATATACAGATACCAGTTATCCAAATTCGTCATGATCGCCATATGCAGACTACGATTCGGAAAAATTGTCTCCCTTCTTCACTATTCCAAAACGAACCTTACTATCTCTCATCCTGCAGATAACAACACATATTCTTTGGGTGTTTTCATTATTTCTCTTCCCGTAACACAATTATACGATCAAATCAAATTTTTATCTATTCCTTTTCCCCATAAACATTACTTGCTACTAGTAACGCGTATATTTATATTTGCCTATATAAGTTCATTTGTGAATGTAACTTAGCGATATAACTACTATATTATTATCTAATTTTTATATTACAATTTGTAATGGGTAAACCTTGTGGAAGCCCATAAAAAAACAAGAAAAAAAAAAGCCGAAAATAATAACAAAACTTGTCCATGACAAACTTTCCTAACGCGTATATACATAATATCAAATTACAATATTAATTAGAAAATGGGATTAAAAAATGCAAATAAAAAATATTAACGACCTGAGAAAAAGTTTTGAAACAGACTCTACATCGATGATTGGACGCTCGCAATTTACAATCTATCGGTTTATCGGTGACCGAATAACTATCGGAATTAGTATCATCAGAATTGCTAACGTTCGATTGACCGATACAAACATCAACGTCAATAACCACTTCTTCTGATTTCTCTTCAGAATTTTCATCGGATTCGTTAAACGTACGTTGATGATGTTTAGTCGAAAATATATTATCGGAAATTTGATTGCAAGCTTCTACTTGATGTTCAAGAATAAAACGAAATACCGAATCATTCCGTAAAGAATTACTATATTCTTGTTGAATACTATTCGGATACATTAAAGCGCGCGTTTCCATAACGGTTTTATTACGAACTTCACGTAGACTTAATTGCGTAGATCGGGCACTGTTTTATAAACAAATCTAATTTGCTTTTGAAAAGATCACTTTGAATAGGTTCTCGCAGATCGCAAACGGGATTTTTAACAACGTAATTAACGTAAACCTGTGTACAATAAAACCGAGTGTAATGAATTAATAATTTTTAACAAAAATAAAAAAATATATATATAAAATCATACACGAAATAAGCTAATAATTTAAATAAATCGGACTTAATAATTTAGTAAATATAATATATAATTTTGTTTGTTACGGAAAACGTGTAACAAATTCAGATGAATTCCTGAAATATACAGCGATTGCTCGATAATTAATATTTTTCCAATGTTCCTGTGATAAAAAGTAATTCACTAAATGGGGTAAAAATTATTGAATATTTTCAAACGTAAGTCTATTAAAACTGATATGAAATGTCGTCGCAATGATAACGTTTAAAAGTTTTAAATAATTTCTTAACAGTATAACGGTTACTTTTAGATTTCAAAATAAATTTGATATTTCATCCATCCTTATATGGAAAGTTAAGTGACATTTTTATCGTACATTCTGGAGTTAATAACAAAACGATCAGTATTACGCAACAGCGAGAATTCATTACCTTCCTCGATCATACTTCCCTCGCTTGTTGTGGTCGATGTTAAACATAAATTTAAATCATCACTATTGCTAATAGTTCATTGCTGCTAGGTTCAATTTTTATTTATAATAACGAAGGTATATACGTTTTGAGTTGCATCAGCGTAATGTAAACCTTAATCAGCGAGTGATAATTAATAAAATAATAGAATAAACAAAAAAAAAGTTGAAAAATATTTTAGCAAATTCATTTTTATACGGGAATATATGATGAATTAGCGTTCAGGTCAACAATACACAGATACACTTGTGGAATATAATTGGGTTGCAAAAGGCAAATATAATACAAAACAACGAATACAAGAATATAATAAAACATACCCCTGGAAAGGTAAAACCATATATAGCATCTTTATATATATGTGGGTACTTACAGTCGTATACAACTGCATCAATATATCTCTGACTTTCTGCGCTCCTGTGTCTGTATTCAAAACAAATTTTAAACCCGTTGGTGTCTCAAAATAATGCAATGCGTATTTGTTTGTTTTATAACATAAAAATCCTTGTTTTAAATCATATGGTGATATTTTCGAAACAAATGACTTCACTGAAAAGAGCATGCCATACATAAGCTTACCTTCCTAGAAAATGTTACAAAAATGACGATACAAAACAAATTTATTTTTTACACCGTAATATTAAATATAAGTAAAACATAAATTTCTATTTATTTATATACGTTGCTTACAATGCTCGATTCGGATAAATATAATTATTCTAACAGGAATCACGAATAAAAAATCATTTTATCCAAGCACAGATGTTGATAAGAAAATAATATAATTCATATTTGTTTACATTTAATATATTTTTGTCCTCGTATCTTTTTCTACATCTATATCATTTACACTAAAATACGTATAAAAATGATTAATTCAAATTAAAAATTCAATATGTATACAATTAAAAAGTATTGATTAATAATAATTCAGATTTAAAACGATACCTCTTCTTTTGGCATACTAGATTGCTTTAAGCGATTCCATTCCGCATAATATATTAATTTTCCATGTCGATCAAAAATGTAAAGATTATAGATCATATCAGCACAATAGTTCTGTATACCTCTTTATTAATTAAACTCGACTTTAAAAACGTTAACATCGGCGCAAACTGTAGAAACGAATTTATTTATTAAAATAATACACTAAAAAACTAAAATGGAAAATTAGCTGCAAAGTATAGTTCAAACTAAGTGATGTAATATAATTAAATTACACAAAAAAATGCATCTGTACTTCTCCAAAAATGAAATGTATTTATTTTAAATCAGTGTATGAATATATAGTTTTCAATTTTATTTTATTATTTTGTAACATTTTTGATAAACATCTAACATTGACCAGATGTATTCTTGGAAAACACGACCAGCTAAATATTTTACAAATTATGGACATGAAAAAATACAAGCATTTTTGTGGATAATTAATAATTGTGCATTGTGCACGTTGCGGATACAACGGTCAGATTATACATCTATTCTATTTCTGATCAGCTGACTGGCTTTAAATATATTTATCGTACAATTAAATGGAAGAAGCCAAACAATTAAACTTGCTGTTGACTGTTCTTATTTCTTATGATCGTTAACGCTTATGCTTATAATAAGCTAACTTTGATAAAATCTGGTAAATGGAAGCATACAAAAAGAGAATAACCATTAAAACAACAAAAATAATTATCTATTGTCTGATAAACAGCTATAAAAAAAACTAATTCTTTCATAAATGTGTTTATTCAAATAGATGTAAACTATTTTCTGATCGATCACATAAATTTGCAATTTACTTTGTGCAATATTGTTATTTGCTCACAATTAAAATATATTGATTCAAGTTGCCTATGGCCTAAATAATAAATATGAATTAAATAATCTAACAGCATGGCATATTCATTTATCGATAAAAATATAAATGTATAGTATAGATATTTATGTATCATTTATGAAAATGATTTCAACAGAGATTATTGTGTATTTATATTGAAATTATTCCGTAAGGAGAACATTTTCCTCTGCTGTAAAGGCACTACGCGGTTTGAAATTGAGAATTTCCGTTAGAAATCGAGATCAGACAAATTAAACATGACTCTTATTTGTTAATTAATCATAATGTTAATTCGAATCATACGCCGATTCACTTGTCTAAAGTTAAATGTGTATAGTGTATGTGAAGACCACAATGTGTTAACCAAAATATTTGCCAGTTATATATATATCAGGCAATGACTTTCAAGCCATCAAAATATGAAACCTATGTATTAAAAATTTATAGCATTCACCACAAGAATGTTATAAAACAAAGAATATTACGTTGCAGGTAATGAGGTTTAATAACTCATTCACAACATGTTAATAAAAATGATTAAGCAACAACTTAAAATCCTATTGCGCTATATAAAAAAAAGTGAATCTGACTGGAAAAAATTTGGATTTCTAAATTTTATATATATCGACTAAGCATTGTATAATGCAGATGTTTGTTCTATTTACGCGCATTCATTTTTTTCGACTTTGGTGATTTTTGTTCTCTGTTCTCTTCTAAGTATTTTATTTGTTTTCGGACATCTGTAAAGAATATATACGCTGCTACGATTTTTTAAAACTTTTTACTACTGTAAAATTTTTTTTATTTTTGATACTTTTGTTTATTGATATTGTTTTACACTTATTTTTAAGTATTTTCGTATGTTTTAGACTTTCATAAGTTGTTTGGTTTTCGTGTTACAATTTATTTAGTAGACTTGCTTTGGGACGTTGCTTCATTTTCGACTTTCTTCTAGATAACTGACCTAGAAACTCTTTGTCGGCTATTTAAGGATGTGATTAGGATGACTGCACCATTAAGAGCAGTTCAGTGAAAATACCGTTTCTAAAACGCATAAAACGAACATCTTAAATGTCACAGAGGAAATTAATGCTAAGATGGCTCAGGTCACCCTTGTACTATCCAAAATTGAGACAATTTTTAAATCTAAACAATCAGTGGGTGCAAACGGTAGTTGGTGCTGTTCTTCACTCTCATCATCTAGTGTATTATGTGGAGATGCTGTTAAAAGGATGTACACCTGTTAAAGAGAGTAAGGTAATTATTAAATCTGAAAATGTAGATAATGTGTTTAAACAACTTAAGCAAAAATTTCACTCCCAAAAGAAAAATTGAACATTACATTTTGGAAAAAAAAAAGTAATAATATGGTTATTATTAATACTGCGTCTAAGCAATATTATTCGAATCCGACTAATTTGATTAAGAAGCGTGTTTCGAATTTTAGCGTTCGGGCGAGGGGGACGGCTTCTGAACCCTACAATTTTAATATTTCAGACGAACAACATATCTGAAGATGATGTCACCAGCCATTTTAATCAGCTCACTGGTACTTAGCCAGTTAGCATTCAGTAGCATAAAAATTCTCATGATTTCAGAATATATGTGCAGCTTCTCTCGCAATAGTTTAAGGTCTTACCACCTGATGGTAGAATTCGGAATGAATCACTTCCCTTTGTCAAATCAGTCAATTCACGGTAACTAGAAGTACACGGTAAGGTTCACGCGCATGCTCGATCGAGTCGAACTAAATGACGTGTTATGTGGTACCGACTTACCAAACGGAGACTACACAATACACACGATATGCCGAATATAAGTTATTTTTTTATTTAGTTTACTTGCAAATTTGCTCACGTATTTATAAATTTATATTAAAATTTTGATTATTTATCAACAATATTTATAAAATTAAAGTTTTAATTACTAATAATGAAGGTATTATATAATATAATGAAAAATAATATCACATCATAAACTGTGCATGTGTAAACAGCTAATAACTGTTTTGAATCAGTCGGCTTCTGAAAATAATTTTATTTATTTTTAATTAAATAATTGTATGTAAAAGTTTTAAAAATATGTATATATATTCACTCACTAGCAACGCGTTAATGCTGTAATTTTAAAACGTTTTTCTTATTTCCTCGTCCGTTATTTTCATGAAGTGCTCTTTTAACACATTTTTTCCTATTTAGCGATTTTATTCTGATAAATGTTTGTGTTCTCACATAACATGCTATAGCAAATTCATCTATATCGTTGTATTTCGATTTCAACAAATCGATCAATAATTTCATTATATTGACAGCTCGATTTACTTCTTTACCGTGATAGTTGTTAAAGTCTTCCTCCATTTTATAAATCACATTGATCCATTTATTAGTTGCGTTTATTAAACCTCCTCTTGAAATTGTTGCAATCTAGTTTTTGTCATCACATACACTGTTGGATGTTGCATATCCATATTCAACCGTTGTATTTAATCCTCGTTTTTTTACTCTATATGCAATATAACCTGCTAACATTTGCAATAAATCTCTTTTTCATCTTCAATCTCGCTTATATCTTCACCACCTGTTAACGATTCAGTGGTATTACTCACATCATTTTTTACATCATATATGGTTATATCTTTTGAGTCGCAATTACTTAAACTACACAACAGGAAGTCACCTGGGTGTAGATTGTGTTAGTAATAAAATAATGAAATGTTTGAATTTGGAATTCTCAAATTTACTTGTTACTCTATTTAATAAGTGCATATCCTTGGGTACCTTTCCTAGTTGTTGGAAAATGGCGAATGTAAAACTTCTTCAAAAACCGGATAAAGATTCCTTTGAGTTATCTGCTTATCGGCTTGTATCATTTTTAAATGGCATAGGCAAGGTTTTTGAGAAAGTTTTAAACCGTTTTTTAACAGATGAAATTATATCTAAAAATATATTACACATAAACCAATTTACTTTTCTATCTTTTTTTTTTGCCTGAGCACGCGGTATATCAATTGATTATTTTAGTTAAGGATGGTCTTGGGGTAGCTGCCCTGTGGTAGTTGTCTCCTTTGGCACCAAGTGCGCCTTTGATAACTGTATGTAGTCAGCTATAGTTAAGGTACTTAATGATAACTATATTAATCCTTATATCATTAATTTAATTATAGATTATTTTAAGGATAGATCTGTCTCCCTGTCTATTGGAGCAAGATCGGGCTCAAGGAATCCCACTTGTGGTGTTCTGCAGGGCTCGGTACTTGGTAATATTCTATACTCAAACATACACAAAAAAAAAATTGTAATTACTTTCCATTATGTGGTTTAAATTGTAATTTGGTGTCCTATGCAAACGACCTTTGTCTGATCTTTAAAGTTGCGCATGGAGTTTTTTAAGTCTGCCTTATGATTCTAAATATTTATAGTTTATTTTGTCTGAAGTTGGACTGACTTTCTCACCAACCACCAACCTGTTTAAATATTTACAATAAACTATTGCGCATACAGCATAACTCGTGGGGACTAGCCTATAAAGAAATGATTAATTCTTTATAAAGGCCTAGTTCAAACATTACATAGTTATGGCGCCTCATACATATTAATAAAAAGATATTCTGTTGTGTTAATATGCATCAGCGCAAGTTCCTTTTCCGAATTTCTTCGGTAGGAAAACTTACAAGCTCTTTCAAGATGTTTCATTGAAGTTAAAGTTGAAAAATTTTAATGTAAAATTTTACAGTGCTCGGTTGTTATCTGGACATGATAAGTTTGGATCCTTCTGATTGTATAAGGAATATGCTGTTTCAGTGTTCTGCATTTTCTGCACTACGCGTTAAGTATGGAGTCCAGGAGTTAAATTGTTTCCCTACTTATCAAAATTACAAAAACTTACTTGAATACCCTAATAAGATTATGCTTCTTAAATTTAGGTTAAGTAGGACTTTGTAATTAGTTAATTCAAACGTTATCCCTAAAAATTTAGAAAGCTTAGCTTGTGAAGTGGTCAATAGCGCATTTTATCTTTAAGTCCGAGCTTCTATTATTATTTTAGTTCATTTTAGAGTTATTACTTAAACTCTATAATATAATTATGATTTATTAATAATATTATACTAATGTGGTTTATGTTAAGTTCGATATAGGTTTATATCAAGAAGTTCTTATTTTGTTTATTGTAGCACATTTTAATTATTATTTTCTTTTTATTGATATTATGATGTCAATATTTACATCACAGTTTGTAATTTTAGTATAAGTCAATACCTTTTCATGAAGATCAATTTTATTTTATATATATGAGTTCACTTATTTTTAATTACCATATTTTTTAACATTTACTTTATAGAAGAGTTTTTTCATCCCTTCTTCCATTACAATAATTTATAGTCTGGAATCTCCTAATTATAGGGGCTTCCATTTTAGTAAAAATTGATTGTTTTTTTTTTTGTTATATAGAGGGAAGGGATTTTTAGTCGGTAAGAATTCCACACGCTGATTTTGGCCTATGGGAGTATATGGTTGCATACACTGGCACAATAAAAACTGAATTGTTCTTTTCATTAGTATCTTTCGAAGATTTTCTCACACCCACTTTATAGAAAAAAAAACATTCTTTACATATGAATAAAAATAAGCAACAACTTAAAAACCTATAGCGCTATAAAAAAAAATTAAATCTGACCATAGAAAATTTTGGTTTCTAAATTTTATATATATCGAAGAAAGTATTGTATAATTTAAAAGCATTTATGTAAAAAATTTTCGAGATCCATGAACACATAAATATACATATGGGGAAAAGCGTTTATAAATTTTTGGAGAAATTCTCAAACACTCATATGTTTGAAACCGTTCACGATACACGGATGATGTTTAAACTGTTATTTTTTTAAAAAGTTATCGAGGTATTAAACAGATCCACTTTCGAATCGAAACCCAAATTTTCACACTTCATATCTCGGTCTCAGACTGTAATGAATCCGACATGTATTAAACAAATATAGTTTATTTTTTGTTCGCGCTTGAAAATGACGTAACTGTCGAAAAGCTTCGCGATTAAAAAAACTTAGTGATTGTGTTATATTTTGTTCGGTTTATTATTAATTAATAAAATCACTACTCTCCAATATATTCAACATTTAGTTTATTTATTATTATAATATTCATATGTAAATCGGAATAGAACTATTATTTAAATTATATTTCTTCATATAACAAAAATTCTCATTTTATTTAGTAATTTCAATTAAAATTTGGTTATTAATTTTGTATCATATAATAAATAACATCTACATAATTATTAATGTCCACTAACATAACGGGTATTCATTATACTGGTCTGATTGGATGCACTGTTGACCATCTTGTCCAAATTTTCTAAACCATCGAGTAAAAACTGTAAAAAAAAAAATTTGTTATGAAAAATTGAATGGATATTTCATTTGGTTTTATATATACTCATACGCACAGTGTTTTTACCTACAAACTGCAAAACGTTAACTTCATACAATTCTTTACATTATAAATAATTTCCATTGTGTACGTACTTATTTATGTCCAATTAGCACAGGGCATGCGCAATGAAGTGTTTTTTTATCACAATCGCCACG
This sequence comes from Coronaproctus castanopsis, assembly GCA_032883995.1. NCBI lineage: Eukaryota > Metazoa > Arthropoda > Insecta > Hemiptera > Monophlebidae > Coronaproctus > Coronaproctus castanopsis. Next base: position 134,759,481 of record CM065052.1, on the reverse strand, counting down.
CGGAGTTATGTTAGACCATACTAATGCAGAACCTTTAGCAGGTTTCACAGCTATACCCAGGTTGCAGAATCCTGTAGCACCTCCAAGCTTCACATCGTTCAGCTGACGCATTATGTTCGTCATTTTCCATTTGTTATATACAACAAAAAGAATTAATGTATATATTAAAGCTTTCAAGTGAGAAAAAAAAAGGGAAATAACAGATAAGTACGAGCATTGAAGAAACGATTTTACTTTGTACATTTAAAATACATAGTATTTAACAAAGTTAAAATTACTGGAATTCACGTTGTAAAAATAATTTGACATTTTGTAGAAAATAATTTTAAAATGTTAATAAAACATATAGTCTCTATATACTACTTAACTATAAACAGAAAAAATATAAATGTTTCCCAGAATAATCCAAGTGTTATAATATTAAGTTTTTTAATTGTATTTACCGTAATTATTAAAAAAGCAATAATAGTAACATTGTTGTTATATTAATTTTTAACTCTTGTATAAGCACGTACGATTATCGTATATTATAAACAGCTAGATCAGTGTTTCCCAACCTTTTTTTTCAGCCAAACAGTTTTATATTATTACTGTTGCCCCGACACAATAAAATTGCTACGGTAAAAAATCATTCTCATTAATTTTTACATATTTATTTAACTTCAAAAGAAAAGATGTGTACATTTGTACGCATATGCAACATGTTTTTATATGTATTTATTTACAAATCGCAAGAAAATCACCAAATAATATAGTTAAAAAAATAAGTAAATAATGAATCTAATGTAATATTTATGATTATCGTTCCTCGCACAATTTCTTGAGTCTGGGTCGAATTGTAGACAAGGAAATTCTGAGTTATTGTTCCAGCGAAAGTAGTCTTTCATGTTTTGTTTTTTTTTTAAATTTCGATCATAGACAAATATGCTTCTTCATAAATATAAGAAATAGAAGATGGTAACATTTTTAAAGCGTTTTCTGATATATTTTAATATTCATATTTAATTTTATTCAGAATTCTGTTATATTATTTTCATTGAAACTTATTTTTAAATTCATATCATTTCTTATTTCTATATATTCTTTTTCTTCAGTAATATTAAAAGATTTGTAATTGAATTATCACTAGTTATAAACGGATTTCTTATATAATCATATTTACGAATATCCAAAGAAAATAATGTTGAATTTTATTTTCTAAAGTCATAATTGACTCCGTTATTAACTAATGTTTCATTGTTATATTTTGTTTTTGACAATAATGATGTAAATATATCTATATTTTTTTTTCTTGTATTCTTCTTTTCCACATACTTAGTTTACCGTTAAATGCTTAAGTTTTGTCAGTTGATATTGACATATTTCCCTGCTTTCCACGGATACTTAAATTTAATAATTCTATTGAATGACATTAATTGCGCTATGTCACTGATGTCTGTGGATTCGTCAATTTGAATAGCAAATATATTTTCTGACTTAATTCGATTACTTGACTTTCGATAACTTCGACGCATTATTAGAAAGGAATTTTTTTCTGCATCATCACCTATCAGGTTCTCCATGAGACGACAAATTAGTAAAATTACATTTTCCGCAATAGTATGAGGCTGTCAACAACTAAGTAACTGCATTCTTGTGTTGCATCGGAAATTTTTACGCATTTTGTAAATGATGTGGCTTCTTTATCTATTGAGATTAACAATCTTTTGAAATATTCAGGACTTTTATGTAATAGATGTGGATATTTTGTAGCTAAATGAGGTTGTAGTTTATTAAGAACCAGAGATTCATTGGAAAGTTGTTCATTAAAAACAACACAAATTGATATAGGGCAGTTTTTATCACCTTACCATGAAAATCCCCGTTCGATGTATTTTTCGTCATATTTTCGCTTTAAAATTCGAACTTTTTTAGATAGTGTTGGTTCAGTACTATCGTCATTATCAGATTCATTATTTTCAAATTTATCTATTTCATTATCTGTTTAAATTTAAAAAAAAAACTTTTAAATTTTCATAAAAATACAATATGCTTATTTTCCAAGTCCAAGTGTATGAAAGATATATAAAATAGAAATAAATAAAATATGCTTGCCTCCCAAGTCAAAATAAAATACTACGAAAGATTTATAAAATAGAAATTTTTGTTCTTTTAAGTATGATAATTTTCATACGAAGAATAACAGATAGAACGACGATGTTGTTAAAGCAGAAGTAGTTTCAAATTGTTCCTACATGTGCACCAAAATACAAACAGTATTCGGGCGTATTGAATATTCTAGCAGCACAAACGGGTTGCAATTAGGGTTGCCGGATGTCCGATCGATGACAGTCCAGTTATCTTTATATAATTTCGTGATATATCTAATGAGGTTCCACGACACACAAATGCATCGCGACACGCGCGTTGGGAAACACTGGTCTAGAACAATACGCATTATTATGTGTGCACATATATAAATTACAAATTTAAAAAAAAATTAAGTCACAATTTTTTTCAAATTGAAATTAATTAATCGATTGTATACTTTAAAACTTACATAGAATAAAACAGTAGTTATCCTATTTCCTCGGTTCACCACTGATTCATTAGTCTGTAACAAGAATTCAAACCATTTATATGTGCAGTATAAATTGTAATATATGTACTAATGTCGCTCTGTCACGTTACGCTTCGATAGTTATTCAAAATGTTTTTAATATTTCAGTTGCAATATGCTGTAGTAATGCAAATCTTCAAAAGTGACGTCAAAAGAAACCAGCTACTTTAGCTAATATTATAAAAGTAGCATAGTGTCGACTTATAAAAATAAATTAAACTATTACATTTATCGATTAACTTTAAGTCACAGTATTAAAACACGACACAAAGTTTTAAAATATCTCACCTTCAGGCAGCGGCGCACCCATGATTTGTATCTGGGGTGGGCTCAGACATCCCCTCCCCCCAAATTCGACAGGCAAAACAAACTATAAACGATCACGAACAACAATGAAACAAGTAAAACAACAACAAAAAAAAACACACTGGTCAAGACCGGGTTTAGATTCGAATGTCAAACGGCCAAACCAAAAAGTCATTTTTTTTCTTTGTGTCTCATAGTCAGCTGGATTTTCAATGTCATTAGCAGACAGAATGTAACGAATATTTTCTAACAGTACTTTTTCCAAACTAGGCCGTTTTGCACGCTTTTCAAGGTGAGGTTTTATTAGTGATAACACGGACTCTTTCAAATATTCTTTTCTGTTTCAACTATCATTTTAGCTGCTACGCGCCTTTTTATAATGTATTTTATACTTTTTTAAACCCTCTGGGGGCAGTCACCTGTGAATGCGCCATTGCCTTCAGGACATAAACCATGGTCAGTTGTAGATTTATCTCGTTTCGATATTAAAACTATAGATTAAAACAAATTTGTTATAATTTTAAATATTCTAAACATTATCTACACGTACGTCTTCGTTAATGCATTTTTACAATATAATTTATACACGACATATTTAATCAAAGTTGTTCTAAACCATTGTAAACATTAAGAATATTAATTACAATAAGATTCTATCAAACATAATTTAAAGATTAAAACAAGGGTTCAGTACATAATACATCACTTACTTCGAGTAAATAATCACTATGAACCACATAATAATCGCCATTCGCGTAACAAACTACTTGAATGGGTTCCGCATATTTAGTTTTTAACGAAATTATGTCTTCAATTCGATTTTTTATAGGCGCTAATTGTGGATGGTCGTTACTACTTAGATATACAACTTCACTTACGTGTACATCAAAATTTTGTCCGTTTCCTTTTTCAGTGCTAACTTCTGAAACTTTCAACTAAAATCAAGAAACATAAAACAGTTTTTCAAATTTGCGAAATATTCAAGTAATTTTAGAAAGTTCACCGGAAACATGAAGTTTTTACATTTTAAGGCATGTACGTAATAAATGAACGTTGGAACGTAATAATGCAGTTATTAATATGACCACAAAATCCATGTTCAATTACAGACTGAAAATAAATTCATCTCGTAATTTATTTTTAGGTAAATTAAAAAAAAAATACAGATTAATATTTTCGTTTACGCATAATTTTCGAATTACTAAACTAACGTACACGATTTAAACTGTTGAACAAAATTTTAACGTGATATCATCCTACATAAAAAAATTGTTCACGTGATCATAAGTACTAATAATATGAGATTTTTTAGTGCACGTGCAATGCAATTCTGTCATTACATATGAAATATACGTATTAAAATAAATTCATATTTATATTGAGATAATGCTTTCATTATATCACACACAGAAAACTATATAATATGTATCTATAAACCTGAGGTAACTATATTATTGCGAGTTGAATAAAGTTATCGGAAATATTTTAATCAGGCGAGGAAAAACGTTCATTTCATTCTATATAGGTAAAACTTTTGAATATAAAAAAATCTCCTAACGACTTCGAGGTTGTTAAAGGAATTACCTAGGAAGACAATGATACTAATTACTCACATATTCAATGTAATATTACGCGTATTTCCCTAAACAATGGGAATTTTTCCAAAATTCTGATGGTCCTAAAACCAGGCAAAGATGTTAGTAAATTAGGCTCCTACAGACCAATCTCCCTATTACCGACGCTAGCTAAGCTACTTCTTGAAAAATTAATTTACGTACGGATTGATAAAATAATTATTTATCGATCTATGATTCCCAACATCAGTTTGGATTTCAATCTAGGCACTCTATTGTACAGCAGCTGTGAAGAGTAGTAAATCTTATCCAAGATAAAATAGAGCATAAGAAATATATTTTATCGACATAATTAAGGCCTTTGATAAAGTCTGGCACGAGGGCCTGTTATACAAGCTTGATCTTTTCTACCTGGGATGAGATCATAGCTAAACAACAGGCAGTTTCAAGTCAAACACGAGAACAATCTACCAGACATCAAATTTTAGCTTGAGTTCCACAGAGCAGTGTCCTGGGATCCCTGCTATACAATTTAGAGCAGATTTTCAGACGACTTAATCTGCTCAGGTAGCGACGTTTGCGGATGATAATTATATCAAATAAAAATGCAGTCATTGCCATTACAAAATTGTAGAATAGTGGATATCAAGTCCATCAGTGGGCACAACAGTGGAAACTTATTAATTCAGATAAGTCATTATACATCACATTCTCCAACAGGAAAACACACAGCCAACGGGTATTAATCGACAATAAAGCGATTCGAAGGACCAATGAAGCGAAATATCTAGGAGTTTACTTAGATCAACGACTGACATGGAGGTCGCATATCCAAAAGAAAAGAAATTAACTCAACGCATGAAACAACTTTACTGGCTATTAGGTTACAACTTCAAACTGTCGCTGCAGAATCATCTGTTAATATATAAAACAATACTACGTCCAGTCTAGTATGGTCCTGCGCAGCGCAACTCTGGGATTGCGCGAAGACGTCAAACACACTGATTAACTAGCGTTCCCAAAACATGGTGCTGCGTCTAATTTATCGAATGCCACATAGTACGTGTCTAATACATCGGGATTTGAAAATCGATTTAGTGGATGAAATTATCCGGAGGCTCACACAAAAACATCTGATGCGGCTACAAAACCATCCAAACCAGTTAGTAGTTTAGATAGAACCGTCATCAAGACTCAAGCAAACTAAAATGACAAACTTAATCCAGTAATCTTTTAGAGGGGATGTATCATTGGATACTTCTCCTACACGTGGTTATATATACACCTTACGGTATCATTTATTAGATAGCCTCACTCATGGCTAATTATAAATTAGCAAATATAAGAAAAAAAATCATTCTGCGTTATTAGTTTGATTTCGAACTACATCTCACGTGTCGGCTCGTCATTAAATTCATATTATGTTTTAATTTTTCTTTTATTTTCATATAATAATAATAAACGTAGCTGTTCAAAGAAAAACACGAAAAAAGTATTTTTGCGTTCGAAAATACGTTATCTGTAATTAAGATACATGAAACTCGATGCCATAATTGTGGAATGAAGCTGACGTCATACTTATACACAAGATAAGTTAGATAACTACAAACAGATCACCTTAACGTCGCAAATGTATAAATTATTTACACGCATAATCACAAATCTAATAATGAAACAGACAGATAGCCAGCAACCGCGGGAACAACATATCGGGTTACAGTACACATCATTATGTACATACAGTGAGTCTCGAAGTGTATATTTTGTCGACTATCAAAAGGTATTGGACACTGTAGAAATTTGAACAGTTCCAAAGGCACCTAATGAATGCGGTATAGATGAAGTCAAATAAAACGTGTAAATAAAACAGATAAAACCCCGCTGAAAAGATGGGTCCGACAAGGTGATATAATTTCTCCTAAATTGCAGCGCTGGAAAATATGTTCACGAACCTACAATGGGACGTTTTCAGGAACCTACAATTGGAATCCACAGATATAAATGTTGATTGGGGAAGACTGAATTATTTTGCGGACGAGACATTATATTGATAAAACGACACGGCTGATGATTTACAAAAAATATTGACAGACTTGTATCACTATTTTAACGCTTGTAGATCTCATAATAAATATTAGCAAGACCAAGATTATGAATACACAACGAATTATTATATTATTAGATGGACAGCAGTTATATAAAATAGACCAATATATATTTAAGTTGCTCTGCAGACAAAAATAAAGAAACGAATATTCCTTTCATGGATTGCAATTCAGCAATATTATAAGGAATAAGCAGGTCCAAGAAGGAAAATATACATCCAACGTATCTTTCTGGTGCTGACGGTGCCGAAACGTAGACTCTCACCAGGACCATACTCAAAAGACTTATTGTGACACAGCGTGCACAAGGAGGATTAATGTTGATTTTCAAACTAATGGAAGAAAAACGAAATACATTGACTCGACAACAGACAAAAGTTAGATGTTTAGTACGAATAAGGTAGTTGAAATGGAACTGGAGAGGACATATATCTAGGAGAAGACACAATAAATATACCCAGCGGATTATGAATTAGACCTTAGAGAAGGACGGAGAAGTATTGGTAGGTCTTGTGTTAGGAGGGAAGATGATATACGTAAAATAGCGACATTAAGCGACCGAACAAGGCTAACGACCGGATTTCATGGCGGAATTGGTAGAAAGATGACATCTAGCAGTGGATTGACATGAGCAATTAGAATTTAGCACTGAAAATAACAATATGAACAAGTCTAAAGAAAAAACAGTTCAATTTTTGGCGTGGAGTATTATTACAGCACGGACACATAGGAGAATGTATAAAAAGTAAATTGGAACCAATTTAAGGTCAATATTTATTTAAAATAGTGATTGATATAAAAAATACCTCGACTAGAAATATATATTACACACACACACATATATATATACCTTTTCCGACGAAAGATGTTTCAAAAATTCTATTTCATTATCACTCAAAACATTTGGAAATATACTTATAGATGGATCTTCATAAATTAATTCTTCCTTCAAGGGAGCCAGCCTCACGAAAGCACTGTTCTTGTTGTTAAATCTGCATTTTAAATATGATGAACGCGTTTCTGATTCTAGAGACATTTTACACAGTTCTGCACATTTATTTTGATTTTCGTCAATTCTTGGGCTCTGCAAAAGAAAATATTAAAAAAATCAATTAACCCTTGTGCAACTAATGATGGTATCAAAGTACATTGCTAAATCATTTATTTTGTTAGTAATCTTTGTTTTACATGTCATTCATAAAAATTTTCGAGTACACAACTTCGTGTATATTTAACAGTTTTTTTTTTTTTAAGAACGCGCGTATATATTCGCAATTAATTTTAATAATCAACGAGTGAATTATAGTGCAAATGTACTGGTTAAGCGAAATAGCGATAATTAAATTATTATCCAAAGCATAATAGTACCGCTGAAGATCTAGATGTATATGGTTCAAATTTTTTCGACTTATTCAGATATGCGCCTTCATACATAATTTATTGATTATCATAAAAATCATTCTGACTCTAAAATATCCAGGAAAGATATAGATACCTGATAAAAACTATTTTATGACGTATCAGTTTAAAACAAGAACAGAGAAGATATAATTAAATATGGTTCGTTAATATTTTTATCGGCTACGTTAAAATAAATAGTTTTAAATAAATTAATAGCTAATTAAGAAGAATTACTGAAAATTTAATATACCAAATAATTTGTAGTTCTGTTTGTAACTAGTCTGATATGGTCTTCAAATTGGTAACTACATTTGTCGCTTTCATCGACATCCTTAAAAAGTTCTAAATATTTTAACGACTCATTTATGTTTTCTGAAATAAACAATGCATAACGTAAACGCAAAAAAACCTTATAAAAATTGCACTTTCATATTTATACATATGTGTACACGAAAGAAACAAACGTCTGTTATGGTCCTTAAATAAGTTTAATAAAACGCAGTCATCTTAAAAAGATTTTATTATTAAATTTAATTTTTTTATTGTATTTTTATTACGTTACTATTAATTAATAATTTAAAAAATCCGTATATATCACCATCATTCGGTGTATAATACGTAAATTAATTAAAAATGAAAACTTGTCGACATAAAAAAATTATAAAGTTGTTAAATATATTTTAATCAATCCGTACACTAAGAAGAATAGTGATAATGAACTGTTTGATTTAGGGTACTTTCATGTGACCGAAATCTATATTTCTTATTTCAATTTTAAATAAATTTATTTATGAAGAACTTAATCAGTTAAGCTAAAGTTCAATATCTATTTTTCTATTCTTCTTATTATTATGAAAATTTACAAAAAGCAGCAATATATGTCATTCTTTAATTTAACTAATATGTTGACTAATTATATATAATATTCCGAATGAATATATGAACACAAAATATCGTTAAGGAACAAAGAATGAAAAATATATAAATATAACATCAGTGAAACACAAATAACTGTTAACCAATCATTAGGTATATTTTCTGAAGGATGTTTACGGTACATAAATTTTTATAATAAACGTAACGAAACATTTAATAAGATCAAGATAAAAAAAAACACTACATTGGTCTGCGATATTTTATGAAGTTCTTAATATCTCATCAAAGTTGCATAAATTATATTCACCTTCAAATATATGGAAATTCATGTAATATATTTTCCTTCTTAACAATAATTACCTTCTTAAACTACATTTTATCAATTTATTTACTTTGTTATTTTATCTCTTATGTTATAGTTACGGTATCCCTTAGGTAGAATTACAATGAAAGAAGAAAATATATATTATACAATTATTGGGAGTAGTTTTCCTTCTTTGAGTTTAAAAAAAAAAACCCTACTAAGTGGCGCGTGGTGGAACAATCAGACTTTGGTCAAATAAACAATAGCGAACTAAGATCAGAGGTAGGAAATTTCAGTAGTGAGTATATAAGAAAGAAGAAATGTGGGTTAGAAATGTGTATAACATTTTTGAATTACCTATTAACTATTGAGGAATACAGACCATTTATATAGGTATGTTCTGCATGCACTGTGAAACATATTTATAACAGAAAAAAATTAATCTCAATTCTAGATAAAGTCTCGGTGGTTAAACTCAAAAATATTGTACTCCCTCCCAGTAATTGTACCTAATGATTAAATAAATATATTAGGTAAGTCTAGCATTTACTTCATGATGAAATATATTTTATGGGAGATAGTCAAGTATGCATGAACAAAATAATTTTAGAAAACAGGAATGCTATTTAAAAGATTTAAGCCAATAACGAATATCCATAAATGAATATTAAAGCTATTCGCGCATATCACAGAAAATGCATTCTTCGACATGTTTTATTGTTTGCCTGGGATGTTCGCAACAGCAACTAGCCGGATCAGAAGTACCACACTTCTTCAGGAGGTGGCCACATCTACCATGACCAGTTTAGATTCTATTTAAGAGTCACCACTCCTTTTGTCGAAGTTCCATTCCTAGAGTTTGCTTCGTAGGGTTTTCGACGAGAGCTCCGTTTGTGAAGGAATTACATACTGATTTCCATTCCGTGGTCCATTGTTCTTTCCAATCGAGTGCAAATCGTGCTTGATCTAAAATTGTCCATGAGGATTTCTTTCTTTTATTAATTTGGTAATTAATAGATTTTTGTTTTCTTTAAATTTTACTGAGATCTTTTTCAACGAATCAGTTATTCGAATGCGAGGCGGTTGGATGTTTGTATGTACCAACTAACAACAATTCATTGACGAAGTGACATACATAGTTGTAGCTGATAATTAAAATGACAATTTTCCTACAATATTTAAAAGGAATCCATTATTTTCCGGTTAAGATACCATTGGCACGTTGTACGTTTTTAATAACATTATATTACGTTAAATCGTGTAGCGTATATAAGCTGATAACGGACACAATGTGTGGTCCATACATTTCATAATTCAACGATAAAATGAATCTTACACGTTAAAAAAAAAAATATTGTTACTTACGATTCATAAATGCGGATTTTGCAAAAGCGCACAATGAAGATTCCAAGAAGTCGTCAGTAGAATATTCAGTGCTGTTTTGGTATTTATTAATACTCGCTTCTAACCACTGCATTGCCAGCGCGTAATTCATGTGGTTGAGGAAATAAATTCCAATGTGGAAACATTCCCTTGCTAAAAATTATTTTATGTTGAGTAGGTAATAATGTGTACACGGCTATTTTCTTTAAAAAACGTTCCGAAGAAATATATACATATACATACGCACATATATTTGTATTTGTTGTTTTTTTTTTACGTAAAGATTTTATTGGGCCTGTAAAACTAATTACATTTACCATAGCTAATTATAGTAGGATTTCACTGGTAGTTAAATTATTTTATAAAAAATAATAAAATTAAATATTAATAAGATCCAGATGGTTTTCTTTTCAGCCGTCGGGTGTCATTAGAATCATCTAATAGTAAAACTGCTTCAACGTTCGGATAGAGGTGACGACGACTAATGTAGCTCTTTGACTTCTGGTGAATGATAACAGGAACTGGATCGATTTTGAGATCAATGAGAAGTTGGGCGTTCGAGGCAAACCAAGGTGCTCTTGAAATCATACGCATAAACATGTTTTGAAATTTTTCAAAAATTTCGAGATTGGATTTCCCCAGACCTCTGCACTATTTGTATTTGTGAACACCCAAACGTATGAAAAGGGTCCAAATTCCAATATTGGCGTAGAAAAATATTCTAACATTATTACGCACGAACGAAATTAAATTAATTCATATAAAAAATTTCTAAAAATCAATCTCAAAATGAATATGTACAAAATGTATTTTAATAACTTTTGAATTGAAATTATATTTATATACTAACAAGATAATATCACGTTCAGTTTCGTTTTACCCCATAAACCATCAACAATATCATTGGTTGAAAAACTGTAAGTTTCCTGAATTTTTTTTATAACGGATATGGTAGCGTTCCAATTTCCACGTAACAAATTTAAATATTCGTTCTCTATTTTGGTAAGTTTTTCTTTAATATCTAAAAATAGAAACATTTATTTTTAATTCGATAATAAAACAAATAAAATAGCTGACCAAACGAGTATAAAAGAACTCGTAACAAATTATACATATTTACAAGGATTTGTCAATTTTAATAAACATCTGAACTTTCCGGCTCATAATTTAACACGTTAACGATTTAAATATAGCTTACATATATATTTTTAATTTTCATTATGTTTACGAAAACAATGTATACGAACTGTTTTAAATATATATAGACTGTTTAATTTACACATAACGAAACCTATTATGTATTTTCCGAAATAGTTCAAGCGTAGATCGAAAATAGATATATAATAAATATAGTACACCTTCATAAGGCGTACGCTTCATAATGTCTCGTATTCCATTCCATTCGTGTACAAGCTTCTTGATTAAATGAAATGAATTAATCGGATGTTCAATATTTGTTTCAATACGTTCTTCGGCAAACATAAATCTTAAAAAATTTTAACAAAATAAATAATAGTCAGTAATAATTTCACATACAAGGTGTTCATGCTGAAACGATAGAAAAAATGAGTTATTTAATTTTATTTCACTAATCTATTGTCGACCATCACGATATGTTTACATTGTTATTATATTAAAAATAATAAACAATACAACACGCACTTTATATTTAAGTTTACACGCATTAATATTAGTGGCGTTTAGAAATAAATAATGAATCAATAAGTAATAATGTAAGGCATCGATTTAATATCGATATTAAGGGAGAAAAAGTAGAACAAGTAAACGAATTTTGTTACTTGGGAAGCGAAATAATCAAAGATGGTAGAAGTAAAAGGGATATAAAAAACAGATTTGCCCAAGCTAAAGCAGCGTTTTATAATAAGAAAAGCTTATTGATATCGAAAAACATAGATCTAGCCGTTAGGAAAAGACTGCTGCAAGTATATGTATTCAGCATTGCCCTATATGGGTGCGAAACTTGGTTAATGACGAAAGACGAGAAATGAAAACTGATGGCATTAGAACTCTGGTGTTACAGACGATTATTGAAAATACAATGGACAGATAAGGTAACCAACGAGGAAGTTTTGAGAAGAATTAATGAAAAACCGAGATGATAGGCACTGCGACACGAAGGATTAATAATTCGTCTAATAGAAGGGATGCATCCGGGGAAGAATGTGATCGGAAGGCCGCGAATATATTACATTTCACACATACCCGAAGATGTGACGGCGTCATCGTATGAAGAACTGAAACGGATGGCACAGAATCGACATAGATGGAAATCAATGACAAACTAATCTTAGAATTGAGCACAATATGATACTGAAGTATTATTCTGTGTGCTCAAAACGTAAAATTTTATTTGAAGCAGGTTGTTCATAGTCAAAATTTAAATTTAAAATAGTAAATTATATTTCCTAGATATCTTCATAAAATTTACTGATTTATAAAACAAAAACCTGGTGTATTTATTTGTATGACTAAATGATAAAATTACTTGTTGAATATAATTCTTTAATAACCTGATTCCACCAATGTTTACAACAACCGTCATATATTTCATTGATTCTTTTAGTTAACAAAATATAAAGGAAAATAAAATTCTCAATTTTAAACAGTTCGAAAACAATAAAACAAAAAAAAAAAAAAAACACGATACAAATAATAATAAATAACGAATTTGATAAATTTACCTGCTGTCGTCTGTATTGTTAAACGCTCGTAATAATCTATAAAAGAGAATAAAAAAGATCTATATATATATATATATATATATATATATATATATATATATATATATATGTGTGTGTGTGTGTGTGTGTGTAGTATAAACATATATATAAACGAATAAATTGGGTTGTTATTTTTACTCGTTGTAAAAAGAATTATCGACCTAGTGGTCGATTTTAACAGAAATATAAATCAGTGAATATATTACCAAAATAAAAACGATTTATACAGACACTCATACTTATCTAAACATAAACAATTTAGAAAACGAGAGAATAACTCGTATTTCGAATAGTAAAAATGTGTCTAAGATCAGTCCAAAGCAGATTACTTGAATGAATAATACATTATTCGGAATATTATAAATTAGTTTTCTATATCACTTTTTTCTTGCAGTCGTATGTATTTTTTATATATATATATAAGAAAGAGAAAAGAAAATGGCCGTGGAGAAGGCCTGGTTATAAATATAAAAACTAAATTGATTATATAATCTCGAATAAACTGCACATTATACAAGACGTTACAGTGTTAAGCACGGTTAATATCGGCAGTGACCAATCAATTTGAAACATACCAAATATTATAAAAAGAAACAGGTATTAGTAACAATAAACTCAGGAAAATTGGCACAAAAAGCAGTACCAGGAAGACTTACAGCTTGCGTTATTAAACAAGCCTATAACATCAATCGAGGAAGAAGTATTATTTATAACGGAGGCAATGAAGAAATGTGCAATTAAAGCGGCACCGAAAGATAAAACAGTAAACATTATTGCAGCAGCGTAGAATACTAAAAGTTAAAAACTTAACTCAATGGGAAGAAATAAAACGATTAGAAGAAATATGATGAATGATATTAGGAACTTTAATACAAACGTAATACAGAAAACAATTAAAAATAATAAAGGCCCAAAAATATTTAAGAATAAAATATTGTCAGAAATAAAAAATGCTAAGGGAAAAATCATAACGAATAAATATAAAATAACAGAAGTAGAAAAATTTTATAAAGATAAATAACACAAAGGTACAACCAGATGTAATGGCAAACGTCTACAAGAAAACTCAAGAAGAAAACACCGAAGAGATTCCTTAAATACGAGGTAAAAAATGGACACCGATCGTTAAAAAATAACAAAAAAGCACCGGGACCAGATGGAATTCTAATAGAAATGATTAGACACGGTGGAAGCCTGATTATAAGTATGATTTGTCAACTTTTCAATCGATGATTGGATAAACCTACAATACCAACTACATGGACGTATGCGGAAGTAGTCCTCATACATAAAAAAAGACGATATGCAGAACCTGAACAACTATAGACCGATTAGCTTACTATCGCAAATATTTAAGCTGTTCACTCGTGTAATCATAAATCGAATAATACGACGAATTGACTTCAGTCAGCCGAAAGAACAGGCCGGTTTCAGATCAGAGTTTAATACAAATGAACATTTGTTAATGATCGCAATGTTGATACAAAAGTGCGATGAATACGGCATAGATTTATACATGGCCTTTATAGACTACGAAAAAGCGTTCGATTCAGTAGAGGTCTGGGCAGTGATAAATTCGTTAAATGATATTGGAATTAATAACAAATATATTAAGATTATTAAGTTATAGTTCAGCTATAATGCAAGTAAACTTATGGAAGAAAATAAAAAAGATTCCAATAAAAAGAGGAGTACAAGGTGATACAATTTCACCGAAATTGTTCATTTCCGCATTGGAAACAGTGTTTAAAAATTTAAATTGGAATGCGAAAAGTATCAAAATTAATGGTGAATATCTAAACCATCTCAGTTTTGCAGATGACATAAGTTCAAACGCAAAAGAATTACAGACGATGGTAACAGACCTAAATCTACATTCCTTGCAAGATAGGGTTAAAAATAAACATCCAAAAAACAAAAATAATGACTAACACAGGAAAAGCAATAAAAATAACAATAAATTCAGAGGAAATAGAACAGGTAGATAACTATATATATTTAGATCAAAAAATAACAACAAATAAAGAAATGATGACGAAAACGGAAATAGTCAGAAGAATATCTTTGTCTTGGGTTGCGTTCGGGAAGTTAAGACTTCGAAACAAGCAAATGCCAATTAATCTGAAAAGGAGATTGTATAATCAATGTGTACTCCCAGTCCTTGTATATGCCGCAGAAACATGGCCAGTGGCGGCTCGTGCATAAGGGCTGCAGGGCTGCAGCCCCACCTACAAAATTACCAGTATAATTTTTTTTTCATATTCAAAAATCAATTAAAATTATCCAAAATTTTGAAATTTCGTTTAAAAAGTAATTTTTTGGATGCTCATTCTAGAACGTTGATGAGGGCTACGTATGATGCAGCTCTTGTTGGCGCGTTTAGGAAACATAAAAAGCGTGGTTCCGCGAGAAAACGATGTTAAAAGCGCATGCGCAGTGGTTTCTTTTTAACCGCGTTCGGGCTGCATAAAAACCAGCCCAATACAGCTCTCGTTCACGTGTTTAGGAAACATAAAGTGCGTGTAAACGGAACCGGTCGATGGTAAAGGCGCATGCGCAATAGTTCTTTTATTGCCCGCGTTCGGGCTGCACGAAAACCAGCCCAGCCAGTAGACTTGTATTAATGTATTTCAAGATTAATATTCCAACTGCAGAATGAAATATTGACGCGCGCGTTCTTCTATTATTGATTGAATAAATATATTTATTTATAAGGATTTTATTACTTCGATTGTTTTGATAGAAAGGCTAAATTTAATTATGGCTGGAAAAAGCGATTTTTGTGAAAGTGAATTGAATTCGGTTTTGTGTTTGCTGAATAACAAATTTTCGCGGTTATTGTTTGCAGAAAAGTGTAACGTTAAGGCTTGTGGGAGGCCGACTCCGCAATTGAATATTATACAAACGTCATCTAGCTGAAACAATACTTTTGAAAGAAAATTTGAAGCGGATATTTATTCAAAATGTGACTGGCTTTGCGGTTGTGAAATTAAAAACGCTTTCTTTTGTTTTCCTTGACTACTTTTTGGCGGTGAAATTTCTTGGACTTAAACTGGTGTGGTAGACTTGAAACATTTGAATGAAAAAATCAAGAAACACGAAAATTCAGCACAACATATAAAAAATTCGATAGATTTTGGTATGCTGGGAAAAACGACACAGGTAAGCGAAGCGTATAAATTAAATATCAGAAAGTTCAATGAAAACGTCAAAAAGAATAGGGATATCTTATCAAAAATCATCGACTGCCTGATATTTTGCGGTAAATTTGAATTTCCGCTACGAGGACATAATGAAAAAGCGGATTCCGATAATCCTGGTATTTTTCGAGGACTGTTAAATTTCGCAGGGAAATTGGATGAAAATTTGAAAGTGCATTTTGAAAATTCTACAGTGTTTAAAGCCAACTCAAAAACAATTCAAAATGAATTGTTGGATTGTATGTTAGACATTTGTCGAACTGAAATTTCTAATGAAATTGAACAAGCTCAATTTTTGGCTGTTATGTCCGATGATACGACTGATATCTCTGAGAAAACACAGGAGGTAATTGTTTTTCATTGCGAATTCAATGGAACCATATATGAAAGATTTTGGGGATTTTGTAACCCTGAGTCACAAGATGCAGAAGGATTATCGAAACAGATTTTGGAGCAGTTGAAAATTGTTTTAAAAGATAATACTGGGAAACTAATTGCTCAAACTTGTGATGGCGTCGCAGTTATGAGCGGAGCGCGTGGCGGTGTTCAAAAAATAGTAAAAGAAACGCAAATGCCCATTTTATTCATTGTTATGCTCATCAATTAAATTTAGTAATGAGTAAATCAGTTTCAACTAATAGAGAAGTATGCATTTTTTTTAGTAGCTTGTCAGGAATTCCAGCATTTTTTTTGCGTTCTGCTGAGCTTGAAAATTGTATGTCAAGAAGAATTCCACGTGGTTCCGATACAAGATGGAATTTCAATTCAAGAGTCGTAAATACAGTTTTTGAAAACATTAAACAGCTGAAAGAATGTTTCGAAAAATTGCAGAATTCAAATAATACCCAAACGGTTAATGAAGCATCCGGTCTTCTTCGTCTTCTCAATGATAACAACTTTATATTTTGGCTTGGCGTCTTCCATCCTATTATGCCACACGTTGATTTACTATACGATGCATTTCAAAATCGCAACATTAATTCTTCGAGCGCTTTTTCATCACTGGAAAATTTTATCGCGCAATTTCTTTAATCAGAGAAACGAATTTCAAAAACTTGGTGTCCACAAATACTGATTCTATGGCCGTATCTCGTAAGAAGAAATGTGATGAAAATCGAAACGCTACTGTCAAAGAAGTTTGTGACACAATATGTATGCAAGCTAGGGTCAGATTCGAATTTACTGGTCAAAGTTGCTGTTACAAGAGAAATTTGAAACGTACTGCAGGCAATTTCCTTCTCAAGAATTTAACGAAACTTTCCAGGCATATCCCATGCTAAATAAAAATCGTTTGCAAACTGAACTTTCTGTTCTATACGAAAGAAATTCAGAATTTTCCCTTGCATCGGGAGTTGCGCAACTCCACCAATTGTTTCGAAACACCGGTATTTACAAAACACTCGGTAAAGTATATGTTTTGATGAAAATTTTGTTAACGTCTCCTATGACAACTGCTGAAGCGGAAAGGTGTTTTTCTTCCTTGAAAATAATTAAAACATATTTACGGAGTACAATGCTGGAAGACAGAGTTTCTGCGCTTGCCATGATAAGTATTGAGAAGACTCTTATCGATACAATTCCTAACTTCCACAGCAAGGTAACTTGGACCTCATATACAAATAAATTTTGAAATAAGTGCTTTGAAATTACACATTTTTTAAAATTTTCTTAGAATGGCCGATTCTAAATTTTAGTTTTGTTTAGAAAATTTAGAATTTTAAGTTTTTATGAAATGGTAGCCTAGCTGTATGTTTTTTATTAAAAAAAAAATTTCAACTAGGTAAAACTTTCAGCCCCTCCGCTTCGAAAACTCACGAGCCGCTACTGAACATGGCCATATACAAAAACAAACATAAAGAAGACAAGAAAGACCCAAACTGCACATGAGAGAATGTTGCTCAACATCAGATTACCGGATCGGTACAGAAACGCACAGATACGGGAACTAACGAAGTTGGATGATGCAGTGGAACGAATGGCTAGAATAAAGTGGAATTGCGCTGGCCGCGTATCCCGAAGAGATGACAACAATTGGTCAAAGCGTGTCGTACAATGGTGACCGTTAAACAAAAAAAGAAACCCTGGTAGACCGAGGACACGATGATATATCGAAGGTAGCCGGGAAGCAATGGTTGCGAAAGGCACAGAACAGAAATGAATGGAAAAAATTGGGGAAAGCCTTCATCCACGAGTGGACAGATAAAAGCATATCGTGATATATATAACCATTAACTTTTAATAATATAATTTTGTTTATTGTACTAAGGACGCATTCGGTAGACAATTAACTACTTGTTAGCAACATATGTTCATATGTTGTGTATCACTGTTTATACTATTTGTTCATTAAAAAAAAGTATGTAGTCAAAACTGCGAACGTAAGTCATCCTCATGTTATCCTAATTCCAATAAAATCTTATTGAAAGTAACAAGTCAGTTGAGAACATTGACGTTAATAATTTTATTTATTTACGAACGATACATACATAAAATTCATGTTAAAGATTGTTTTAAATAATCGAATTTGAATTTAGCCTTGTTTTATTTTAGATAAAAAATTTACATTTTCTATAATGGCGATATAATAACTGTTTACAAACGAAACAGTTTGAGGACAAACATAGAGGAGTAAATAAGATGAAAACATGTTACATTTTTATTTTCTTATTACCTAGCTATCGACGAAGCTTGTATATCGAGAGATAAAATCAAACATTCGGTAGCAATTGCCAAACAAAAAAATTAGTTTAATTATTCTTTTAACGTATAATACCTTTTCAAATGATCTATTCTCTTTCCTTCATTTAGAACAAATTCATTTATGACGTCCGACATTTCCTTTTGAATTCGGAAAATTTCAAGTAGTTTCTCCTCGGTGGTAGTTAATAAAATAGCTTCGCAATCCAACCAAATTAAGTTTAGTAACACAACGTACGACACGTGTAAAAACATTGTCATCGATCTACACAGAGTTATATTTGTTAATTTATAAAATAGTTTTCAAAATTTTTATGTATACATAACAACATAATACATGTGCATGTAATATTCGTGTGCGTTTGCCTTTATAAGTTACGTACGTCTTAATGGAAACAAAGTAATAGTGGGATGTAAAATGAGAATGAGGAAATTAGGTAAAGTTTGCTAACAACATTTTTAAATTGTAACGCATATATTTCGTAAACAACCGTGAGTACACCATATGGAAAAATTTGTGAGGTATAGAACAGAATGGAAAATTATCTGTTATAATTATTGACGGTTAGACACAGACAAAATTATGCCGACGAATTTGGTAAAGACAAACATCAAAGATGAATAATTTTTACCTACTATAGTGTTATCAAATCAAAATGTAAATTTCAATTTATTAAATTTCAATGAAACTACCTTATTATAAATCGAAAAGAGTTGATCATTTAAAAGAAAGTTCGGTTATTTAATAAATTTTATTCGCGAATATTGTATATTTTATAAGCTACACGTTTGATTTTATTATTATTATTATTTAAAAACAATATATATACAAAAAATTCGTTACTTCCTGTTCAAAGCACCGTCAAAAGAGTAATGATTTTTATTTACCTGGAATGTTATTAGATAAAATTATACTTTTTAATGTATGAAAAGAATTAAAAATCATCGGAGAAAGAGAAAGTATAAAATAATATTTTATGCATTATACCGTTTGTTAGATATAATTTTTAATGTATTATATAAATATTTTTAGAATTGAAACATTTTATTTCGAGTGACATTTATTATGAAAATAGACAATTATTTTAACGCTAAAAGTTTATATACTGTACAGAGGAGATTGTAACGGAAAGGTTTAAACGGAACTACAATTTTACTGTAAATCGAATATAGTTGGCCATTAAAAAAATATATAATATAATAAATCTTTGCTCACAAATATCGTGCATTTTAGCAAAACTGTATCTTCAAACTTTTTTGATTTACTGTTATTTTATATATATATATATATATGTATATATATAACAAAACAAAATAAAATCGAAGTTAATCACTAAAAAATTTTTTATTATATAAGCGAAGCTTTTCGACTATAAAGTCATTTTCAAGCTATTACCAAAAACGTTACTTAGACAAAAAAAAATTATATACTTTCTACACCGTCAAAAGATGAACACATACCCCTACTGTTATATATCAAGTCAAAATATTAATTTTAATTCGTTAAATTTAAAAGAAACTACATTCTAATTATAAATCAAATAGAGTTATTTAATCCTTTTAAGAAATGATTTAATAAATCTTTACTCACAAATATCACACGTTTTGGAAAGCTGTATATTTCTTATTTTTTTAACCGCCGTTTACTATTGTAATTGTAATTCTCGTATCGGCGACTATTTCGAATTCTTCTACGAATTATCAGCGGCACTTTAATCTTTGTGTAAAATTTAATATTTAATAACAACCTATTTTATCTAAATTTCGATCAGTATAATGATATTATTAATTCCAAATGTTGTTTTCGCCAATTTTTCCTAGATAAATTACGATACGCATCGACCTATTTTCGTCAAATAGACAAAAAATGAAAAAAGTTTCCATTAGGAGCTGATTATTATAAAATAACAGAACTATTTGAACAGATGTTCGGAAGTTATGTTACGCAAATAGACGTTAAATATTAGGTAGCAAAAAAGAACCCAATCATAAATCATGCTTATCTTTATTTAACGCAAACTTTTAATTATCATCGAGGCGAGATTATTTTATTATAGCGAAAAATTCAGGTTGCTGTACATGATGATTGAAAAAATTGAAAATTTGTCGATGCCCAAATATCTTCTTCTCACTTAGACTTTACAATTTAGAGAAAAACTGTATGGTTATTATTATCATCATGCCGGTAATGTTAATGATGCAGGTTAGGGTTTTCGAAACTCAATTTCCAGTCGATTACCTAAGTCTAGAATTAAGCATATAAATGTCTTTAGAAATTATACATTTGAATATAATCTATTAATTTCTTTAGATTTAAAAAAAAAAAAATAAAGCGTATTGGTCTCGCGCTAAAAAAACCTTACAAACAAAATTAAGTAACACACTGACACGGGATAACATAAAAAAAAAAGACGATAGTTAGGCCGAATAAGATTTTTACAAAAATTACGTATATTCGGTTTTCTAATTTAAATTCTTTTAATTTGTTCGACGACGGTAATTCATCAAAAAATAGTCACTCGAAAAAAACCAAACAGTTTTGTTCCAGAATTCAATTTCCCGTCATTTAGCGTTCGAATAGCCAGATATATTAACTATACTTGAAGAAATTCATGTGTTGAAACATTGCGATGTGTATTTATTTTTTACAATGTTAAGTTATTGAACTCTATAAAGAAGTTCAAATTTGACACGATTCGGCGAAACATTATACGTTTAGATTTACAAAAAACAAAACAATTGTAACAGGAAAATATACGCAAAATGTTTAAATTACTGATAATTACTCTACGTGTCCGAAACTCTACGCTTCAGCCCAATATGTAACCATATAGACGGTTTTATGGTTTGCTTCAGTCATCAGATTATTCGTGTATCAAAATTGTACAAATTGCATGTGTGGTTATTGAAGTAAATATATCGATGAGATCTATTAGACTTATGTTATCGTAATGTTCCCTCTGTAATTTGTTTAAACTATTATAGGTTATGTTTAAATAAACAAAGAAATATATTTTCATTTTATCCGTGTAAAATAATATTTTCCTTCTGAATGAAATCATACTATTATCCCGATAATTCAATTTCGATTAATTGCGCAAGTTTAAAAAACACGGTTTAAGATTTGAAGAAAGATATATTTAAGTGTTTCAATATCACTGTTTCCTATACGGTAGATAAACTCTTAATACGGAAAAAATTATCCTACTTTTATAATGAGAGGTACTTAGTTAACACAGAACAGTTCAACTCTAAATATATATAACAGATTAAAAATTATAGTTATATAAAAAGCAATATTGTAATTAGAATAGAATATTAGTTTATGTTTTCACATCCTTGTGTAATTTTCTTTAATTCATACGTAAAAATATATACATTTATATAAAAATTGATAATGTAAAAAAAAAACAGTACACGTTTTGTAGTTTAGATTCTGACCTCGCTGTACAACTGGAATTTTCGAGGTGACTGACAATGGTCATTAGCAGTTTCCGCAAAGACCGAACATTCCAAGTTCGTCTTGGTAACACTTTATCCACTCCGCGAACACTACAGAATGGTGTTCCGCAGCTATCCTTAGTCCAATCCTATTTAATATTGCCATAAATAATATCTTAACCGAGATAGTACCACCAATAACAGCATCATTATTTGCAGATGATTTGGTTATCTTCCTACCATGTAACCACATAGATCAGAAACACTGCAACTCTACTTAAACAAACTTTTAAAATGGACGGAGGTATCCGGATTTCAGTTCTCGGCTGAAAAATCCACAGCTATACACTTCTGTCGAAAACGCTCTTGTCCTCATAATATAGTTCTTTACTTAAATAATGAAATAATTCCATCTCCTACTACAGTGAAGTATCTGGGCCTAACTTTTGATCAGTTTAGCATCCAGTGGCTAAGGAAATAATCGGAATCCTATCTACCGTTCTTTCCCTTCAACCATTATTTATATCGGTTCCAAGTTACTCTGGTATTTCTGGGAAAGATCTAGAATACCACAGCAGCTAAAGTGGCGGCTTATATGCGGCCTGATCCTGATCTTCCAATAGATCCAAAAAATATCCGCAGCATAATAAACGAACAACTTCGCGCGAAATGGAATGTAATGTGGTTATCAACACCAATTACAAACAAGTTACGCTCATTCAAACCTGATATTAATTTATGGGATCTCCCCCTTCGTTGACACGACATGAAGAAATAGTCATTCGTCGTATATTATTAGGACATATGACTCTCACTCATAGTCACTTGATCAGAAGAAAATCACCACCGATTTGTTCCTACAGCAATGTTAAATTAACAATAGAACCCTTCTGCTACACTCCCAAAAGTACAAGGCTGAACGTATTACATATGGTCTTACATCAGCATTACAACGATTTTTGAGCCAATTGCAGCCGGTCCAACAGTAGCGTTCCTACGTGAAACCGGCATGTTTCAACAACGATAGTTTTCGTGTCCGTGTCTCTGGCCTCGTAGCAGTATACGGCACGTAAATGGATCATCATCATCACATATAAAACTAAATGAGATACACTTTTTAGAATATACTTTTATTTGTTTCAACAATTTCAAATACATTTTCACTACACCGATGATTAAAATGGGTGTATTTTTCAAATAAACTACGATAAGCGAATATAAAAATTTAATATAATAAGTACATAAAACTAGTTTAAATGTAAAATAATTATATTTTACACTTTACCAGATCGTTTTTTAAAGTTAACTATACGGCGATCAATTTTTCTGCATGCTTCTCGTAATAGATGCATTCATGAAACTGATAATTTTAATGTCCTTTATGTCCAATTTTTCTGAACGTTTTTTTCCCAACTGTAAAGAAATTAAATCAGGAACATTTAAAATCTGATATAATTGCTTAAAGCTACAAAAGTAATGAAGAATTAAATTTAATTTAAATTAATGAATTTATATATATATATATATATATATATATATATATATATATATATATATATATATATATATACACATAAAAAAGGTATTGTAAACTAATTGTTTATGCATGCGATTGGTGTCGTATGTTATCTAACAGAACTATATTGCGCTTTTAAATATGAAGAAGCCAATGAAAAAGTATGTTTCATTCCTGTAAATGAACGTTAACACGTGTTCGGTTTTGAAATAACTATATATCTATCTAATATGATATATTATATATATATATATTTATTTATTACAATTAATATTTCTGGATGTAAATATAAATATTTTTTTGTTATCACGTACCCCAAGCGTATCCATCATATACAGGACACCCAATAAACTTCAAAGTTTTCCCGTAATCCACACCGTTAATTTCATGGTGCCAAACAATTGCACCGTTCCGTTCAACAGGTATACTTAAATTTAACGATTCGAAAACAATTCTTCCGCCTTCGTAATCGTCATTTAACTGAAAATAAATAGCGAAATAATCGGTATACATTTTTTAACAGAGCTGGGTATTGATTTGTTTCCTTCATTTGTTCAAATAATAAATAGACATTCTACATTAGTATTATGAGATAGAGTTGTGAATTAATAATTAGAAATTTTCCATAATTTTAACTAAACAGCATCAAATTTGTAAGCACGCATTGCATTTATTTGATAATATTGAATATTTCAATCGTAAATGAATTCTTCGTATGAAGAATTGAGACTCGTAACTAGGTTAAGTAGGTTATAGGAATAAAATCATAAAATATTTATTAACTCGAACGTACGTAAGGAACATTTGCCTTACTTTCGCTCGACCAAAGATTGACTCCAGTAAATTAAACACGGGATAGTTTGACGTTGCACTACTCGATTTTCTATTTAGAAAGGGTCTTACGAATAGTAACACCGATAATTTAATTTTTCGTTAACTAGAATCTAAAAATGTGTAATACTTATCTAAAAATAATGACACGATGTTTAATTAAAAGCATCAGACAGTTATCTGAAAATGAAGCGCAGTTGTCTTTTAAAAATATGCGAAAAAAGACTAATATTTTTCAGTTTAAATGTAAATAAGTCTATTATGAAAATAGGTTTTTTTTTTTTTAGTGTCTCGATTTAAATGACGTGTATTTATTAATGAAGGGTCCAAAATCTTTTTAGTTTGCGTAGCATTCATAAAAAGAGGAACAATTTATGTTTACATATATAGTTTTGCTGCTTGACTGGTAAGAATAATCAATACATTTATAAAATTTATATATGAATGGAATCCCTATATACAAAATTTAGAGTAATTTAAAAGCGTGACGTTGAATTAGGAACCACTAAATAGGGTAATGTTTAGTAAGAAATTATATATATATATCAAATCAAATCAAGCTTTATTTTTACTTCCTTATATATAACAGTTTACAATAATATGCTGCAAATACGCGATAACGCGGGAGTAGCAGTATAAACAATAAAATTATTTTCTTAAATATACGGTGTTTATTATGAAAAATAAATTAAACAAACTTATAAAATAATTATGCGATTGTTGATAAAAAACAAAAATAATAAATATGTTATATATATTTATATTTATATTATATATATATATATAAATACGAAAGTTCTTCCCAGGGAGAAACCTTATTCTAATCAGTGAAAAACACACCGTTATATAGAAAACTACATTAAAAAAAAATAAATATGAAAAAAGTAGTTAAAATCACTAAATTTGTATTAAAAATCACAGAGCTTTTCGGCTATTAAGCCACCTTCAAGTATATATAAATAAAAAATAATAATAAATAAAAAACATCCAAAAAAATAAAATATAAGAAAATACATAATTTAGATGTATAATATTACAAAGAAAAGTAATGTGAGATAACAGAAAAAAAAAAAAAACAATTTAGGAGTATAAATGTGAAAAAGAATAAGATATAGGAAAAACAGGCAGACAATTCTCAGTAAGATTTAAAGAACATTTAAATTTTGATGTAAACAATGATGAAAAATCATTATTTGGAAAACAATGTAAAGAATTAAAACCAGAAATCTTTACATATAGGATAACATTATTTTAAAAACTAGAAAATGGAAATAATAAAAGAAAAAGATAAAAATAATGTATCATATTTAATTAATGATAAATTTTGACGATGGATTAGTTTTAAGAAGTATTATAGTAAATTTAATCGTACTTATATTTTTTTATATTAGACATATAGTTTGAATTTTTCTGGCTAGTTAGTGTATGTGGTTATAGATTATTATGTATATTGCTGACTAGTTGATTGTGTTGTTTACAATATATATCATCTTAGTTTATAATCAAATCTATTGTTCCACATTACTTTTTTCCTATAATATTGTACATCTAAATTTAGTATTTTCTTATATTATATTGTTATTTTTATATATGTATACTTAAAAATAGCTTATTGTGTTTTTTAATACAAATTTAGTGATTTTAACTACTTTTTTACTTTTTTATTGCTTATTTTATTTTTTTTAATCACTACATAGTTGAAGAATATTTATTAAAGTTGACG
The DNA here is from genome assembly GCA_032883995.1 of Coronaproctus castanopsis. Taxonomy (NCBI): domain Eukaryota; kingdom Metazoa; phylum Arthropoda; class Insecta; order Hemiptera; family Monophlebidae; genus Coronaproctus; species Coronaproctus castanopsis. The sequence goes on along the minus strand of CM065052.1, from coordinate 134,732,784 downwards.
CCCGTCCATCTTATATACGACATGGAAAGTGGAGCTCCTATAAATTAGAAGATAAGTGGACGTAGAATTTGAGAGTTTCGTAAAATTACACATATAAATATTTGAAGGGCCAGAAAAAGCAACGTGTCCGTAGTTTTGATTTCCATTATTAACCGAATATGTTCCATTCTTTAAAAAAATTATTAAGAACTTACGTAAAATAAAACGTTTGCAACGACGTTACCAAATTTTGCATGAAATGGTGGAGCCTGCAATTACAAAATAAATAAATAAATCACAGTGAAAATATTAAAAAATAACATTTTTGTGAGAAAATAATTTAAACCGATTCGTAAATTGAGATTTTAGTATTCGTTAAGATCCGATACTTCATTTTAAAAAATTATTGGAGAACAATTTTAAAAATAGGGGCAATGTAGTTAAAACTAAATTTACAAAATTTAAAAATAATTTAGAACCAAAATTATTATTTTACAAAGAAATGTATCAATTTTTGATTTATTCACGATAAATGGAAACATTGAAAACGTATTTTAAATAGTTAGAAATTCATCCTCGAATTAAAGTTACTTTTAACATTTCCGAAGTATATCATATTAATTTTTATAGTGTATAAATAATATTTAATTTTATTTGCAGCGCTGTCACTAACAGTCATAGTGTGATCCTCTATATTATTTTACTTTAAAAAGACTATAATATTTGTTTATACAAGAAAAATATATATATTTTAGAAGAAGGACTAGTGATTACGTCCTTTCTTAGAATTCTTATCTCCTCCGCTAATATTTCTTCCGATAATATTTACCCTACGAAAAAAATATTCTATCCAATTTTTTTCATCCTCCGTCCATCCGGTTACATAACATAATTAATTAATTATCAGCTAATTATTAACATCGCAATCAATTCTTTATCATTAAACTTTATCCTATCACGTCATAATACCACACTATATCATTATACAACGGGTAGTATATAAACTGATGAATGAAATAGTCCGAACGGATGTGTTTTTTTTTTGTTATCGTGTACGTTATTTCTCGCAATATATATTGCGGTTACCATCAACTCTTTCATCATTCTGAATACTCGTGTAATTATCTCGTGCGCACTCCGCTCGAATATAATTGTTCATTCCCGTTTGATTTAAATAATGACGAGCTACAATTTACTATAAATCCTCCGATACCAGGTATATTACCAGAAAATTTTATTTTATACGTTCTTATATAACATCCCTACAGTCAATGTTCACTCTCACGACAAATCCACAGCTAGTAATATTGATTCAGGATGAGAACCGACATAATACAGTTTGTACTAACGCACATACAGAATTATTACCAACCGAACAATTCGGCCACGAACACAATCCTGTTAAAATATACTTACCCATACAATCGACGATGTACTAACAGTAATAACGATCTAATAACATACAAGTCGGAAGACTCAGTCCACTGAGCGAATACAACTGGAAACGAATAATCTATCTTCCATCGAGGAATTATGCCAATCCGAAATGACCGTAAAAGACAGAATTATTTATATCGAAGAAATTAACAAAATGGCCTCCGGAACATATATTCATCAACAAGAACAAAAAACCGGCGATGAGTTTGAATTTAGAAATGCAACACCGGCATACAGTTCTCCACAAGAAACACATCCCATGAATTGAATGCAAACACCAACCAACATTCCGACTCTTCAATAACGGGGATCATTGCTACGTCATCTACAAAGGACCCACGTCTAGTATCTCCGGATCCAGATGAAATATTGTTGATTATATATCTGGAAATGTTAATTAAAAAACAGAGTCGTCGGCTTCACGGCAATAAATTAGATATATTTGACGATTATTACTTTATTGCCTCCGCTTCCGTTCATCTTGATACATACAATTTGAAATTCCGTCTAGTTCTGGATGGAAGCAACTAAAACTAATAATGAAATTAGAGCTACTTACAACGATATATTACATACGTACCAAAATTGCGTAAAAGAAAAAAAAGAAAAAAATGCCGTAGAAACAAAAGCAGAAAGGAAAAGTATGATTTCAAACATCAAAGAAATTGTAAATTATAACATCAATCACTAAATAGAATAAAAGATGTTCTGGAAGAAATCAGAGACGAACTTGTTAAAAAACCCGGGAATAAATTCGATATAATACGTAACGGAGTACATATAGAAACACATCTATAATCCAACAATTAAATAATAAGACACATATACACATATTCTTATTATAAACGAGCAGTTCAATGAAATTCTATATCACTTGAAGATGTCTCGTGTATTAAATGGTTAGATTATTTATTAAATTCAAATAATATATACATATTTTAGCACGAATTGAAATAATAAAACGTTGTCGGTATAACGGACTAGTAGCGATATACAAATAGTGATAAATCGTTATTAATTAATATTAACATCTACTTTCCATCTAGAACCATTTCCAGGAGAAAAAGATAATAGCGGCTTCAAATTCGACCAATTACCTCTAGCAAATTGTGTATTATTTGAAGAACTGTTAATAATTCCAGTTGAAGTCGACAACTGGAAGGTGTTACTAGAAGGTGCCGCTATTAAGACAAACAAGAAACATTTAGACAAGAGGAAATCCGGAAGCTACCAATTTTCATCAGATCAGCTGTTCCAATTACAAATCAAATCGATAATTGAGGAACGACACAAATACAATAGAGAATTAAAATACGTTATTTCAATAAAAAACTATCAAACTCGTTATCGACGAATCAACTTCTCCCGTTGTAAAATCGAACGAAATCGGCTCAAGTCCAAATATAATAGAAATGAAACTTATTTCCGCTATATACATATATACGTGCTGGAAATAAAAATAATCATCCCAGAAAACGGCGTTAGTCATAAATTATTTTCAAAAAACGAATTTCAATCTCTAAATGAAGACAACGCCTCCGATACATCATTATTTGAAGGAAATGACGACGATAACAACGCAAAGGACGACAAACATATCGTCGACGACCGCAAGTAAATTTTATATCTACACACAAAAACACACTTACAAACATTATACTTCAAATGAAATTTCAGTTTAGTATTTTTATTACAGAACATTAAACATCCGAAATGAATAGCAATTAAACCTTCATACACACGGTTAAAACTCAAAAAATCGAAGAAACTGCATGATGACACTATCTAGATATTACACGCCGATGTAAAATAACGCTTACTAACTTTCAGCCAGAGCAGAACTGAACCTCAACTACCTATGGACATTTTGTAGATCGAGAAATGAAGGAACATTACAACTGTCCGAAATTTTACCTGCTAAACAAAAATCTATAACTGATTTTCTCCTAATTACGTTTTTACTACATATACATACGGTATTACTATTTTTCAACTAGTAATCATGGGTTTTGTATAAATATATATATTTTTTTATTCTAGAGAGACTGTTTATTTTATTGTAAATTCGTGTTTCTCTGTATTTTCTGATAATCCGAAATGTTGTTAGTCTCAAGATGCTAGTGTATTTCAACTTTATAGTTTATAAATTTCCCTTCAATAACAGAAATTATAGAAGAAAATATATAAATAATAGAGTAAACGATATAGTGATTTTAGTTATATTACCCGTTGGTTAAAGTCGACTAATGGACTAAATGTTTCGCCAAAACCGTAATGTTGGACGTGTACAGTACGAGCAAACGCTGCATTAGCTAAACCGGTCATATCGAAACTACGTTCGGTTAATTTTTTCAAGATTTGATCATCACCGTCCGAAAAAGATCCGTATTGATGCGATCGTGCGACGAATTTTGTATTAACGTCAGTTTTTGCGAGGTTTTCATTGAACTGCAAATATAATCCAATTAAGTGTAAGTTACATCTCTAAAAAGGGAACTATAAATAATGTCTGATGAACTTAAAACTATATAGTCGAATAATTTAGAAAATGTATACGAAATATGAATATCAATATTTTCGATGTTACACTGTAAACTGTCTTTGAAAATTATGATGCGTGTATGGAATTAATGACTAAAAATAAACTATTCATTAACGAAAAAAATAAACATATTATATACATTAGCTAATTTGGTTAACGTTTATATAATCGAGTAAGAAAACGTATAATCTAAAAAGATTATGACCTGCAAGAGAAAGAGTTTATAATTCTGTATTTTATTTATATTGTAAGACATTTTACTTATTAAAAAATGAATTTCCTCTATAAAAAGTAACTATCATACGATATTACCATTATATCGAACCACTGCTGGTTGTAAGCGTTCTCCTATCCACTTTATATCGGCTGACCTTTTGACATCATCCTGCCATATTGTGCTCGGCCGTCTATGACTTCTGTATCCTTCGCTTGGGAGGCATTTCGTTATTCATTTCGGCCACTTGTCATAATTTCTTCTCGCCACATGGCCTGCCCAGTTCTATTTCAGCTACGTTGCACGTTTTACCGCATCCGACAGTTTAGTCTACTGTCTTATCCACGTATTGGCTTTTCTATCTGACATCTTAACTCTCAACATTAATTTTTCGTAGGTTCTCTGAGTTACGACAAGTTTCATAATTATACAATTCGCCAGGCTACATGTTTCCACTTCATATGTAAGCACCGGAAGGACGAACTGTTCATACACTTTCTGTTTTAGTCCTTGAACACCTTGCTCAATTTTACAAAAGCTATCCATGAGAGATGAGTTCGTCTTTTTACTTTTATATATATATATATATATATATATATATATATATATATATATATATATATATATATATATATGAAACATCGAAAATACAGATGTTTTGCCTCAATAATGGACTGTGTAAACATGTACCAAACGTCGGCTACTTTTCAAAATCGATCGAGTTTTTTAATTTTAATATTAATAATCATACCGCGACAAGCATAAACTTGCTTCGATCGTATATTCAATTAGTTAAATTTAATAAAGTTCAACGATGAATATTGCCGACGAAATCAGTCAAAATTCGATTAACTTTGTATATTAGTCGATTTCAATGAATTCCTCTTATCACACTGCACTGATGTACGATAGATATCGTCTGTTTTCTTATAATCTCGTACACATTCCTTATGAAAGTCATAGTTTGAATCTGGCCATTTTGTCGCTCGTGATTCATTTAGAAACTTCGATGAAGGATTTCCTTTATATCACCTATTTTATTATTCTGTTTTCCCGTTTAACGAACGTGTTGATAACAATGTTGTTTTCGCAATAAAAATAGCAGTTTTTTTTATGAGAAAGTTATAATAAGTTTTATGACCTCATTCCCCAGTTGTTATACATTTTAGTATATTTCAAAATACAAAAATAAAATCTTATATATTTTATCAGGAACGATTTTTTTTTAAATTAAAATATGGATATAAAACATATTTTTAAATATCGTCCCATCGATCATTTATATTTGAAGTTTTTTTTTTTTTTAAATAAATAAATAAGTAAATGATATATTTTTAAATAAAAATCGGTATGTTTTAAGTATAATGGTCGTGATAGATAAAAAAAAATAATATCGTTTGTCATGTTTATTATTAATTTGTTTTTGATCAGAAGTCCATTAAAATTTAATTTCTGAACCGTTACTAATCCGGGTAACAGAAATGATGTCATCGGAAATGACTTATGACAGAATAATTAGAAAAAGTTATTCCAAGGAACGTAATCGTATTCAAAATGTTCTACAAAAACTGGACAAAATCAATGCAGATTAGTTGTAGTTTTTCAACGTTGGAGTACAAATGAAATTGTTTCGTAGGCTTAAGAAAATTACTACAATGAGTAATAATTGATGTTATATTAAATTAAAATATAGTCCTTATTTTCTATTTTGATAATAAAAATGTATAAAAAAAAATGTAAATAAACATTTCTGAAATACTAATATTTAAACAGATATATATCGCCCCATCGTGAAAAAACAATCTAAACAATCAATAATCGGAAATTCGAAATCTACTTCAGAAATAATGAATGAAAAACATCTGTTATAGCGACAATGCTCTCATCAATCGGTTAAAGTAAATTAGTAGTATGATAATTGCAGCTGAATATAATTGTATCAACACACAACATTTTTTGAAAAAATGTTGTTGCTCGTAATTTACCGTGCAAACCTGACGGTCCTGTAAAAATATTTTAATACCTATTGTAAGCGGTCTACTCGTATGTAATAACAGTGATATTAACAGTTTAGTTTCAACAAAGATCGCTACACGCTAGTCACATCCGTAAATTCTCTAGACACGGAAGATAAGTATAATTAGAGATTTATGTTGGTGTACAATCAGTGAAATTTTGTATAATAGGCTGTCAATAAAATATCGTTTTTTAAAATGTATATAAACATTTTGTCTGAGTAATAATAATTGGTACAATTTGGATATATATTTTCCCGTATTATAATTACTCCAAAACTTTACACATGCGAAATGCTTACCGTTGATAAAGATAAATCTATAACATGTTTCGCCTCCATCTCATGTACGACTTGATGATATAGTAAAATTTTCGGTTTTAAAGATAGTTCTTCCTCTTTTAATGGCGCAATTTTTAGAAATGAATTATTTTGATTATATCGACATTTTAAACTATTTTTTACGCTACCGACATTCATTTGACGGCACAATTTGTGAATCTTATTTTTTTCATCTCTCGTAGTCTGAAAAAAAATTAATGATTATAAATAATAATAATGCAATTAATGATTTGGTTTCAACGATAGTCTTATTAAAGACCATTATTTTAATAATTGTAAGACACATTTTAAAACGTTCATTTCTGTGTGAACACAAAAAAAAAAAAACAAAGCGACGACACTAGATATATATATATATATATATATATATATATATATATATATATATATATATATAACTATATCGTTTATTTCTTGCACCAACACTGTGATAGTCTCACAAATTTGAATTTCTTAATGTATTTTATATTTTTATTTATTTATTGTTTACAGATAAGTCGCTAGTTACAAGTAGAATAACTATCCATGAAGAAATTGTTCCATATAAAAGCAAACACTTTCAAGATTACATGTAAAAATTATGAAGTGTTAAAAAATTACACCGGAAAAGTAGAATCTAAAAGTTTCCACTTTATAAATGATGGCAATATTAGTAACTTCCAAAACGTAAATCGTAAAACACGTATGGATATTTCTGATGAATCAATTCAAGGGATGGGGATCATTTTATTATAACTTTCGAATTTTAACTTACACTTATATCGAACTTTAAATATAACATTTTATTATAGCTTTATAAGAATAATTTATATTATTATATATGTTCTAAAAGTTTACACCTAAAACAACATAAATAAATATTTCAATCCACAGCAGTAATACCACCACGGGAGCTCAATCCAATCAAGCTTATCTTTATCTTTATAATCTGAAGAAAGTGGCGCTTCTGATAAAATGAAGCATAGTATTTTAGCGCACAACTGTTATTCAAATATTTATTATACAGATGGGTCCAGATATGATGCCTTCGTTGGCTGTTCAATCATTAAAAATAGAATAGCCTTTATTCGCTTTCGCTTCTGCAATATTTTACTGTTCTGTCTGCCGAATTATATACAATATACCTTGCAGTCGAGGATTTTACAAGCGGTCTATGCAACACATATTCATCAGTCATTGTCTGCTCGGACTCGCTATTAGCATTAAAATCGATATACGATCATACAATCACAAACAGAGCAAATTATCGAGTCCTTAAGGAAAAGTTTACAACAAACGGTCACCTTTCTTTAGTTCAAGCTCATATTGGTCTCCATGGCAATGAACTGGCTGATAGAGTAGCCAAAGATGCATCGATTGTTCTGCCTGCGCCAAACATCGCAGTTCCTCCGTCAGTTTTTTTTCGCGACACATCACGAAGACATTATTGCATCTATGGAAACAAAAATGGAGTTTTGTTCCTTAAACCAAATTGCGTTTGATCAAGTCAACAATACGATCGTAGAATGTAAACATGTAGCGCCGCAAAGACGACGTGTTCATCACCCGACTTCGACTGGGTCATACAAAGATGTTCACCTCTTGCACGGAATGATCCACCTCAGCGTGCCTTGTGCGATGTCACTTTGCGGTTTATTATATACTCGTCATTTGTCCAAATACTCCTCAAGATCCTTATTGAGCCTTTCAACTTCCATTTCACTTCTTCCCGCTGACATCAACACCCTCTCCAACCTAATTCTTTTCCTAGATAAAACGGCCTTCTATCTCTTAATCTAATATCTTTTTCCTCTCGTGCCTCTAATTAATAGCTGTACGCTACGCGCTAATCTAATTTAATAATAATCATCATAATAAATAAGGATTAACTAACAGTTTTAATTAATATTACGTACATAACCGTCGTACCAAATTTGAATAATTATGCATTTAAATTAATATATTTGTTTAACTCTTCAGGCGCAATGTTCCTTATATGATACATGAACTTTTAATGCTAAAAAATTGTCTTTTTTATGTAATAAGGGACATTTGGTCAAGACAGAATGTTTCGATTTTAAACATATTTACTAGTGGTGGCTCGTACATAAAGGTTGCATGGTTGCGCAACAAACCAGAAATATCTAGAACAGAATAAAAATTGATGTAATAAAATAGTTAAAAATACTAATCATTTTATGGGTATTAAATAAAAGAAGTGAATTTTAATTATATTTTTTGTAGAACGTGTTATAAAAAATAAAAATTAATTTAAAAAGTTCTTTGAAATGCCTAGTTACAACAGTTGGTGGTTGCATACTTGACGCAACCTGAAGAAGGCATCGGGAAGTCTTATATGGTGATTTTGCGCTTAATGCTACTATGGGTGTATAGAGGTTGGTGTGAAACAAAATTTTTTAGGTGTGTATGTCTGAAAAGATTACAATCGACAACTGTTTAACCACGAACCGCCACTGATATATATGCGTTGTATTAAAAATTATCTATGGTAATCTAAAAACTACTTTTATACAAAAAACATTATATAATTTTGCCTAAAAAAATTGATGATGTATGACTGAAAGAGTTAAAAATTATTTTATCGTCCACTTGTTTGTTACGAAAACACAATTATTTTATTTTAAAATAATTTAAACAATACAGAAAGGGTACCACAAAAAAAGGCGATATCATGTGATTGTTGTCGATAAGCGTAGAATAAAAAATTAACAGGTAAAATAACTTAAAACGTGAATAAATAAATTCCATACCTTTTAGGCGGCTAATGAATAGCTCAAACTTTCTCTCTCTCTCTCTCTCTCTCTCTCTCTCTCTATATATATATATATATATATATATATATATATATATATATACATATATATATATAAATATATAAGTTGAGAAGTTACAAGTTATTAAAATTTATACAGATTGCATAAAGTTTTAGTTGTATTCAATATTTAAAAGCAAAGGACACAAAAATAAATTAACTGCCAATAAACTTTAACAAGCTTCGAAAAAAACTTAGGCTAAAATATGTTACAGACTGCTCCTAATTTTAATTCATACGGTAGAAACCGCGTTCCTATTTAAATTCAACTCGTGTCTTGCCGATATGTTACCTTCAAATATTACTTCCGTAAATTATTAACACGATCGCATCATTTTATATCGCTAAAACTTTTTTATTATACACTTCATAATTTTATATATTTCTCTATTTATACGAAATACTTACAACGCAGTTATAATCATAATAACAATATAAATTTATTAAGGTCAAAAATAGAAAAGTACCGGATTCAAGTAGCTTTGGATCAAATGTTTACTTTTCTTAGCTTCTCTATTACGTGGTTCTAAATCGATAAACTTATCGACATATATTAACGATTCCGAAAATTTATCTATAAATAAGAAACATCTAAATTCACAAATGGTTTAAAAATGTTGTTTTTAGCAAACGATAATATCAATCTACGAATGGGGAACTGTTAAATAATTAAATATGGTTATTAACGAATTCAAATGCGTGCTGATGCGCGAAAAATCAACTCAGAAAAAAATAGAAATGATTGAACGTAATTAAAAGTTTTGGAATTAGGTCCGTGTTTGTTGTACAAAATTTCGTAAAAACCGTGGTACAATATTTTCATCACTACAACAATACGCAGTTCTCGTATCGGTGTTTTAAAACTATATAACGTCTTATTACATATATATATATATATATATATATCCTAAATCAACTCCGTTTTCAAGTTAAATCGAATAATTGTATACGTTTAGTACTTGGTTATACTTACGTGATATCAAGTATGATTTGTATAATAATTCCAATATCTGTTTCTTTAGATTAACGTTGGTATATCTTCCAATTTCGTACATTTTAAGACATCCTTCCAGCCATTTAATAGCACGAAAATATAAATGCGATTTGTAAGAATAATGACCGATTGAAATACAATCGCTTACTGGAAATATCCGAGGAAATAATGCAATATAATATTTTTTGTAATATTTCGTCTGGTATATTAAATAAAAACTAAAGAAATAATGCATAATTTTTTGTTTTACTATAGTAAACTAACATATTCTTTGTAACTGTTGTAGAGAAATTGTAATACCGTTTGGTACTAAACTGATAATTCTAAAAAAAAAAAAATGTTTTATCAATGGTTTCAGCCCTACTTTTCGCTGGTTTAACTAGATAGTAAACAAATAAAAAAGATTAAATATTCATCGCGAGATGTTAGGATACGAATATTATAAGTTTAAAGTTTTTAAATTTATTGGTTCCCTTGTTGACAGGCAGCCTATATTTTTACTATTTGTGTTACCCAATTTGGGATAGTTTTTTCTCATGTAATGTTGCCGCCAATATCGAAATTGTTAATTGTAGTTAGACTCTTCAGTAGTCTACGATTACTACTCATGGTTAGTCAATTCTTCCACCTCGCGTTAATATCTCGCTACCTTTCCTGTCCCTCGGTATTTCAAATTGCCTACTATGCGTATTAACTACAGTAAATTTATTGTCACCATAACTCGTTTTGGACATAATCGACTTCAGGCGCATTTGTTCATGAATAACATTTGTAATTCTTTTTATTGCTCCCATCTTTCCGAAAGGGTATTTTTTATCAATGCGAGAACTACATTTTCTTTAACTACCGCTTATAACAACACGAGCAAATCTCTGTTCTAAATTACTCGATATCAATTGGTTACCGCCCTCCTTTTCCCGTTACTTCATTAATCTACTTCGATAACATTCCAGTCTTTCTTTTTAAATAATTATAATTGCCATTTTACAGCTCAAAAAAAAAACTATATTTATTTGTCGAAATCTTGAATTCGTTTTTTTTTTTTAATCATTATCGCTGAAATACTGCATCATAAATTAGTCGCATTTTATATGGCGAATTAATTTATTTACCGTCTTTTAATGACATTTTAATTACAAATTATAAATTACAAATACTAACACAATTCGTAAATAACCTTCTCAAGAATACGAACAGGACAAGATTTTTATCCTCTTAAATTGTTAAAATTTCCGTTATAAATTTAAAAGTAAAAATGTTTTATATTTTTTAGATAAGATAATTTTAAGTTATTATTTTTTCATAAGATCTTCATTTCGTCTACTTTGTTTTATTTATTCATAATTCGTTTATTTAAACACGACTTTCGTTCTGATTTTTTCGTTTTAAATAAGATGCGATATCTGTTATTTAAAATGTTTATAACATTTAGAAAGTCACACATATATGTATATATATTTTTATATTTACCTTCTGAACACTATTAAATTTTATAAATTGTATACGGTTATTGTAAATCAACAATAAGTACGGCGATCGAAATATTCGTAACGAATTTAAAAGTATCAAGAAATTACACTATTTAAAATTTAAAGATAATTTTTTGGAGAATATGATTAATTTAAAAGTATTATCAAAAATTAAATATTACGAAATAAAACCTGATAATGCCTTTCGAGCTTTAAAATCTCTAATGTAACCCTGCAGTAAAAGATCCAAAGGCAAATCGTATGTTTCTTGTAATACTGTTAGTAAATTTGTTACGGCCAAAATGTCACGTTCAGTCGGCACGATAATTGATGCGTCATTTTCGACTTTAGAATTTAAATCTGTAATACGAAGAAAAAAAAAATAACACAAAAATTTGGATTCGCAACAAGATTTTTACACTCATTGTTCAGTCGAACTCTTTAAATATCAATTACCTATTTCAAAATGTTATATTTCTATCTCCATCAAAATACAATCCACGAAAAACATAAATCTAAATACGTTAAATGGTGTCAAGGGACGACAAAGCAAGATGTTAACGAGTCAGTTTACACAAATAACAAAACGACATACTGTTAGAATCATGTTATAGTAATAGTAAGTTAGGTTCATTTTTGTTTTCATTTTATTTACAAGATATTCCAAATCTACCATTTGTGGAATTTGCTCTATATGCCGATGATATTGTATTATTCTGAAGCCCGTTTAGACCATCCACTATAGATAATCGTCTACAAATAGGTATTTCATGTTTATTCAGATGCCTTAAAAATGAAAAATTACTATTAATCGGTCCAAGACCGATTATTTTTTTTACGCGCAGGCACTAATACTGCCACCAAATCTTACCGTTAAAGACGAAGACATTGCTGGATCCAAGAAAATTCGTTATCTAGATATAATCCTAATTAAGCGATTGACATTTGCTGATCACATTAATTACATTAATGTTAAGGTGGATAAAGTAGTTAGTGCAATTCACCCACTTTTTTGCAGAAAATCATTTCTGAATCTGTGAAACAAATTAATCCGTTATAAAACTCTTATTCGACAAATTATGAAATATTTCTATCTCGCTTGGTGCCATATTTCCAATACTAAGTTTAATAACTTACAGTTAATACAGAACTGACGCTGTAGGATTATCCTTAACGTTTTTCCTTACAAAAAGATTACAGATATGCGCAACGAATTAGGATTGACATTTCTCGAAAATTATATCCTTTTCTCGCTCGAATGTTTTGTTTATTAATTGTACCCTACATCCAAACGAACTGATTAATGCGGTAGATACGATTCCAGGCAACTATGGCAAATATACACTATATATAAAAAACATTATTTGTTGCGATTCATTCTGCATAATATTTAATCTCATTTTTATCTTATTTTAATGCATTATATCATTCCCATTTATTTAATGATCGTCTTATAACATATTTATTTAAATCAAAATTTATATATAATTTACAATTGATTTTTAATTTACGTTTTTTTCCCCCGATTTTTTACCGTAATTTGACATTTCTCGAAAATTATATCCTTTTCTCGCTCGAATGTTTTGTTTATTAATTGTACCCTACATCCAAACGAACTGGTTAATGCGGTAGATGCGATTCCAGGCAACTATGGCAAATATACACTATATATAAAAAACATTATTTGTTCATCTTATAACATATTTATTTAAATCAAAATTTATATATAATTTACAATTGCTTTTTAATTTACGTTTTTTCCCCCGATTTTTTACCGTAATCCCATTACTTTTTGGTATTAATAATATCCTATTATTTGTATGTGTGTATCACGTATTACTGTTGTAATAGAGGTGAGGGCCGCTTCTCCAATTATGTACTTTCTTAGTTTATTATGTTTTACTTTGTAAATATACGTTTGTTGTTATTGTTATAAGTTCAAACTAAGGGAAAATTATATTACCTTCATACGAATTCTCTTCCATCAATTTTTTAACATTATTCCAAACTTCTGTTACGCGACTTAATAAAGAAAACGTTTGTAAAGGATTTGATACGAATTTCCTTTGTTCTTCCGTTTTTAAACGAGGCTCGTTCAATATTTCGGCGTATCTAATATTGATAATATGTAACACAAATATATCGAGCTATAAATACGTTTATACGAATTAAAAAAAAAAAAAGTGTAATTATTAAAAAATATTACTTTACTTTTTTATCGAATTCAATATTTCTTCTCTTTGTCGAATGTAATTTTCTAATGTCTCAATCATAAAATCTTCCGTCCGCAACAGACGAGCTATTTTAATAGGAGACGTAAACACTGGTTCGGTAACGCTGTATGCGATAACTATTACCGATATTACTAGAAAATAAATGAAAATTTTGTTCGCTTTCATTTTGAAAATAAAGGCGGCTATTTTGTTAAATATTTTTAAGTACAACCTGTAATACAAAAAAAAAAATCACGAAATTAACAAAAATGATGAACACGTTTATTTTTTTAATGATAAAATTTTGGACATTCCCCACATCCGTCATCGCGCTATCCTTTTTTTTTCTTTCTTGTATTACGTTGTGTACTGAGGGCTGATCATATGTTTTTATACTACAACCGGTAGACTTTTAAAAATTCAAATTACCGATGTAAAACGTATAAATGATGAAAAAAACAAACGTTAGTTATTTTTTTAAAGTATTGTTTTATTTTTTCAAATTTATTTATATACGTGTAATTTTTCTAAGTATTTTTAATGACATTCTCGTGAAAAAAGAAAAATACATTTCGTTAAGTTACATATCATTTTCTTTTGTAAGATTATACAAAACTTTACATATAAATTATTATTTATATGCAACCGTATAACCTTTCGACTATAATTAACTTTAATCTTGCCGGAGACTCTATGTTTTATACATTTTAATGATAAGATTGAAACTAAGTTACTAATAATAAAAAAATATATATATCAACAACAATAATACACAACGACCAACGACCAAATGAAATAATATATATTAAAATAACTGCGGCAAAAACAGAAATTTGAGATCGTTTTTAAAAATAACTTCTAAAAAAACTAAAATGTAAATTTATAATACACTTCAAATAAGTATTGCGTACAACAGGCGTAACGTATCAGGTTTGTATATACTTTACGTCGTTGCGGAAGAATTACCTTACGAACGATTCAATTTACTGTCTTAATATATAAAATAATGAACATTTATTTCCTATTTACAATTGAAATAAGTAAACGTAAAATATTCAATCGTACTACCTATATAACACCAGATATAATCAGAGCTAATTTACCGAAACGTGTATTCTTCGTACGTACATCAGTAATAACCATTCCAATCCAAAAAAACATGATTTGTTTGAACAGCCGACCTCGTTAATTGCATCGAATAATATTAAACAACTAAACAAACACAATTTATTTTCATCGCTATACTTCGTTTTTCGACCTATGACAATTACTTAAGTAAATAAATAAATCAAATAAATAATGATTTTTAACGACATAACTGTTACACGATAAATGTGGACCTGGATGAACAAATTTACACACGTATACTTGGAAAAAGTGAAATTGAATAAATATTTTATGTGTCCTGTAAATTTATACTTATCAATCTTCTGTTGTATTCGGAAGCATTACACTGACACATCCGGAATCAGTATCCATGTTAATGCTGCTGTTTCGATTCCAGGTTCTCTATCCGTACCAACGCTGTCGTCGATATTTCGCGAATTTCATTGATAGTATCACCAAAAGTCCTGTGTGGAATATGTTCGATAATTTGGTACGGCTGACTACAGTCACACGCAGAATTATTTTCTTTTTTTTTTAGGCTCTCATTTCAACGGCTGTGGAACCATCAGCTTTCATTTGATCGGGTTTGATCCGGGAAAATGTAAGTCTTCTATTGTTGCCGTCATTTCATTATTCCATCAAAGTGTGATCTGCATTAAGTACATGCTGGTGTCCTTGACTTTACACGAGTTAAACGCGCCATGAAATTCTTTATTAGGAGATACGGTTTTCTCGATATTTTAACTATTCCTGTACGATTATCTGGTGAAGTACCGACAGCCAAATACTATACGTTGGTTTAATTGTCCCGTAATAATTCTCATGTTTAGTTGAACGTATAATTTTTTTTATGTGAAAACTGTTCAGTCGGATAAGTTCGCCATGTTCTACTGTCGGATTAATGAAATATATAAATTACGCAATTATTATTATTACTACAAGCAAGTGTGAAATATTTGGACAAAAATAAATAACATAACAAAGATTAATGAATGAATTCAAATCCATCACAATATAGTAGACAGAACATATCGTAGAAAGACAATCAACACGATTATGTTTTGATTTTTATAAGACATTCCTGACCACTAAATAGGAATTCAATATCAATTTTGCATTCATCTCATAAGATGGCTTCGAGTTGTATTATTTTTACTCCGAGGTGTGTATAAAAAATTATTCTCTAATGGCTCAAATTATCGCTAACTTAAAAAACATACGTTCGGCCAACTAAATTATAAAAAACTTAATATATAAAATAACCTAAACAATCGCGGTGTTTGAGTGACATTTATTTCAACGTACTTTAAAATTCATATATAAAAATTTTATATATATAATTAATATGTATATTATTTTAAATAAATTATCGATCGTATCGAGATAGAAACAAAGTATACGAAATATGAAGACAGAAAATTCGTTTAAAACTTAAAATAAACATGTAACTTTCATAAATATCGTGATTTCATAATCATGCTCATCATTTGTTCGTTGATTACGGAAGTAAATAATGTCTTGTGGCTCTAAAGACTAGAAAAATTAGAATGAAAGTAACTTTAATACTAGCTATATGAAAATAAATAATAAATTAAATGGCAGTTAATCGGAACAAAGTTTATGTATATACAACGTGTCTCGTCTTCATTTTCATAAGGAAGCAGTTATTGCATCGACCGGATCGCAAGGTCTCAGGAATTCTTGACCGGCCTCATGAAGCCACTTATTTGAAACTGGAAATAAGAGGAAAGATGAAATTAAAAAAATAAGCAACATCGTCTATATACACACACACATATATATATATATATATAATTTTTAAAACTATTCATAATTAGATACAATAATTTCAGAATAACCGCGTATAAAAAAAAAAAACGATTTATTAATAGAAGTAAAACGATATATGAATAAATCCTAGTTTACGTTTCATGCAACATGCCGTTCATCAGAACTACACTAAACTAACCCTGACATAAGAAGCTACTACTTTAACTATATAGAAAAAAATACATCTAAATGTCATTTGGCCGTTAGAAGAGATTTAAAATTTAAAAGATTAATCATGAAATACAACCTAAAATTATTTTCAGAGTAATCTGGTGTGACAATATATTTAAGCTATTTACACAAAAATAATAGTAATATCTTCAACGTTTACAATAACGTATAATAGAGAAATTCGTTACAACTAGACATCGCATAAATCACCCTATTTCATTAACTTTCTTTCGTAAATATTTCAAATAATCTAATCTCCCTGATCAATAAAAGGATTTTCAGTATGTGCTAATAGAGATTGAAAGATCTATTAAAAAATTATAACACAGTTGCACTCACCAAATCACACACGAATTATTTAAAAAAAAATAAATAAAACGAATCTAGCAGAAAGAAAATTAAAGAAAAATGACGTTCTGTCATAATTATAAATTGCTCTTTTGCAAGGTGTTTTACTCGATACATTAAATTTAACCGAATTACGAATGTATAAAATACTTTCGTTGTGGTTTATTTTCGAAATATCATCGGTAACATTATTATTACTTTACATTAGAAAATATTTAACTTCATAATTCCGTTTAAACTTACCCCATTTAGATCCTTGTAAAACAGGACAAGCAGCATGCCTTGTAAAGTAGTTCCCACCACCGGAAGTATGTAAATTATACCAAAATGCAGCAGTACCCTCCTCTGGCCATAGAGCCAAGTCGAGTGAAGTAAATACGGTAGCTCCTCCTTGAGAAACGTTACTCATCTTGGTGAACAAAAAGATAATTTTACGTTTATAAGTAAGAGGCATAAACAAATCAGTTGCGAACTGAATTAGTCAAATTTATTATCTTTATTACTGCATAAGTAAAACATATATAAATATATGTATGTATGTATGTATATACGTACAATTTATTTAAATACATATATATATATATATATATATATATATATATATATATATATATAACCTAATTTGGGGTAACAAATATTAGAACAAACATATTTTTCATCGTACATATAAAATGATTACACTGCAACATGCTGTTATAACAAAAAATATTATGACGTTTTATAACTACTAAATCGTACTACGGAAAATTTATATAATTGTGGTACAAAACGATTTTAACAGAGAACGTCGATTTTAATAATATAGGATATGTAATTGGTAAAAAAATAAAAACAACACATTTACCAACTAGAACATAATATAAACTCGACACGTTTATATTTTCGTCCGTCAAAATGTATCTTCAATGATGAGAGAAGCGCTATTTTCGAAATTTTATATTTTCAAAATAACCGCATTATTTAAAAGCATTTTTCTAAATACATAGTACCAATTATCACATCGAGAAAGCGTTAAAAATATTCGTCTAATGTACACTTCGGAAGATTGGTTTAAAATTTAAAAGATGAATTTTACATAACGAAATGCATTAAAGTGTGAAATAAAAATTATTCGACGAAGTATTAAATATAAAATAAAATTACGATGATAATAACAAAACGGATCAATATTGCGAGAAATTTAATTATTTCACAATAATAATCAATATAAACAGAATATAAATCGTACTAAAAATTAAAATTATCGCTAATTAATGTTTACTTACATAGAACAGAACTGTCGCGATACGATTTCCAGTACCTAGATTTTTAAAAGCATTCACTTCCTCTTTCTGCAACAGGAAAATAAATTATTCGAATAAATTTAAAGTATTCGTAAACAATTAAAATATTCATCGTAACAAGTTTTACACGAGCGTAATTTTTTTGGCAATAATACACAAGTTATCTGATTTCTGACCGTCCATAACGATATTAATACGGAAAAAAGAAATAGCGCTATTAATTAATGAAAATAAAACCGCTTTGAAAAAAAAAGTACAATTAATAAGAGCTCGTATATAGACATATAGCGTGACCGAAGATGTACAATACTTTGTCGCTAGTTAGCGTTTGAATTATTTATGTCGATAAGTAAACCGAATATAGCAGTTTATTTTATGAAATTTTCAATATACATTAAAAACAAAAAATTTTCTAAAACGGAACGCTTACACGAGCGAAGTCGAAATGAGGTTCGTAGTGACCGCCGATTCCGTAATTGACGACTTGTAGCTCTTCGGCAGTTTCAGTTGCAAGCGAAGTCATATCTTCGATTCTACGACTGATCTTCTGTATAATCGGATGTTCCGACTCTCTCAACCAAGCCGATTTACTTATTCGATAATTTGCAACTTCCAATTCGCCAGTTTTATAATTCTGTACGGTAGCTCGTTTCAGCTGAAAAATAAAAAATTCAATTTTGTGCAATATTTGTCAATATCACGTCAAGATAATATTTTCGTACAAATTGGCGGTAGAAACATGTATGTGTGATACCATGAGCGCAGTCATAGACGATTGTGTATCGAGAAAAATTTGTAGACAACTTGTAATGTTCGGATGAGAGCAAATAATAATAATTAGCGGCTACATAATCTTCAATACGACACATCTTGGACAAATTTCAAATATTTGTATCATTAATTTTCGCATTTTAAATAAATGAACTATTTTTAATTTTAAATACGGTTAAATAGTGTTAAAATAAACCGAGACATTTTGAATAGTCTTGAAGTTTTTTTACGATGTTATTTTAAGAATTCGTAACACGTCGTAAACGATCAATATAAACAAAGTTATACGAACTCTGGGTTGCGCCATCGATTTGATAATTTCGATCTCCGAAGGATACATGGCTTCTCGGAATAATAAAATTCTGGGATTAAGGTACGCTTCTTCTTCTTTTAACGGAGCCAACAGTAAAAATGGTTTGCCATAATTAACGTAACGACAATGCAATTTTGAACGTACGTTTATCGGCAACTCAATTTCTTTCCTACATAACTGTTCGTAACGTCTTCTTTCTACGTTAAAGTGTTTGTCTCCATCATTTTTTATAATCGACTCATCATTCATATCCTACAATACAGAATATTCTAATTAGCCAGTTTTATTCATCGCGAGTGTAATAATACTCGTAATAAATAATCGATTATTTAAAAAGATATAATTAATTCGTCGGCTTCGAAGTTCTAATTAAGAGCGACAACTTATAAGCTTCACAAAAACAAAATAAATTTTTAAACACGAAAAAAAACCCTAAAATTATTATTCGTTTTTAATAATTACGACATTATATTCGATGTCAATGGTTACATTACATATAAATATTCTAACTGAAAATTATTTTAATAAATGTAAGCAGATCAAATAAGCAACTCGAATTTATCTAACAAGATGGGTTTTGATCTTATTATTACACTATTATCGGAAAATTATAAATCATTAATTTTAACGAGTAAATATAAAATAACAACACGATATCAACTAGTTTAAGCATATACAATAATTAGAAATTTTTATTGGATATAATTTTGACAGGCAAGCAAAAGTTTTCGATAATTTAAAAAATTCATCTTAATTAAATACTGGATAATATACGAATCGTTTTAATTATTTTTTTATTTCAACGACTAACGATTTATACCCCTTTCTTTACATATATTAGTTTTTTATTTACTACATTATGGAATAGAAGAAATGAGATAACAATTCGATAATAAAAATAATGCATTATCAAAATTTATTAGAAAGTATAAAAAAATATAATACTTACGAAATTTAAGACATCACTATTAGTTAAACTGCTTGTATTTAGTACTTTCTTCAACATTAAAGACGACCCCTGCAAATTATAATTATTACCACATCATTTACGATAAATTTAATATATATATTCATACATAAGCTTCGTGCTTTTTGGATCTAGTTTGTGACATTAAAAATATTAAATGTAAAAATATAACACCCTTTCGTTCACATATATAAGCGCGTGTGCACAAACACACACACACTTATTTATATACACGTATGTGTATAAAAGCGATATTAAGTAAATTTTTAAATTATTTGCAACATTTCAAAATAAAGTCGAAAATTCGCTGCGAAGAACATATGAATATAATTTTGTAACGGTTTATTCGAAATTTGAGTATTTCATTCGTTATACAGTTTTAATGACTTCACAGTTTTTACGTACTATGCTCGCTTAATATTTTGTTATTTATAATATATTCTCAATAATCATTTAATATAAAAAATAAACACAACATTACTAGCATCAGTGATCAAATTGCATTGCGGAGGATTTAAAATATTGATGTGCTATTATCGAATAATGTTATTTGATAACATTCAAAACAGGGTGTAATATTGTTATTAGTCTAATAAAAATAAAAATGATATCGAATAATGTTATTTGATAACCGCTGTTAATCAAAGTAGTGTTAATTGTTATTCGTTTAATAAAGCTTAAACGATAAACTACTATTTTTGCAGCTATAATTCCATATTATTGTATTAAACTCGGCTAATAATATTTTAAAATAACCGGAAACTAGTTCTTATGAAAAACATAGTCGAATAGCAGATAATAGTATTAAAAATTACTGACAATCAAAAGTTTATGAATGAGCAACGTAAATAAATACGAGAATGTTTTCTACTCTATACAATAGTGATATCTCATTATTGTCTCTTACACTAAGGTTCAGTCAGGGTTAAACAAAGGACCTTACTAGTTACATTCATTGCTAGCACGAGACGATAGGAAGATGTCACATTTTTTTCTTCTTCTTATCATGTCGGTCGGCTTATATTGTATTGCCTCGTCTGAGATTCCATTTATATTAGTCACGTCTTCCAGCCTGCATCGTAATGGCAACAATGAGCAGCTACAATCATATCTGTTGTCGCCTTTAATTTTCCATAGTTTCATGTTCTTTGTCGTTCTTCTTGTTATAGTTCTTGTTCTAATTAAAGTTTTCCGCAATTAATTCTTTTTCAAGCTTCCTTTACATAATTCCATCCTAGAAATTTCAGGTGTTGGTACCAAAGCGTGTATTGTTTAAAAAAAACCTTTTCTAGACTCGAGTCCTCTCATTATCACATTTTTTGCATTTTCCTATCATAGGTCATTCATTACTTCCTGTGTTGTTGCTGCGAAATATTTTTTATTTTATCGATCGAAGTCGACTTCAAACATCCTATAATTATTCGATCGGTTTCATGTAATGCTACATCTATCCTTTTTACATGCGCTATCTGAAGAGTAGCGCAGAACTAAAGTTGATATTCTCAATGCGTTTAGATATGCGCCCCAGTTTAAATCAATTTTTATAAGTATTTCTTTCTTGGTGTCTTCGCAATGTTTTGTATACGTTAGGGCTCTCGTGGTCCAAATTAACGGCTAAATACTCTGGGGTGTACCACTTATATTGCTTCCAATTAATGCTGAATAAACGTATACTATAGGTTCGAACGGATTATTTTTAAAAATAACATGCGCGAATTAAAAATTATACAACGGAAATATATTACGTGTTTAAAGTTGAATAGTATAACGACTGGAATATACTATCGTAAATCTAGACATTTTAATTACCGCTATCGTATTCGTACTTCCATTTTGCTCCTCATCTTCTTCTCGTATAGCCTTCATATAATATTCTCTATTACCTTTAGCTCGTTCATGGTTGGGATATAATTGTAATAATTCGTCCGTCAGATGTAAGGCTCGACGAATATTTCCTAATGAAAAAATTAATGAATTTTAAAAAATTAACGCGTTATAAATGGAAATGATTAATCCATACGTTGTAATAAATTTCTATCGTTATGTAACTGTAAAAAGTACTAATAAAAATAATTTAAAACGCGAATATTGTTAAATAATATATACTCGTGCTATCGTACAAACGGTACACCGAATGATAGGTTTAAAACAAAAATCACAACAGACTTGATATAACGGTAAATATATGTGTAAAAATTAAACACACCTTGCATATAAGAAGAATAAGCGAGATACTCTAGAATTTCCCATTTCGGTACAATCGTATTATTTCTGTCCAAATCATATCGATGAAGCGCTTCCCTCATCCACAAAATGGTATGATAATGATCGTGAATATTATAAGATTGTCGGCCTAACTCGAAACAGTCACCGGCTACAAATTAAAAAACAAACAAAAACTTAAAATAAACTGGATATTATTGAAAAAGAAAACTGACATTTTCTTCGAAAATCTTGTTCGAAAAATTACAAACTCTTAAAAAATAATAATTAAAAGATTTTATTTTAAATATAAAATCCTGCGAATTTTTAAATCTTTACCATTCTCGGACAAAAATGAAAATATAGAAAAAAAAAAACGTACATCATTTATTAGAACTGAAACCATAAATAATTTAAAAATTTACTTCATTTTACCAAACTATATATATTTTGCAAATAAATTCGATGACTATCAAAATATATAATAAGCACGTGTATATGCATATATATAAATATATATATGCACATATGTACATATATAAACACATAAACACACACACATATATATATATTTCGTAACAAAATAACATTTCATTATTTATTATGTGATATGACGTTATTTTGAAGACTTTGGTTTTAAATGGTGTAAAAATCTATAAGAAAAATTATTAATTGCCTAGTAAAGTTTTACTATTTATTATTCATTGATTAAAGTTCAATATATATATATATATACACACTTGCGGAGTCAATTAAATTGGCGGGTTTTACATTTCACTAACATGCCCAGCACCTGCAGAGTATTAGGTATGTATTACAATACGATTAAGTGCATTTTTCGCGTCATCCCACTTTAAAATGGTCCGATTTTGATTAACTTTTTTTTTTTTTTTTGTTCATATTGAACTCCTAAATATTAAACCACCTCGGGTAGAACCCTAATTTATTTTATAAGAACAGGATAGTAGCGGAAATTAAGACTTATAAAAGTAACAACGATCCCTATCCTTAGACACGCATATTCTAACACAGTTAAATAAATAAACTCTAAGTCTACTAAAATAAAAAGCCACGATATTTTATCGTTTACGAAATCGCCCCCCACAAAGATGAATAATTCACGCGTTGAAATATAATTCCATATAAGATTTGAAAAATGCATTTATAACTTTTTTGCGCCGACTTCACAATTATTAAATTATAACTATAATTTAATAATTAATAATAATAAAAATGAAACGAAATTAATTAAATAAATATTAACCTGTCAATTCGGTACTGTACTGTATTCCATTCAATTCTCCGCGGGCAACAGACGATGTATCTAATTTATACGTATCCTGAAGACGTAATAAAGCTACCGCTGCTCCATTTAAATCTTCATCAGTAGGAAATTTAACATTTCCGCGATATCTAGTTAAATTATCCATCGCTTCTATTTGCAATAAATAAAAAATCATATTTTCAGTATAAGAAATATATAATCCGGCAATGATGCTTAAATATATTACAGACAAATGCGTGCACGTAAATAAAAAGTTTATTGATATTTTATCATTGAAACAGGTTCCGTAAATCGAAGTATCATAGAGTTTGGTAAGAACTTCGAACCTGATCAGTTATAGCGCATATTTTATGAAAGCGAAGGTGTACGTAAATACACGCGTCAAATCTCATTACGTGGCAATGTCGTACTAAAAACAAATAGTTTGAAAACAAACAAATTTTCTAGAATAAGAGTAATATTAAAATTGCGTCAAATTTTTCTATTCACTGGTACCGTTATATTTTGAGAAAGAAATAATAAATAAAGGAATACGAAGTAATTCAATAATATTTACGTTTAAATTGCGTTGTTTATAAATTCATCATCATCGCGTTACATCTTTGATTTCCAAAGATCGTACACACCGACATTTATACGCAGTTAAATCGAATTTATAAATAAATAAATTTTTATATAAAAACTTTTTAAAATTTAACGTAAAAAATTAAACTATCATTTCCTACCGCGATAAACGTCATTTTTCATCAAATGTTCAGTATTCTTCCAATCTGACGTTAAACGTTTCACTAAAAGGTAGGCATTTACTGGATTAGATAAATATTCTTCCGGATCGTGAGAAGCTTTTCTGTGTTCCTTTGTATAATGCGAAACATGCCTTTAAAATAATAAATTAAAAGATTTTAAATAAAGAGAGATGTTTATAAATTTATAAATAATAAAGTACTTATTATTCTAGAAAATAACCGAATTTACTAGAATTTGGTAAATTTAAAAAAAAAAACCACCTTAACCATTTAAATTGGCTACACGGCAAACCGTAATTGTGGACGATAAAGTGAATTTATTTTCAAATTTAGATTCACTTTCAAATTTACCGATTATTTGAATAAGATCAATTAATTTCTTTAATGTTTTCATTTTTTCGCTATTTTTTATATAACGTTGGACTACATTCCATTAAATAATAATTGCGAACTAATTGTTGTTTTTCTGCTTCCTCATTCAAAATGAACCTAATTTCGCTTTTATACCGTTCTATTCATTTGAATAGTCGAGAATCACATTTTTCTCGAATGCATCAAAAGTTGATCTCGTTTCACCCTTCACGTCCTATAAATTTCTCCTATTTTTTATTCATCTTAATGACCCCTGTTTACCTCTTGTTTATATTACTTTATTCACGATAACCGCATCCTGATTTAACTTTAAATTATCATCAGCATATAACTAACTTACGTTTTAATTGTTCTTTTTCGTATTTTAATTTTTACAAATAATGAGTAAAGTATTATTTCGAAGCCCAGTGGAACAAAATACAATTACGACATTTATCACCGTCATCAATTTCCATCTCCTATTCAGGAGGTTGGTGCGATACGTTAGCTTGTTATAGTTACCTCTGCCTCGTCATCCGTATTATTTTCCGTATTGTTCTATCGATCCCGTTTATATACTCCATCCTTCTTCTTCCTCTTGGCCTTTTTCCCAGGATTTTTCTCTATATAGCTATTGTAAACAAATCTTCCTCTCGGATTTTATGTCCAAAATATTTCTTTTTTTGTTTCGTTAATTCTAATTAACAGTATTAATTTACTGATTTTACATTTATTCAATACATCCGTATTGGTCGTCTTTTCCTTCCACGATATTCTGTGCATTCTTCTATAGCGCCACATTTCGAAGGCGTTTATTTTCTTTTTGTTGGTCTCTGGAATTGTCAATGTTTCCGAAGCATATCTCATTGTGGACTATACGAAGCATTGAAGAATTCTCATTTTTAATTGTATGGACAGTTTTCTATCTTTACCTATCCGTTCTAGATTATTAAATTCTTCTTCTTCTTATTTCTTCATCATCTCTCCCATTTTCTGTAATTGTATTCTTTTACCTGGTTCAATCCTTCCTCCATTTATATATATTTCTACTGGAGAGCTTTGCCGCATTTTTGCTATTCTCAAAACTTTAGTTTCATGATGTTTATTTTTATTCCTAACTTTTTCTCTGCTGCAGATATCATATTCAGTATTTTTTGCAGATTCCTTCTAGATCCTGCCATGTATACCTGATCGTCAGCGTATAGGTGTGCTATTTTTATTCCGTTAATATTGAATCCTAGGATTATTAATATTCGCCGTTCTTGTCATTTCTTCAGCGTATACATAGAAGAGTCTCGGTGACAGCGGACAACCTTGTCTTACTCCTTTCTCTATATCGCAATACTCTTCGGATTATTCCTGCCGATCTGTACAGTTGCTTTTTGATTCCAATACATATATCTAATTATGTTTATATCCCGTTCATCTAATCCATATTCAAATTAGGACATTACGTGTTCAAAATATCTAAACGATTATCGAAAGCTGAAAAAATACGTCAATTAACAATAATCGCAACGAATGGTTTAAAATACCGACAGTCTTCATTACATTATATGACGAACCCTTTCAATGACAGTGTTTCTTGTATCGCTACAAAATTGTTTATTTTCAATAATAAGATACACTTAGTTGATAAAGCACGTTGAAATTCTAAAAATATTCTACGTAACGCGTTAAAAATTATCATCTATCATCTGGAGATCCAAAAAAAAACCACTCTATTGCACACAAAATACGACCGTGTACCCCCCCCCCCCCGAAGTCGTTTTCTCTAAACATATGTATAAAAAATTACGTAACTAATTAATAGTCAAAGAAATTATCAGTAGTTCTTGTTCTCAACGTACATAAGTAACTATAAATTATAAATAAAAATATAAATATGAAAACTGCGCAACACCTACAGCCTCTTTCGTACACGGTTTCATTTATTTCTACTTCCCTATTTCGTACAGGCGTTATTTTTCTGATACTACTTTATTTGCGTTTACATAAATATCCTTTATTTTGTACTAATATCTCAAATGCATACACATTACAATTATAGGTTTAGAATCGGAGGATACAAATTTATTTATTTATTGGAACGGAGCCCAAACAATAACTAAAAAGCCAATTATAATGTAAGCTTATAATTATTATAATTTTTTATATAATGTGGAATGTAGTGATTTTTTATAAAAAATCAATTGAAAATTAGTTAAATCACTAATATTTATTTTCTTAAGGAAAACACAAAGCTTTTCGGCATTTACGCCATTATCAAGTGAAAAATTTAAAAAATCATAATTTTAAAAATATAAATTAAATATAATTACTTAAAAATATGTGATGGTAATCGTGAAAATATGATCCAAAAACGATGTCTGCTTCTGTCGGTCTATTTTTTTGATTTGTTGAAATTTAATATCAATATATTTGTTTATTAATTTAGTTTTTTTATATTAATTTTTTCTTCAATATTATTTTCTTGATTCTGTAAAAGTTGTATACTGTTGGAATTTTAAATTTTTCATTTACTATTGCGATGTATGGTGTCCAAACGTAAAATATAAAATATAAAAATATACAACCACAATTTTTTTTTAAAAAAACACAATTTTACAAATAAAATGAAAATAAATATTAAAAATCTGATCTAGTACGATGAATAACTGAAAATTAAACGAAAAAAATTACATATAAAACTAAATGTACTCACACACATTATTTTCCCACCATTTACATAACTCTAGGCTAAATATACGCACGCATATTCCTAGACAGATTAATAAATACAACTTTATTTATATATCGGGTGTACATCAACAAAGGAAGAAACACGTCAAACACCTAGCGCATAATCCAAATCTCGAACGACCAAATATGTAATATATATGAAACAGCAACATCACGCACACGTTGAACATTTAACGAATATTCAATTAAAAATAAAATAAAATTAAAAAAAAAATTAGAATTACGGAGTACAGAACACTTCAATATTTTAAACAAAAGCAAAATTTACAGTAACGGGAAGTAACTCATTAAAGAAATATCTGTGATCAAATGCATATCCACGGAGGAAAGCATGTTTAAAAGAGAATTATACAAATGAAAAGTTGACGGCAACGAATAATTTAAACCTAGAGGTTTATTCGTGCACGTGGTTCACTAAAAAATTGATTTGATCGTCTATTTGGTCTCGATGCTATGTAGGAGATTGTTGATGTTAAATACTCACTTCTCACTTTACCGTTAAACATAACATAATGAAGAAACATTAATATTGACATTTGAAACGAAGTCAAGATGGCGTCAAAAGCGCTCAGATTGTTTTTTTTATTATTATTATTATTATTATTATTATTATTGAGTCTAACATTTAAAATTCGACTACAAATAACTCTTATTTCCGTGGTCTATCCAGTTTTATAAATAATAATAACAGAAACGTAATATTATGTTCGTAATAATGACAAATTAAATAAGCATACGATTTTTGTTTGTTTAAAATTATGTATAGCTATAGCTATATAACATTATATTTTGTACGTGTTTAAAAATTATAAGACAAACAAAATATTACAAAATAAAATGAAGTTTTCGTGGATTTTTATAAAGATATGAAATTATATATATTCTCCACGGTTATATTCAACATAGCGAATGCTTACGGTAAAAAATTAATTTTGGAAAAAATTTCGAGCATATTTAAGAGAGCTATAGTGCGTAACAACCCATTTCAAGCGCCCATGATGGCGCTACACGAATTAAATTAATGCAAAAATAATATTTAAAGTTTTAACATTTCGAATCGTCGTAATTTAAAACGTATTATTACTCAAAAAATTCTAAAATTCGTATAAAATAATGTTTTTTCTACATTTTCGAAGTAATTTAATTTTTGATACACGTTTAATTTTTCATTGGCGATATATATATATATATATATATATATATATATATATATATATATATATATATATATATATATTATTTAAGATACATGTACGTGAAATATTTGTAAGAGACTTATAAAATTAGCTGTACGTTACTACGTTATAACGTTCGCGTAATTCACAAAAAATATACGTAGCAAAAACGATGTAATATCACGACTGACGTCATCGAATTGTTTCTATAAACGTTGTTTACATTATCATTATACACGGAAGATCAAATATTTACAGCTACGCGTTTAGCGTGTGTATTATACAGCGCATAATTTATAATCGACTAAGATATTTTTCATGGTAAATATGTCGCAGATTTAAAAAAAAATATAAAAATAAAAATCTTACCTATAAAATTATATACGCATTAATCAAATTATAGCGCAAGAATATATTTTTAAAAAATGACATAATTTAAGGATAAGCAATTTTTACGGGTGAAAGTTATTCGATTAACCTGTCGATCAATTTTCGTTTCGTACTGAATAATTTAGAATGACGCTGACGTAATAAATGATGACCATTATTTACAGTAAACGAAAGAAAAAATATGTCGTTTATAACGGATGTAACGCCTATTATTATTATTATTATTTTTAAAAAATTAAAATTAAACACCTAAGTGGTTTTTTATTATTCGAACATTCAGTAATACTCTAAACTAATTATATTCATCATATATACTTCAGGCTTTAGCAATAGAATATTCCTGTATTCTTCTATACGTATTATTATTTGCTCAGTTCATCAAGTTTGGTTCTTTGCAACCATCTTAATTCGTCCTGTTGGATTGAAAGCTACTTTGTCTACGAATTTGTGTGATTCTGCAGTCTTAATTCACGATTTCATGCTAGCTCCTTTATCACCAATGATACTTCTGGTACATGGAGATATCGATATGGATATCCGTGTTTCTTTCGTATTGTCAAGGTCCGTTATCATTATTAATAATCAATTATCAGACCATTAAAATTTTATGTGTAAATAATGTGTGCGAATTACGTAAAAAATGTATGTCATTATTTTTTCGTTAATACCGAATAACCGTCAAGTAAACGTAACGTCGAATCACACACATTTGCGCAACCGGCATTCATTTATTAATTATAATAATAAATATATTTATTCATTTTAATTTCGTATTTAGAGGGAAATAATTCGTGTACCTGGTATTTTTTAGTTACATACTTTTAATAATAATAATAAAAAAAAAAAACCTAAAAGAAAAATATAAAGGATTGGGTAAATTTATAGAACAATTGCACTAATTTTCGCAAGCTTCGAACATTTTGTTAAACATTGTAAAAAACCGATTAAAAGAAAAAATTGAAGAAAATGTAGGGGACGATCAGATTGTATTTATTGAAAGGAGAGAGAACAAAATAAATTATATTGGCTTTAAAACTCCGAGACTGGGAAAGACGATTAGATGTAAAGAAAGAGCCTTATATTGACAAATTTAGAGAAAGCATTCGATAACATGGATTGGAAAATATGATTTAAAATTTCAAAATAAAAAAGTATGGACTAGAAAGATGTAATATTAAATCTATATAAATCGCAAACAACAATAATAGGCGTTAACTGATATAAACTAGAAGCTAAAGAATACGATGTCCTCTTTCGCCGTATCTATTGAACGTATACATAGAAGAACCAATTAACAGTATGAAAAAATAAATCGAAAAGGGTAAAAGTAAATAGGATAATGCAAATCCACTACATTCGTTTCGCGGATGACATTGCTCTACTATAGCGGAATCGGAGAACAATACGAATAAAATAGAATTAAATAAATGAAAAATAAATATTAATAAAAAGAAAACAGAGGTAATGAATACCAAGTAAAAACACGTCAAATTAAAAGACAAACAAAAATAGTTAATACTCAATTGGAACAAGTCACAGAAACACGTTACCAAGGAAGCGTGATAATAGAGCCTTCGATTACGTAAGACACGGGAAATTAATGCAAATCCTAAAATATGTTGGTCTACAAGTTAATTGCTTCACTATACTTGTAATCCGTAACTAAAGAGTCATGTCTAGAGAAATACAAAATAAAAAGAGATGTGCGACAAAGATGCGTACTGTCATCTCTGTTATTCAACATATGCTCGGAAGCAGCGATTTTTAAGAAAGCAATTAATGAAAACGATGGAATTCAAATCGATTCAGAAAAGGTATCGAACATTCGGTATGCTAATGATACTGTTTTAATTTCTGACGACAGAGTAATAGAAGTTAGTAGCTCCTATGGCCTTCAGATAAACACCGATAAAACGAAATGGTTGATAGTTCACAGGAAATCAGAAAGAAGGACTTTTAATTAGAAGAAATTACTGGCAAATGGCTGTCCGCTAGACAGGGTCTCTAAATTCAAGTATCTTGGCACCTGGTTCAGTGAGTATACTGATCAGTCAACTGAAATATGGACAAGGATAGAAAGAACGAGGAAAGTTTTTCTAGGTATGAAAAACATAATGACGAGGAAGGACCTTGATTTTCAGTTGTGACTGCGCCTTGTACGTTGTTATGTCTGGTCGGTGTTGTTGTATTGCATGAAAGCTGGGTGCTTACGCAAGATTTTGAAAAGAAAATAGATACACTTGAAATGTATGTGTACTGTCGCATGCTGAAGATATCGTATCGAGATCATGTCACAAATTCAGAAGTTGCGTCGAATGTCCAAGAAAACCGAACTGTTTCACACAATCCACTCTAGTAAACTCCAATACTTCGGTCACTTATCCAGACACCCGGAAAAATACCACCTACTTTAACTTGTTCTAAATGGCCAAATAGAAGGCAGGAGAAGACCAGGAAGAAGAAGAATATCGTGTCTAGCTGACTTGCGGAAATGGTATGGATGTTCAAAAGAAGAGTTACAGGAGGCTGCAACATCAAAGCCAACAATAGCTGAAATGATCGCCAAACTTCGAACGGAGAAGGTGTAGAGAAGAAGAAGAAGTCTATGTGTGAGCATGAAACAATACACCTTGGGCATGAAAGGGTTGGTCACTAAAGCGATAAGAAGACACATTCCCTGAGGTACTGGTTGTCTATGAATTGTCGATAGAGCTCGTATAGTTTAAGCGCCAACAATTATTTAAAATAGTTAAAATATCTAGGGGCTCGCAACTTACAACCTCTACTATGGAATTTACGTAGCATTGTAGAAATTTTATAACTGAAAATATATATATATATATATATATATATATATATAATATAAAAATGAATCGCTAAACGTTGTAAGCGAATAACTCAACAACGCCTGGACCAATTTGGCCAATTTTTTTTTTTAAATGTTCTTTGAAGTTCAAGGATGGTTTTTACGGCGAGAAAAATTCGTAAAAAATTTCAGGGAGGTTGGGGGTTGAAGGGGGTAAATATATATATTTATAGCCAGTTATTTTACATTTACTTTTATATATGATATTCTTTTTAATTTTAGACGAAATAATTGGCTATTACTGAATCGTGTTCGTGTTTATAAGGTTTTTAAAACTTTTAATTGTCTAACATTCATTTTTTCATGCTGTCATTTTTTCGTATAATACATCTCGCGTTCCGAAACTCTTTTGTCGGCTTCGCGATGTTATTTATTTTGTTTTAAAATGCATCAGTTTTCACGTCATTAATTCGTATATCGTGTTTTGTGCAGAGTGTTTAGTTACCTATGATCAATATTTGATATGCCTCCTATAAGACGAAGCAATTTAGGTAGAAGAACTCGAAATGCTACAAACCAAGTTAATTATCGATGTAAAAGAATTTGGATATCACAAGTCCCAGGGGTAATCATTAAGTGTTTGTGGTATTAATTTGGAAAACCCATGTTTCTCACATGGTCAATTGTATGTTGCCTGTTCCCGTGTTGGAAAACCATCAGATTTGTTTGTCTATGCGCCAGGTAATCAAACGAAAAACATCGTATATCACAAAGCACTACAATGAAAATAAAACTGATTTTTGTTAATAAATATGATTCACATGATTAACAATAAAGCGACCTATCGGATGAAATGAAAAAACCGCGTTTCAGCTAATAAATTTGTACATTTATTGATTGTGGGGCGATACAAAGTTCGCCGGGTCAGCTAGTATATATATATATATATATATATATATATATATATATATATATATATATATATATATATGTATATACACGTTTATAATATTGTATGCTCGACAAGATTTATAAAAATATTTAATAAAATGTATATAAACGATCCATGTTTATTTATAAAAGTTTCTATTATCTGTAAAAAGTGGCGGAATATTTGCAAAACAAAAGTGATTATATTTGTGTATATTGTTGTACTGATTAAGTGGCAAAAATAATTAATATTTCGACAAAAATTACATACGGCTCATCACCACCATCTGTAGTAGAGATACATATAAATTTAAAATAACAATAAATGGAATAATAAAGGTATTGGAAAATAAATAATAAAGTTCATCCCAGGAACAGACCCTACTTTAGGTAGTAAAAACTAGAATCTTTGGAGAGAACTGAGTAAGGTTAATCTCAATACATATTATATACCGCTACCATAGTTTAGAAACAATAATTAAACTCAAAAATATAAGTTAAAGAGATAATCCACGTTATAATGTGCCTAAATTTCAGTATCCGTAAATGCTCAAACGGTGATTGAAGAAATATATTTTGGTGGCATGCACGTGGATATTAATTTCTCAACATCTAAAAATCATACAGCTATACGCAAGTTAAAAACCGGCTTCATATACGATAAGACGGTTTCATAAATCGGTGTATTCAAATAAAATAAATCTGTACATATGCCAAAAGGAGAACAATTTGATTAAGATTCGTGTACGAACAATATTATTCTAAAGTTCACAACTATTAACTAACGATCCACCAATTTATTTGTAGGAGCTAATCTCACAATTACATCGCGTATAGCCTTGAAATCTATTTTCACGGTCAAATTCCCAAAAACTTTCGCAACGAAGTAAAACAGCTAGTGTAACTTAGCATTTTTAAGTATGAGTTATATTGCTGATATTACACATTTAGCATACCGGTTCGTTTTAGAACACGCATGGTAAAAAATTTCATCTGACCTATAATTTTTATCAAAAAACTTAAAAACATTTCATTCGATATATGAAGTTTTCTATTCAAAACAACGCACAATGTTATGTAAGTATATACACATAAGAGAAAACCTATATGTATTATTTAAACAGATAGTCTATTGGTATGTTGGCAAAAATATAGAGAGGGACTACATAAAAACGGTACGTACATTCCTTTCGTACATCATCGAACGTCATTTCACTTATGGCGTTTAGGAATTATTAATAACTCGGCTAGTGATTGTTGAGGTTCAGAAGGGTCAGAGAACATCATCATCTTCATCATCAACCAATGGTGTGCCCGATTATGAGCGTCGTGACCCAATATATGACGAAGAAAGTTTTCTCCATATATTTCTCTTCTCGATCTGGCGCATAATTTCTTGGGCCGTAGGAATACCGATTATCATCTTAATTTGTTCGATAAACCGTATTGGTGATCGGTCTATCTGTCGCTTACCTTGTACTTTTTCCCTAAATAACCGCATTTTTAACGCTGTTAGCTCGTATGTCTGTAAAATTTTAACATTCCTTTTAAATTATTGCTATTATTCTTTGGTGGTTGCCGAATTGAGGAATTCGGTCTACACCGGGTCCATGGAATTCTGAACATTCTTCTGCACGCTACCGATTAAAATCTCTTCCATTAAATGTTATATAAATAGTAGTAATAAACCTATTGTCCCCACAATGTATGCACTCGTATCAGTTTATGAGGGATGTTAGTAAAAAGGTCTAGACATTTAAATAGTAATTTTAACGCTATATAAATAAATCTACCGTCACTTACTTCTTCAATAAGATCAGTCGATGTTCTTGTTCGGCGATGTAGTTATTTAATGTTTGCAATAGCACGTTTTCAGTTTCCAGTAATTCTTTCATATCCACTAATGCGGTGTATAATTCACCATTGCTCCACTGAGTGCATGTAAAAGCACTCAAAATTAGTAGCAAAGTAGTACCGTCAGACATTAGGAATGCCATCCTTCACTTATCACCACCACTACCGTCGCCTGTAATCATAAACAAAAATTTTTGAAGAATTCTAAGAAAATCTAATTAAAAAAATATATAGAAACCATAATCATTACCTTAGAATAGTATTTATCAGTTCTATACGGTCGAAAACTAATGCTGGATTACATTCAGTTTTCAATACATTGTGTTTTTATCATTAACGCGGAAAATTTGTAATTAGATTAAAACACAAAGAAAATTTTACATTTGCCAGTAATTTAAATGAAAAGCTTTATATATAGTAGTCAGTAATTTAATAAGTTTTTTCTATTTTTTTTATACATATTTTTGCATCCTAGCCTGCTTGGGTATCAATAGATGATTTCAGTTAGAGATAATTGCTTTAATACATTCAGCTATCCAATGATAGGCAGAATTATGGTTTCATGCTGAATCATATGTTTGTCTTCTTTACTCTGATGCTGGACTAATCAGCCAGAATTTAATAACTGATTATACTTTTAATTTATTAACGTTCTTAATATTTTATATATTATATATTTTATATTATATATATATCATCATCATCATTGAGTCGTGTCACCCCATGCAGGGGTATCGTGACCATGATCTGTCACAGTAGATTTTAATAACTTTTATGTTACAGAATAATCAGTAATATGTCACTATAAAATGTTCTTTGCTGTATTTCTGTATTTTAAATATTACACGTGCAGAACAACAACAATAAATGCTTACAGGGAAGTGTAAATTTACAAAAAAAAAAAAAAAAAAAACACGTTACAATACGTGGCCAATTTTCACTTGAAACGAAATTAATAATCAACTTCCATTCATTGTATAACACCAGTCGGTGATTAATATCTTGAAATTAATCAATTTATTATTCTTTTGAAGAATGTGGAATGTAGTGTTTTTTATTAAAATAAACAACAAAAAACAAGTTAAAATCACTAAAATTTTTCTCTATGAAAAATCAAAAAGCTTTTCGGCTGATAGGTCATTATCAAGTGATACTTACAACGAAACAAAATATAAAACTGAGCAAAATGAAAAACAGTATTAACAAAGACATTCATTGTCACATTGTTTTATTAATGCCGTTCTTCATTTTGTTCAGTTTTTGTGAATTGCAATCTTAAATTCATATTTTTTATCTTTTGAAATATTCACTTGATAATGGCCTAACAGCTGAAAAGCTTTGTTATTTTTCACAAAGAAAAGTTTTAATTATTTCAACTTATTTTTTGTTAATTTCTTATTCGACCGGAGATGTGAAACATCGAATGAGCAGACGGGCAAAATATTAAGAAATATTTTCTTTTATTTTATTCGATAGCGAAGATGAACTTCCGAATATATTTCATTTCATATATGCCACGCGATAAATAAAAACATTCGGCTTAAATCTATAAAGTATTTCTTTCACCGTAAACAAATCATTAAATGACTCATCATTTCATTATGTTACTTCTTCTAATGGAATATCCGACGTAAATATTACCCAATCTTAAATGTCTTATAAACGCGCGCTATAATAAAATATGGTTAATAACAAAAGTAAATGATTTTCTTATTTAGGGTACATTCTTGCACGTAGTGCAAAACATAAAAACCATACACACACACACGAACGTTCGTCTTACGAATATATTTTAATGGATTCATTTCTGAAGTAACATAATAGAAAACTGAAAGAGAAACCTGTAAGTAATAAAATTTAATTTTAATTCGTAATAACGACTATGGCGAAATCGTAGGAAAAATTACGTTCAATTAGTAGACGTTTATTGATCATCGCGATTCACGAATAATATATACGATTGAGAAACAAACGTGGATCCGTGCTCGGTTTAACAATAGGCTAAAGGGTCTGCAGCCCTTGGCCCTATGCATTTCGTTGGAAACTTTTTATATCTGGAAAATTTAAACAAAATCGAAGAAATCCTAAGTTATACACCCCAAAAACGTTAAATCCACATAGCTCAATTCGTAATAATCGCAAAATCGTTGAACCTCATAATTCAACTCGCCAGGATGTTTGTTTAACGTCTTGGGGGTTTGCGGTATATGGTTTTTGAATTAATGACGAGTTGAATTACATGGATTTATTAATGTCTTGAGGTTTATAATCATTGGGTTTATAGCTTTTCCCTTGTATAAAGCCCTTGATAAGTAATTAGTCTCTCTGAAAGCATTAATCTGGGACTGCTTGGATCCATTACATTAAAAAAAAAAAAAAAACAGAGAACTGAACATGAATAGTAATTAACAGACGCGGTACTGACTACATCATCAAAACTTATTGCGGATAATTTAAGATTTTTTTTTTAACAATTACGTAACGTTTGCTATGTAAATCGGGCAAAAGTATCGTTTGTCAAAAATTATAGTACATTGAGCGTAAATTATTGTTAACACCTATTATACACATACGTAAAGATCGATTAATATAAAAAAAATAAAATTATTAATTACTTCGCTATTCTTAAATTTGATTAATTTAAAATTAAAGAATTATAAAATCTTCAAAATAATACACGACGAGAGTGATTAATTTTATACAACTGTTTATGAAAAATTAGAAATTCAGAATATATTAGGCAACTTATCTCTCGTCGATTATATAAAAAGTTGAATAACATAAATGACTTTGTATAAAATATTTACATCGCGCGTAAAAAAATTATTATAAAAAAGCACCGGTGTCTGGGTAAAATTAATAAAAGGCAAATAGTTGAAGGATTTTCTGAAAAAAATAATTGAATAAAAAATTATTTCTCAAGAAATGAGATTTAATCGAAGAATTTATTATTTTCTTTACTTTTATGTTGTATTTGAAGCGGTTGTTACCGAGTTAAATTCGGTTTTTACTCATAAACACACCTAAGTCACATTTACATAATCAAAATCTTAAGTCGAATTATATGTTAACAGACATTTGATCGTATTTACGTAGTGACACAGTATAGAAAAAAACCTACGATAATATAGTTATATAGAAAATTTTAACATATATATTATTTTGACGCTATATTTTCAACATAATCAGTTGATCGGGACCGGGCGCCTTATTTTTCACGTCTAACTTACGTAAAATATTATTATTAATTTTAAATGTTATAACTCTTTACATGCCGAGTAAATTACCAGGTCTATTACAGCATCGGGAGGTATGTGACTAATTTATATATATGTTAGGATTCCGCTTTCTTCGGCAAAAGCCAGAGGATTCTAAGTATTGACTGAGGATTGTTTGATAGGATTTTACGAATCCCGCATTGTATGTTGTTCGTTGTACGATATGTTTGACAGTAGTAAATTAAGTGTATGACTGTTGATTTTGTTAAATGCCCACATAGAGGGCAGTTTGTTGATCGGGGACTTTTGGTATACAAGTAATTGTGTGATATGGCTGTATGACCCACACATACACGGTTTAGGGTACAATACTCTTTTTTCTGCTTGACGCAAAACGTTAATTTTCAATTAGATTAGATATATTCTTTCTACTTCCCGATGATAAACGAAGCGCCAATCGTGTAGAATTCGAAAGATAACTTCAGTAGTACCCGAGCGGGAGATTTCACTAGTTCATACCTAACATCGAAAGTCGTCCTTCGCACAAAATAAATTAGTACACGATTTATTTATAATCGTAATTATAGAGGTTTAATATTCGCTACATAAAATTTTCCATCGGGAAACGTACATTACGAAATTTCGCACGTATTTTCCGATAAATTATCATTATATATCGCGTAATATATTTATCATTCATCTGTATGCTTAATGAAATATATAAAAAAACTAACCCGAGAAAAATTAAATTAGCGCGTGAAATTCTTTACCGACTAACGGGGTAACGTCTTGATTTAAAAAGTTTATGTAATCATTAACGGTAAATTTCGCGTATTTAAGATCACAAAGGGTTAAAATGTCACGTACAACCGCAATCGATGCATTATTACTTTTTTAAACAAAAAGAATATATATATATAGGTATATATATATGAGAATCGAACAATACATTCATTCCGCAATCGGTAAGTACAGTTATTTAACAATCACAATATATGATGGAGGAACAATGAATGATTCTCCGTGCCATTTTGACCTGGAAGAACTTTTACTTTGAACTCACTTTCAATAACGAAAACGTTATGTAAAGTTTGTAAAAAATTTCACTTTTTAAGAGGCATTCACACACAAACACATATATATATATAAAATTAAACTGGCATCGACGATTTACAATATATAAAGGATGGGACCGACCCGTAATTTATTTGCAAAGCTTTCGAAATTTCACTATATATATATATATATATATATATATATATATATATATATATATATATACATTTAGTACTTGAACCTAAAGAAGTGACTGGAAAAAAAAGGGGGGGGGGAGAAAGTCTATTTATATAAACATAAGCATTCTCTTTTATAATAGTCACGTTTTATGCGAAATAATTTAGATTCTCACACTAAATATAAAGATGAGCTCTCGTGTTTTTACGTTTGTATGCGTACGATTGATTTTTTCTGCGTCGTCTTTTCTTTAGTGATTTATTACCATCTCGAATAATATAATTTATTCATTATCTGAGTCGGATTAACGTAGATATTGAAATTTTTAAATAACAGTCAAAATAAACTTCATTAATTTAAATTAATTAAACGAAATACGTGCAAAACTCAACCGAACACAATCGTTGAGTTATTAATTAACCCTTTCAGTCATACGTTATCAAATTGTGACGCAAAATTATACATTTTATGCGGGTGTTCATTATCAATACCGCTTCTTCGGTGAATTATAGATAATTTTTAACGTATT
This sequence comes from Coronaproctus castanopsis, assembly GCA_032883995.1. Taxonomy (NCBI): domain Eukaryota; kingdom Metazoa; phylum Arthropoda; class Insecta; order Hemiptera; family Monophlebidae; genus Coronaproctus; species Coronaproctus castanopsis. Next base: position 134,692,517 of record CM065052.1, on the reverse strand, counting down.
TAGACGAATATTTTTAAAACTCCGACATTTCACGTAAACCATAAAATAAAACAATTTCGTCAGCATTACAATTTTATGTACCATATAGTAGACATTATGACTGAAAGACTTAAAATATTCACTATTTTCGGAACTTTGAATTACTTTAACGTGGTGCGATGAACATAGTAGTTAACGAGACAAATTTGCGCGTCAACTAGCAATGTACCAACGAGAGAAAATAATATATGTGGTTCTGTACTTTTGTCCTACAACACGGGAACTTACAATTTGGATAAATTTTAATTATTAGCGTCACGAATTTTCGATTTATAAATAAATCAGAAATCGTACTACGGGATCTAATTTATACAAAAAAAAATAATAATTAAAAATTATTGGGCCCCCCGCTCGATTATTAATTCTATTAATTTCCGTAGATGATAAAAGATTTAAAATACACACTGGAGCAAAATATTTTTATTCATAAATACGTCAATTTTTTTTTTTTAATTTTTCCTGCAATCTGTATTTAATAACAAAAGCAGCAGTACATGTTAATATAAAAATCAAAAGGAGGATAGCAACCCAATTGGTGCTGATCCTCTTTATTGATGAATACTTATTTTAATCTGCAATTTTTATTATTAGGATCGATGTTGAAGTTGGAGAGGATCGAATCTATTCGTTTGAATTTAATGCAGTTTGACAACAGGTTCTTTGCTAGTATATTCCAGTGTTGATTTAGTCTTTCTTTGTATCTTGCACTTGAGCTGCGGATTTCATCTTTAACAGAGCTGATCTTCAAGTCCGTAAAGATGTCATCATTTCGTACGAACCAAGGAGCATTCACAATTATCCGTAGGATTTTTGCTTGTGTTCTTTCCATAATAGCTATATTGGATTTAGCAGCAGTACCCCATAGCTCTATGCCATAGGTCCAAATAATTTACCGTTAATAATTAAGTATACTTCTTAAACTAGAACGTTAGCAATAATCGGCAAAGAAATTCTCTAATATTTAAGGAGAAATCACATCTATCGTCTACAAATAAGTTATTAATGTACGAACAAGTAATCGCACCTAAAATATTATACGCCTGCTCGGTTTGGTCTAATAGCAGCCTGAATAATAGTAATATAAATAAATTACAGCGATTATAAAATCACCGCCTCAGAATTGTATACCGAATAAAAGTAAGTATACGCGCGTTAAAACTACGCGCAACATATTAAATTATTCTTATGTACAAGAAACAATTAAGAACGGTACTTAAAATTTTTTCGATATATGCAGTATGTCTACTGATAAAAATGTCGAGAAAGTCGGTGATTACGATTATAAATCGCTACAACACAGGTTCGAAAATTACATAGACGAATAAAACACATTTTACTTCGACGCGATAATATATATAATTTTTACGTAAATTCCGGCAATTTATTTATATCAATAATTACTAACATTTTTAACTTTATACAGTATTGTTTAATTATTTATTAAGTTATTAATTAAAATGCTTGCGATGCAGGTTTTTTGCGGAAATAACACTATTAACTAAGTAAGTTTTATTATTTATTCAGTTCGCGTATATTTAAATTATGGTTAATCATACATTGTTTCTGTATAACTATTTTATAAATTGTGGTTTTTCTTTTTTTCATGCGCCAATAAAATTAAAAAAAAAATAATAATAATTAAGAATTATATATAGAGTTGAAATTTTGCGAAGTTTATTAGTTGTGTGCGCACAGACTTAATTTTTTCAAAATACAATTGTTCGAAAAAAACAAAAAAAAAACCTAGGGATACTAGTATAATACTATAGGTTATCAAGACCATGCAAACACGTAAGATAATAAATGTACGAACGATCAAATTATATTATTAGATATTTAATAAATGCTTAAACGATATTAGCTAATATCACCGTGTTTCGTCCGATTGTTCAATATATACTTTTTTTTTTTCACGTTAAACGGAAAATGTTTAACGTAAGCGAAAAGTAAATTCGGAGAATCAAAATCATTGATATCGAAGTTTAAAAATAAATTTCAATTGATAATACCAGGTCAGTAGGTTAAACAGCTACATAACATCTCTCTAGATCGTCCCGTTGAATAATATTATTATTAAACGGCTCTAAAATATCGTTCTATTATTTCGCTTGACGTATGAATATCTATAATCGAGCTAAGTTTTCAATTACGACCGCGTTTACATGTAGAACGTATATAAAACATTCGAATACACGCTCCATTTAATGATAGAAGAAAAAAAACGACTTCAATAATCAATGATATTTTATATACACGCATGTATATACAATATATATAAATATTAATAATAAATAATGATAATAATGACAACGTTAACAGCAACAGTAATAATAATAAGAGAAAAGATCATAAGTTTCCGTAATCGATAACGGTTAGTTTCGTTTATTATAACAATATCATCGATTAAACTCTTCCACGTTTTGCGATTTATAACAATGATCACATTTCCTCGCGTGTTTCTGAAGCAAATACACAAATGCATCTGTGTAAATCGAGTGATATTTGAAATATTTATCTTCAATAAGGGGAAAAAAGAATTGACAGGACAATAAAATTAAGAATAATATTAAAGTTAAAGAAACAAAATGCTCGAAATATAATGTTTGAAAAGGCATGTTAAAAGTTGATAGCAATTTGAAACTTACGATTTTAGTACTGCCCACAACTGTACACCCTGAAATGAGTTGGTTGGTTCAAGATAAAAAAAAAGTTAAGATATATATATATATATATATACATCTTCAATCCAAATCAGCAGACAATTGGAATTTTACACCGAAATACATTTTGAAATGCACACACATACATGCATATATAGCGACACACACACACACACACAAAAATATGTATATATATTTTACGAAGAGATCCGCAACTGTATATATCCTGAAATGAGTTTGTTGGTTCAAGATAAAAAAAGTTTAAGATATACGTGTTTAATTAAAATCAGTATAGCTGGATACTCATATACACGCATATATATATATATATATATATATATGTGTGTGTGTGTTTCAAAAAGAGATACGTAATTTTATATCCTGAAATGAGTTCGAACGTTCAAGATAAAAAAAATGTTAAACTACAAGCCTTTAATCAAAATCAGCAGAATTTTACACTGAAACGCGTTCTGAAATACACATACACGTATAGTTATATATATATATATATATATATAAAATTAACAAAACAAAATAAAATCGAAGTTAATCACTAAAAATTTTTTTATTATATAAGCGCGAAGCTTTTCGACTATAAAGTCATTTTCAAGCTATTGAGCTATAACTTAAAAATGACTTTATAGTCGAAAAGCTTTGCGCTTATTTAATAAAAATTTTTTAGCGACTAACTTCGATTTTATATTGTTTTGTTAATTCATAAGATCATTACTCTCCAATACATCAACATTATATATATATATATATATATATATATATATATATATATATATATATATTTATATATATAAACTGCGGAGTTGAAGAGCGATATGTGAACATTATCAGAACACGGTACGAATCGGCTTCAATGAAAGTCAAGCTATGGAAAAGAACTGCGGAAATACATCTAAAAAGAGGTGTGCGACAAGGTGACACTATCTCACCAAAATTATTTATATCAGCCTTTGAAAGTATATTCAGAAAACTAAGCTGGGATTCAAAAGGCATAACAATAAACGGTGAAAAACTTAATCACCTACGATTCGCAGATGACATCGTTATAATAAGAAGGAATCAAGAAGAATTAGAATCTCTGCTGAACGAACTTCAAACTGAGTATAGAAAAATAGAGAATAAATAAACAGAAAACGAAGGTTATGACTAATAATATGGATGGTATGTCAGCCAAGATAAATGGGGAGCACATCGGCCAGGTACATAGCTACTTTTATTTAGGACAGGAAATAACTACAAAGGAGAAAATTAATAGTGAGTATTTAACATCAACCGTCTCCTACATTGTACAAAGACCAAATAGGCGATCGAATCGTTTTTTAGTGAGCCTCGTGCACGAACAAACCTCGGTTTAAGTTCTCCGTTGCCGTCAGCTTTCCGATTGTATAATTCTCTTTTGAACATATTTCCCTGTATGAATATATACTTTGATAACAGATATTTCTTTAATAAGTTGCTTCACGAACATATTTTGCGATGAGAACAGGAGTTTCGCTGTTGTCTATTCCAGTGGTTCTAGATTGTTATTATGTGGTGGGTGTTTGGTATATGTGTTCCTTTACTAATATACATGTAGTATATACGTTAAGGTTTATATTGTATTTATTAATTTGTTAAAGATTATTCATCCGTTTATTTCGAGTAAGATTGTGTGAATGGGGTATGAATGATGTATGTTTTAATAAGTGTGAGACTTGTGAATGCGTGTAGTTTTTTATGGTGTGTTTAATAGGTGCGAGGCTGGTGAATGTGTTTAATGTATTTTTTTTTACTTTTAATTTTATAATTCAGAAAATAATTATTTATTGTATTATTTTATTTATAAGCCTACACTATAATTGATTTTTAGCTGTTGTGTGTGGCTTCATTAAATAAATAAATAAATAAAAATATGCAGAGAGAGATACGAAAGAGAATATCTCTCGCATGGGCTGCATTTGGGAAGTTATCCAACATATTTCGGAACAAAGATATACCGAACAGTTTGAAAAGCAAACTTTATACCCAATGTGTCTTACCGATGTTAACATACGGAGCAGAAACGTGGAGTTTCATAAATTGAATAATTATGAAAATCAAGAAAACGCAAACAGCTCACGAAAGGATAATACTGAACGTCAAGTTAAAAGACAGAAAAACCATTACTTGGATCACGGAGCGCCTAAAATTGGCTGACGCGGTGGAGCGAATATCAAAATTAAAATGGACTGGACACGTGCCATGTAGACATGACGGCAGGTGGAAAAAACATATACTGCAATTGTGCCCATTGTAACACGGTGGGGAGATGACGTTGTCAAAGATGCAGGGATCAATTGGATTCGAATGGCATAAAACCGGAATCGTTGGAAACGTCGGGGACATGCCTACACCCAGTAGTGGGTTGATATAGGCACAACGTTATAACGTGATATACGTTTACGAACAACTGTATATCATGAAATGTGTTTGTTGTTTAAAAATAAAGAAAACTAAGATAAAATCGGTATATCTACACACACACACACATACAGACGCATACATATATATACATTATATGTTTTACGAAGATATGTGCAATTGTATATTCTGAAATGAGTTTGTAGGTTCAAGATAAAAAAAATTTAGATAAAAGCCTTTAATCAAAATCAGTACATAATTAGAATTTTATATTGAAAGTGTCTAAAATGCACACACACATACATATAATATAATTATATGTATGTATGTATGCATTTTACAACACATTTCAATATAAAATTCAAATTATGACCTGATTTTGATTAGATATATATCTTAACTTTTTAATTTTGAACCAACAAACTCAGTTCAGGATATATAGTTGCGGATATCTTCGTAAAACATATATAGCTAAAGTCTAAATAAACAAATATGTACACTATATATAATCTATAATATATATATATATATATTAAAATCACTACTCTCGGATATATCAACATATTATATATATATATAAAAATTATTTACGAAGAGATAAAAACATGTAAAGATATGTCAAATGATATATGATTTGTAATATTTCTCTCAGTTAGTTTCATCCTTGGTTTTGTTAATAATTCTGATAATAATGATGATAATAAAACGGATACCGTAGTAAAAATACGACATATTTAGTAATTTCTCGAAATAATTATGAAATTACTTCACGTGGTTAAAAAGAAAAGATTGTTTTTTATTTATTTATTCTGTTTTGATGTGAAATACACGCGCATAAATATGCATTAAATATTCTAACTAACCAAGAACATTTTTAACTTTATGTTTTAAACGAAGATAACATTCTAAGATAACCTGTTTACGGACACACTATTAATATTGGAAAAAGTAACGTAATCATTTGTGTAATCATTTTTTTTTTTTGATTAAAAAAAAAACGACAGAAAAAAACGAATTTCTTTTCACCTCGTAGTTTTTTATTTTTATCTCGATCAGTGTCGAATGAAACGAGCTATAAATTAAAAAAAATCCAAGTAAAGATACAAATGGATGCGATAAATTAATCCTATCTAGTGGATGTTGTAATTTGGGTAACCACCACGTTAACATCGGCGTGTATTTTCTACTCGTGGAGAATCTAGGAAACAATGTCACGCGCAAAAAAAAAAAAACACTTAACCGGTTATTTGGTTAACGATTGTTTGGTTAACGAACAATTACGCAAAATACTGGACGTTCATGAATATTTACCCAAGGAGACATAAATAAACTTCTCCTGATGGTTTCATTATCATTTTTACAGACGTCTCAACAAATTACTTTTATCAGATAATTCTTCGAACGTATATTTATTTCTACCGATTAACACGTAATTACCAGAATAATGCGAGATTCGATTATAAAACAAAAATTCAATTTTTAAAGTTGTCCACAATTTTAATCTTAAAATTTGGTCGATAATTCGTGATAAATACACGTTTTTAAACTTTTCAAGTATTTTGAATCAAATATAAAATTCCAGAATTCGTCGATAACTTTTGAACAAATCGAACCCAGGTAAACTTACTTTAATAACGTTTGATTGTCAAATTACATATATATATATATATATATATATATATATATATATATATATATAATATTTTGGAATAATCTCCGTAAGAACTGTTAATTTCTTTTTCTAACATAAATTTAATACAATCCATATTCAACGGGCATAACGCGTTAAGTACGGCGGTTTTCCGTCTAATCGCCGAAGTTAAGCAACGGTACTTGGATGGGTAACTGCCGGCTCAGTGTGTTGTGTGTTCTTGGTGTCTACCAATTTGCCTGGCCCGTGCGAAAGATTAGGCTATTTTCTCCCCAATTTATCGATTGGGGAGACCTACGTCCAGCAATGGACCGATATAAGTTATATATATATATATATATATATATATATATATATATATATATATATGCCGTCTGGATAGCCGAGTGACTAGAACACGGATTTCTATACGGAAGGTACCGAATTCGAATACGATCGACGATGCAAAAATTATCATAATAAATTGAAAATATAAATAATCATAGCGTTATCGCGTAAAAGGCAATGGAAAACCACCACGCACATATGCGCGCTAATAACAATATACTACACTGCAAAAATACACGGAGTTGCATTATGTCGTGACAACAAAGCGATTACAATGTGTGTGTCTATCTGTGCTAACGCCATATTATGATTGCCCTGTACAAAATATGTATAGGTAACAAGTGGCCTACCTCCGATACGGAGACGGCACTTAATGATTATATATATATATATATATATATATATATATATATATATATATATATATATATATAGCTTTGTAGTGTGGCAGCATGGTTTTAGCATTTCGCTCGCACGACCTGATTTCGAATCATATTGGAAAAGAGAATTTTTCATATTAAAAATACCTCTAGCCGATTCGGTTATTCATCTAACTTGTCGGTAAATAAGTACCAGGTTTCTGAAAAAGTAAAGAATGGTGGAAGATAATGGCAAATCACCCGTATCGGCTTGCCAGAGGGCGCCGTTTGGTTTGTCCTCTGTCAATTGCCTAGGCGACGACATTTACAGACTTTCGAAGTTGAGAGAACTTTACATTACTTTACATATATTTAATTACTAGAAATTACCCTAATACACACTGTCTCTTTCTTTTAATATGTTTATATATTAGTATAGTGTATATATATATATATATATATATATATATATATATATATATATATATATATATATATATATATATATTATATATATATAAAATATATATATATATATAATATATATATAATATATATATATATATATATAATATATATATAAAATATATATATATATATATAATATATATAAATATCCGTCCGTTATTTCAGCCACGCCCCTAATGCAACAAAATGTAATTTATATTGCGTGTTTGATAGTGAAGGTACATTACGTGTTAAATTTTAAACGATTTGGCACAGACCACTGTTTGATACTTTTTAAAACTGTAAATTATTGTAATTTCTGTCCTATTTGTGCTACCAATGCGAAACAACGCTCAGAACGGATCCGATAATATAGACTATAAATTAATATAGGCTATACATTTTATTATTATTGCTTTAATAGTTTTTGAGTTAAATCGGAACAGACAGACAAAAATTTCAAAAAATAGATTTTCCGTTTATACGTGATAAAAATAGCCCAGTACGGTGATTATAATGAAAATATTCTCAAATCATAGACAGACACTACAGTTTTATATATTACCATAGATATAAATAAGCATTATCTATCGTAATTTTTCCTGCGTGTTGGATTTCCACCGTTTGAAATAGATGGTACTGCCCAAGTTAAATACCACATCGTTTATGTTTCATTAGATTACGTTTTTCGAGAGTATGAAGGATAATATTTTTTCATGTCACCGCGTAATATTCAGTTTCCGCTTTATATGCGCATTCATTCGTATAATATAATTTAAATAACGGGATATGCTTTGAATACTTGCATTCCAACGAATATAATTGCGAAAATAGTAATAATAGCCTGGAGTCTCTTATAAAAATCGTTTAAAAAAATAAGTAAAGGTTTATCTTTACTTATATTATCGGTGGTATAGTCGTTATTGCGGTTTGCTGACTAACTCGATGAAGGTCGAAAATACGATACCAACTTGCGCAATTAAAGCTTTTTGTTATCATTCAACTCTTAACTGTCACCGATAAGGCAATATCACTTCATTCCGTGTAATAACATGTGAGCGCGCCTCGAATCCCATTTTATGTACAGATATAACGTACAATGGGCTAGTTTAATGTATAATGAGCACGTCACGAAGTTCGGTAATAAACAATACGACGATAATAATGACACATATAAAGTCAGATCTTTAATGAAATATACAAATATTTCAAAGAACAAAGCGAAATATACAGTCTATTTCGAAAAATTTTACGAAGTAAATTATATTATCTATTTTCTTGTAACATTCGGAGGAAAAAACCTAAACTCATTAACTCCACGAGATTGACGTGGTTCCTTATCGCATAAAATTTTGAAAATAATGGTTTAAAATTTAAAAATAAAAGAAACTAAAAAAATTTAGTCAGTATATAATTCCCGAAAGCGACTAATCGTTTCACCATATAATGACGTTATTACGAACAATTTAACCGATTTTATTATAAAAACCTGCTTGTTGAAGAAAATTTTATGTCCTTCTTCAACGTTGAGTTTTCTATTTCACAAATTTATCGATTTCTATAGATCCCGCGAGGATAGGTACGTATAATTAAAATAGAGGCGCTAAATAGAAATTATTTCAAACAGGATAAATGATGTAGTTTAATAATAATAATAATACTAATAATTTGAAAAGTGTAGAATATAGTGATTCTTATAAAATAAACAAAAAAAAAATTAAAATCACTAAACTTTTAAAATGAAAAATTGTAACGCGTTTCGGCTGTTAAGCCATTATCCCGCGAACATAAAAAAAATAATATATAAACATATATACAATTTATAAAAAATATAAAATGTAAGAAACGCTAATTTAGATATATAACTGACAGAAATTATCAAAAATTGAAAAACCAGTGTTCATAAAATAATGTGATAGTGAATGCGGTAAACAACACAATCTATTCACTATGGGATTATTTAATATATAATGTTTTTCAATTTGGTAATTTTTGTAATATTTGTATTAGTGTTTTTTACATTTTATAATTTTGATAAATTTTATGTGCCTTTATATTTTACCTTTTGATTCACACGATAATTGCTTAACAGCCGAAGCTTTGAGATTTTTCATTTAAAAAGTTCAGTGATTTCGTTCCTTTGTTGTCGTTTATTTAATAATAATAAGTAATAAACATACCGAGAAATTAAGTTTAAAAATATATTTACATAATACCCAAACAATGTTAACATAAGGCGTCCGTCGTATATACACCGTATAAACAGGATGTGAAAGTATTCGGAATAAATTCTACACGCGAAATGTTACGAATAATTCCGAGAGGTGGATCATCATCATGCGAGTAGTTTCAATTGAAACTAATCGACAAGTCAAATTCCCATTTTATTTTTACTCTTTTTTACATTACATAATAACGGGCAATTGCGAATGACCAAAAAAAAAAAAAAAAAGTAAAGAGGGATAGAAAAAGAGGCAAAGATAATAAACGATTTATCGACCGTGATATTTAATTTAATTGAAGTTAGTTAAATAAAATTACATACGTACCCAACTGAAAAATAACAATAATAATAAGCACCCTATTATTACCGTTGGCCATTATTCGTTTAATTATATACCAACTTAAAACAGGAACAGGAGTAACGAATTCGAAATTAGCTAACTGTACATTTTCAACGCTCGCAGTTCTATTACAAAAGACAATAACTTTCGCACGCGCGACACACATGTATAATTACGAAAAAATGTTACTTCAAAGACATAACGTGTACAATAAATATCTGAAAATAATTAAACACATAAACAGGAACCATACGGCAAACACAAACGTAGAGGAAGAATCTGAAGATAACAGATGTCCCAAAATTATAAAAGACAAGGTTAATGATATTTAACATAAACATCTTGAAAAGCGTAAAAATTAGCAACGCTGGATTACGAATAAACGAATGTAAACAGATGGAAACGAAAATGACGCTAAACAGGATAAATCAAGCACGGGAAAAATGTGACATGAAAGTAAACGTTAAAAAAAACAAAGACCATCACATAAAAATATGAATCTCGAGTTAAAAATTGGGAAAGAAACGGTAAAGACAGTAAAATCGATATTTAGGCCGTACTGTCAACGAATGACGGTCGAGATATAAAATCGTATCAGAATGGATAAATAAAGCTTCTAGAAAAACCCTAAAGCCCGCACTGAAAGATAGAAAGCTCAAAATTAAAAAACAGATAAATAGTGCGACGTCACGTCCGTCTTGAAATATTCAGCTGAAACACGGACACTAAATTCAGAAAACGTTAAAAGGTTAAATACACTCGAAATGCGTGGACACTGAAACGGAAAAAATGAGTGTCGTCAGAAGGAATATTTATACTTACAATTCAAGAAAGAATACAGAGGAAGAAGATACGAGGAAGAACGAGACTAGAAATGACGACAATTAGTTTTAACAACGTGGGAAAACTGATAGAAATAATTAAAGCAGCTAGAAAAGGAGAAAATATGAAACTACGACCATGTATGCAATCTTCTGACTAGAATACGTTACGTGAGAATAATATATATATATATATATATATATATATATATATATATATATATATATATATATATATATATATATATATATATATATATATATATGTTTTATTCGACGATTGTGACTAGCCTATTATACATTATTTTCGCGTACAAAATGGGCTAGAATTCAAGCCACTAAATTACAATCAACTCAAGTGCGTATACATATAATGTTATATGGAGAGTAGGTTTCTATTGCTTTTTTTGAGGTAATTAGGGGTTATATGATAATGAAAAACTTTACGTTGTATGTAAGCTACGATCGAACCTTGACTGTTAGGTCGGTAGTCGAGCGTTCTAGCAACTATGCCACTGCGGCATAGATACATAAAATATATAAATAATATAAATATGTGTATATAATTTAAATGTATATGTACATAAAAAACATATATATATATATATATATATATATATATATATATATAATTACATACACACATTCATTATTTGTAATTTCATCTAAAAATAACTTATTAGCAGTTTAATTTCTGAAACTGAACAATTCTCAAATATTAAAAAAAATCAATGTCGATGTATTGGAGAGCAGTGGTTTTACGAATTAACAAAAAAATAAAATAAAACAAAACTAATCGCTATAAAAATTATTTTATTAACGCAAAACTTTTCGATAATTACGTCATTTCCGAGCAATTATAAATTTATAGTGATTAACTTGTGTTCTCATTTTGTTTTGTTAATTAAAAAAAATCAAATATGTAAATAATAAAATGACGATATTAATTGAAATATGTCTACATAAATAACGTTTATGCGAGATTTTTTTTTTATTTTACAATATAACCGTATAAATTTTACGTTTTAATGTTTCTCCGTTTTAAGCTCGTATGTATATATATATATATATATATATATTTTTTTAAATATTACAATCATATAACAGTAAGTAAATTTATATAGAGATAATGAACACGCGAATGTCGTGTAGCCCGTCCAGTACAGAGCCCCGTAATTGTAAGATTATTTGAACTTTCCGACGTTGGAAATTTAAGTAAAGAGAAAACGTGAAAATTCCATGTATGTTTTTTTAAACTTTTAATTGTAGAGAAAAAGATGCTATCAATTAATGATCGAAATACAATAAAGGAATTACTCAAATGGTTTTACACCATACATATCCTCTCATCCGTGCGTATAAACCGAATATATATTTTGTGACAAGCCTTGAAATGTGGTGCTGGAGGAGGACTGCTGCGAATATCTTAGACAGCTCAAAGAACGAATGATTCTGTTCTACATTAATTAAATCGGAAACACCGATTACTAACAGTAGTATATGAACAGATACTGAAGTTTTTTGGGCACAGCACGCGTGCAGATATGCGAAAAATTGTTGCTCAATGGAAATCGCTAGGCAAAAAAAACTATCAGCAACAAGGTGGATAGACGGAATTGTCAAGATGACTGGACTGAATTTAGAACCGTCAATCAGGCTGGTATATAATCGACTAGGTGATTGCGGCCAATTCATAGTCCCTACACATCGAACACGCTGTCAGACGAATAAGATAAGATATATCCGTATATAGTCGTCGTGGTAGTCTAGTGGCTAGAGCGCGAACCTGTATACAAAAGGTGTATCGAGTTCGAATACGATCAGTGTCGCAAAAATTATCATAAAAAAATAAAATATAAATAATCCTGATATTATCGCGTGGAAGGCGATGAGAAACCATCACGCACAACAGTAATAATATAGTACACTATAAAAACATGCGGGACTGCACTGTGTCGTGATAACAAAGCTATTACAATCAGTTGTCCCGGATGTGTGTGCCTGCCTGCACTAACGCTACATTATGATTGCCTTGTACCCTACTTTGTACAACAAAATATGTATACTCCGATACGGAGAGTGGTTTAATGATGATGTGTGTATTGCAGTGTGTTTGCATTTTTTTTTTGTACATTTTTCTTTACAGTTTTTGCATAACTACAAATGTTTGCCAAATCAATATTAACTTTTTCGCATTGTTTCGTTTATGTATAAGAAAATTCATCTCACTATAACTAATAATGATACAACAATGGTTTTGCAGTTAGTGTGCTTGGGTGACGGCATCCCTACGAACAGCTTCTTAAAATGTTTCAACGGTTCGTAGTAAGTTATTAATGAAATACATGGATGAAGTCGACTGTCCATCAAAATTCATTCGAATGCTTTCCTACTATATTAAGGTAATAATGCAAACACTACGTTGCTCCAAGATCGAGAATCAGAGTCGTTTCAAATAGGTACAGAAGTCAAACTGTATTAGCTCTAGCGATTTTCACGATGAATATGACATTCATACACATACTTGCACTTAAGAAACTAAATTTCAGGAATATAATAATGAACAGCAGATTTTATGATGGTGGTTCAATATAACCTACGAGTATTCACAAGAAATTAGCCATCGATCGAAAAGGATGGAAATACGCGGTTATAAATAACCTACAATGTTCGGACTAAAAGTTCGAGTCATTGCAGAAAGGAAAAACGTAACCTTCTACTCACGACGAGAGTAAACTTCAGCAATACCGCCGTTCTTAAGTGTGGTGAATAGATACATAGATAAAAAGTGTATTTATAAAAGAAATACACGTTTAAAAAAATAACGAAATTAATATAACGCATTCCGAACAATGGTCTTACTACATATACCAAATTCGAAATGTGCCAAGTTGCTCGTCTAATTAAAATAAAAAAAGTACAGGGAAAATCAACAACAAAAATGTATGGTATGTAGCAAAGGAATGTGCCGTGAGAACCGGGCTACTTAGTCACTTCAGGACGTATCTCGATAGTGTATACTCGGAAAATGAGTGGACAAAGAAAAAATACGCGCTACAATCTACAAGAAAATTCTGAAACGACCCAAAACACGACTCGAAAGATTAAATAAAGTTCATCACCGTGTTATAATGTTATATTTATGTTTTCTTTATTAAAAGAAATTTCAAATTAGTGAACACTCTTATTATATTCTCGGTACTCCTACATGGAGCGGAGACGTGGACCTTACGAGAAGCAGATAAACGAAAAATCGATGCGTTCGAAATGTGGACTTGGCGGAGAACGCTAAGAATTCCATGAACGTCAAAACGCACACATTCGATTATAGATCAATTAAGAATTAATCAACGGCTCTCCGATATTTGCCAACAAAAAATCTTAAAATACTACGGACATGTTATGGGGAAACGAAACGACAGTTTAGAAAAATACATTTTAACTGCACTAGTGCGTGGAACAAGACCACGAGGAAGGTTACCAAGACCGTGGCCGGACACGGTAACAACACTGAGCGATCAAACCCGAAACATATAATGAAAACCAGTCAAAATATAAGTTGCTGGAGACAACAAGAGGTCATGCTCGAACGACTACAATAATAATTATACGTTATGTATGAATGTGTATACGAGGGTGAAGAGTTTGCGAATTACAATAAAGCATATTGATAGAATGTATAACTTTTCCTTATATTTTCCATCTATAAATTTCAATGCTTATAGCGATTTTTGAAAAAATTATTATTAACATTTTTAAAGCACATCATTAGTAAACTTTAATTTTAATGAATATAATTTTGTACGAGGCCGTCAATTGTCCTGTTTCCGGTAATAGAATTTATAACGTTCCCAATGTTTTACTTTTGTTCAATAATTTAGGGTTTGATTTCGAATACAATTTTAATCCAATAAAACGAAAAACTTATTAGTTTTATTCACATCATTTTATTAACAGACTAAATCGTATTCGGTTGAATTATTCGCCGTTTTTGTGGTAGTGAAATAATTATAGGATCGTATTTACTCGTAATTAGACGGAAACGATGTTAGGCTTGTTTGGAATATTCCAATAGGTTAGCTTTGTTTTAATTTGAATGTCATTGTACATATAATTAAAAACAATGAAGAGCGTCATGAATTATCTGATTTTGTGTATTCGATAATTATATTAATTTGTGTACGTTCAGAAAGTTTTCGTTAATTCTGTCGAATTGAAACTAAAAATAACACATTCAAACATATATATATATATTACACGTGAAAGTAAGAAAAAAACGTGACCAATTAATTTCTGTGTAATTGAGGTGGCAAACAATGTAAAATGTAAAACGCAAGTATAAAACAAAGACAAGTTTGTTCGCTAATTAATTTTCATTCATCATCAAAAATATTTGATTGAATTTTTTTCGTTTATCTGCTTCTCGTAAGGTCCACGTCTCCGCTCCATGTAGGAGTACCGAGAATATAATAAGAGTGTTCACTAATTTGAAATTTCTTTTAATAAAGAAAACATAAATATAACATTATAACACGGTGATGAACTTTATTTAATCTTTCGAGTCGTGTTTTGGGTCGTTTCAGAATTTTCCTGTAGATTGTAGCGCGTATTTTTCTTTGTCCACTCATTTTCCGAGTATACACTATCGAGATACGTCCTGAAGTGACTAAGTAGCCCGGTTCTCACGGCACATTCCTTTGCTACATACCATACATTTTTGTTGTTGATTTTCCCTGTACTTTTTTTATTTTAATTAGACGAGCAACTTGGCACATTTCGAATTTGGTATATGTAGTAAGACCATTGTTCGGAATTATTTTATTTATTAATTAAGGGCAATTTTTATTTGCTAGTTTAAATAACTTATTTGTGTATAATACGAATTCGATAGTGCAGCTGATTATATATTTTTTTTAAATATTTTACAAGTGTAGATATATTAATATTAAGATCAAGGATTAAAATTTTTGAATTGGTGCTATCGGGAAACGCATGAGAAATATAGTTAGAATAATTCAATAACCCCAACTGAAACGTTACTGTTCACAAGATTCTTGCATTAAAAGTTCCATCCAATATAAAATGATGAAATAGATTTCAAATGTGATGCTAGGAAAAAACTTCCTTAAATATCTGGCATCGTGAGGAACATTAACACTTTGATAAGGAGGATGTTTGACAACTTTCATATTCTATAATAGTTTAGAAAACCGATACAAAAAAAAAAAAAAAAAAAAAAAAAAAAAAACAAGAGAAGAAAAAAGGAGGATAATTTAGCATGAATAAGTGCGTGTGTGGAAAAATGAGAATTGTCGGGCAATAGCTCTTATATTTCCTATAGAGCTACAACAAATGATCCGATGGCGTGAAAAGACAACCAAGCTTGCTATAATTATTGATGTGAAAAAAATGAAATGAGATTCATCATAATTAGGTGCCGTCACCGTATCGAAGGTAGTCTACTACTTACCTATACATATTTTACTGTAGTGTCAGTAGCGTACAAGACAACCAAAATATGGCGTTAGCGTAGATAGACACACACAATCCCGAGAGAACTGATTGTAATCGCTTTTAGCTCCGTGTTTTTGTAGTGAACTATAATCATTACTAGCACGCATATGGTGTTGTGCGTGGGGGTTTACCACTGCCTTCCACCGGACAATATCAGAGTTATTTATATTTTTATTTTCTGATGATAATTTTTGCGTCATCGATTGTATTCAAACTCGGTACCTTCTGTATAGAAGTCCGTGCTCGAGCAGACTATCTAGACGACTTTAGAATAAAAAAAAGGAAGCAACAAAGCAGGAAAACACCAGTCATTCGGGATAGAACTCTAACCTGTCGATTTTAATCCTGGCACAAGGTTGTGGTGGTTTTTTTAATTAAGGGGACAATTGTAAATCGCCAAGATACTGTAGCCTGTTGCCGACAGTGCCAAGGTTGCCTTACTACAAACGCTCATTCAATGTCACTACTGAAATCACCAGATCTTTTCAGCTAGTAACACCTCTTAGTTTGCGATCGATTATTAGTTATTCATGGCAGACCTATATGTCCACAGAACGTTCAACTATTCGCTACCTGTGGACACACACAGTTACGGTTGAAGCTCCCATGTACCCCATAGGGAATTATATACGTATTATATACATGTATACATAAATATATCATCTTGTAACAATAATGATTTACACTCCGTTCTAATTACTTTATTTAGAATAAAAAAACATGGACTTTTTAATGAAAAAAAAAAAACTTGAGTTCACAGCTACTTATCTGATTGGTCGATAATTAGCTTGCTGGGGAAGTTAAGAAGCACGGAAATGCAACAACAAACTACTTTTAATTGGTTTTCCCATGATGTAGGTTAGAAATTCCTTTATCAATCTTTGCTAAAGCGATATTCCCGGCCAACTTCATATACAGGGCACTGAAGTTTAGACAATCAATTACAATAATTTTAAGCTGTTATATTTTACGATCTTATTAAATCGATTACTTTTTTGGAAGCCATGTTAACTTAATTATCTACAAGTTTTATAATCGCGAATGTTAACGAAAAACATGAACATAAACCGAGATAAAAAAAACAAAACAAAACAAAGAATTTATTAGAGTTCTATCGAAATAAACACCATATTCGTGATATTAAACGAAGCGTGTAATTACAATCATTAGACATTGAAACGGGTAAATTTCACCTAGGACGAACGAATTTCTAAAATAAATATCCAGAACCGTGTTACAAATTTCGTCTGCAAACAGCATAACGGGAGACGACAATGAAATACCAAAATAAATAACTTCATATTAAAGGGGACAAGATAAACAGAGCATACTAATCGTGCTACTAGAACAATACTTTCCGACCATTAATAATAAATACGTCAACGTATTAACATGTTTTCTAGTAAAAAAAAATAGTAAAGAAAATTATGTTGCAGCATATCGTACAAAAACTATTGCTAGCTTAGAGAATTAAATAAAACTGTCTCTATTGATATAATTCTATTTACAGAACAAAAATAAACGCTAATGATGAAAACATAGCGTAGGTGATCAAAGAAACTTTTGGGGACAATAAAACTAAACGCCACGCTACGTTATCGCCAAATAAGTATAATGATTTTATCTAGTCAACGGGATATGATTATTCAAAACTCATACATACGAATATCTCAACATAATACATAACCAACACTACAAAAAACACTGCTGTAAGTTACTACCAAACTTACGAAAGATTACACAAAACGTGAAGTCTAACGTGAAATACTATATATATATATATATATATCATCCATTAAGTGTCGTTTCCGTATCAGAGGTAGGCGACTACTTATCTGAACATAGTTTGTTGTACAGTATAAGTAGCGTATAACGTAGGAAAACAAACATACCCGGGAAACTAATTGTAATTTCTTTGTTATCACGGCACAATGCAGTCCCACATCTTTTTATTTGGTAGTGTACTATCGCGCGTATGGTATTGTGCGTGTTAGTTTACTACTGCCATTAGGATTATTTATATTTTATTTTCTGCTGATAATTTTTGCGTTGTCCATCGCATTCGAACTTGGTACCTTCGTATAGAAGTCTGTGCTCTAGCCACCAGGCTATAAATTACTATATTTGAATTAAATTGTGGAGTAGGCGTTACTCCATTGAAACAGTTAATTTTTATTAAGCGTGCATTTCCTGTTTTGTTCCAGTAAACACTAAAGATAAATTAACACACTATTGAAACCTTCAGTGAGCGCTTAGATAATTGCGTTATACCTATCTCAACCCACTGCGGAGTATAGGATTTTCCC
Source organism: Coronaproctus castanopsis (assembly GCA_032883995.1). Lineage (NCBI taxonomy): Eukaryota > Metazoa > Arthropoda > Insecta > Hemiptera > Monophlebidae > Coronaproctus > Coronaproctus castanopsis. Next base: position 134,673,435 of record CM065052.1, on the reverse strand, counting down.
AAACATTTCCAAAGTTACCTATCTTATATGACGCGAATCAAATTGATTCCAGTTACTTTCACAATGTCGTCTCTCCATCTAGTCATGGGTCTTCTTTGTGACGACGATTAATCGACTGCAATACACGATTGGTCCATCTATTGTCATCTCATCTGGAAATATGTCCTGCCCATTTCTATTTTGCTACGCGTTTTACTGCAACTACTAATTTAGTTTGTTATCTAATCTATGCAATGTTCTTGTGATCTCGGAGTTCGATATTAAGGATGACTGTTTCGTGCGCCGTTTGAGTTTCGTGTAGTTATTTGTTCCGCCAGCTGCGTATGTTAGAGCTAGCAGCACACATTAACTTTATTTTTAGTTCTAATTATATATAATATATATAATATATATATATAATATATATATATAATATATATATATATAATATATATAAAAAAGGAAAAATCGGGCTACGAAACAAACAATATAGGAAAGAAAAGTATTAATATGAATGTATGATTTTTAAAAAACGCAAAAAAAGTTAAACAATCGTTTCAACTGCATGATTACGAATGAGTACGGTTGACTTTAACTTTATAACTTTTTCTACTAATAGAATTTTTTCTCTAAAGGGGAAAGTAAACGCTTTAATTCAATTAACCAAATGAAGCACATAAAAAATGGACTTCTCACTTTTTGAAATTAGTCCAACTGATCCCAAGGCCATATGAGTTTGCCAAAAAAAAAAAAAAAAATAAAAAAAAAATAGAAAAACAGTTTCAAAACTAAACAAAACACATTTTGGATGATTTTTAAACTATTTAACATTAATGTTAATAATGTTTTAACCAACAGACAGACGGAATCAATTGAATCGTAAAGCAATTTTGAATGAATACCAACTTAATCGAGTTATTATACCCCATCTATTTAAAAATTTCGAGCGTACCGTTATATATATATATATCACGAGCATGATGCGCTTATATCAATCCACTGCTGAATGTAAGCGTTCCGTTTTTCTTTCATGTGTAGCGATCACGGGCCTCGTTTATCCATTTCACACCGGCTGATCTCTGTATACCGTCCTGTCACCTTGTATCCGGCCGACAGCGAGTCCTGCGTCCTTCTCATGGAAGCCATTCTATTATTCGCTTCGTCCACCTGTCACTGTTTCTTCTTGCTACATGACCTACCCAATTCCATTTTAACTGCGCTACACGCCCGACTACATCCGACAATTTAGTCTGCTGTTTTACCACGTGTTGGTTTTCTGGTCTGATATATTGATGGCCAATATTAATCTTTCGTGGGCTCTCTGTGTCACTGCAAGTTTCTTAACGACATACTTCGTTAGACTCCATGATTTCACTCCACATGTAAGCACTGGAAGGATTTCCAAAAACTATCCCCGAGAGATGCGTTGGTTTTTTAATTTCCTTACGCAATGCTTCCTTCTCTGTGATGGCAATTTAACCTAGCTATATATCTTCAATGACCTGTTCCAGTATCGGGTCATCTAGTTTTATTTGTAACTTTTGAGGTGTATTTGTCATTACCTTCGTTTTATTAATATTTATGGTTAATCCTGCTTTTTTGGAACAGTTATGAAGGTCAGTTATAATTTCCTGTAAGGTACCAACATTATTACTAATCAACACAATGTCGTCAGCAAAACGCAAGTGACTAATTTTCCCCCATCAATATTCATACCTTTAGACTCTCAAGACAATTTTTTGAACATACGTTCTAAGGCTGCTACAAATAATTTCGGAGATATTGTGTCTCCTTGGCTGACGCCTATTTTTAACGGTATTTTGCTTGTTTTTTCCTCCAGATGTACTTGTATCATTGGCGAATTGTAAATATTTTTTATTATGTTGATGTATTCATCATCTATACCATTTTCTTCAAGCACTTTCAACACTGTCCATGTTTCCACAGTATCAAATGCTTTTGATAATCGATGAACGCCACGTGCAATTCCATGTTGTATTCCTTAGACGTTAAAATCCTCATAGTGTGAATGTGATCAAGCGTGCTGAAACCGGATCCAAAGCACGCCTGTTCGCACTGTTAGCAGTAATCCATTTGTTTTTTCATTCGATTTGCAATAATACTTATATAGAGCTTGTATAATTGGCCTGTAATTTTCTAGGCTAACTGTATCACCCTTTTTGTATATTAGGATAACATCTGTTTCATTCCATAATCAGGGGATAGAGTTCTCTTTAAATATTTCTTAAACAGGTTTTTCAGCAAACCTAAAATTTCCTCATTTCCTTCTTTAATGATTTCTAGGATTATACCATCCGGCCCGCTAGCTTTGTGATTTTTCATTTTCTTCAAAGCGTATTTGATTTCACTTGTTAATATATCCGTTAGGTTTCCCATATCCTCATTTATTGTTAATTTATCTTTTACTGTAGGCTTAACTTTTGTGTCATAGAGATCTGCATAGAATCTTCTTACCTCATTGGATAGTTCAGTTATGTCTGTAAGGATATCTCCATCACGATTTTTTAAATTCGTCAGCAGCTTAATTCCCATCGACAATGATTTTAGGCCCTCTGTTATGCTCAATTATTTCGCGAATTTTCTTTGTATTGTTTTGACGTATATCACTTCTCAACTGTTCTCTAAATAATTTATTCAATTCTGCCCACTCAGTTTGATTTTTATCTTTATCCACTTTCAGTTTCCTCCTTCGTGTCATTAAATCTTTTATCGCATCACTTATTTTATTATTTACCTTTTTTTGTACATGGTGCAACTTTAACCGCAGCTTCTTTCATTATTTTAGTAATCAGTTCAGATTGTTCATTTATTTCCAGTGTATCAATTTCTTCAGATTTCTGTATTTGTAATTTTAGTTCTTCTTGATATTTGCTTCTATCTTTTATTAATTTATCAGGGTTAACTAATTTTTATTTCTTTTTATTCTTTTTAACACTGATACATCCTGGATTTTTAATATACCTCTAACTAATCGGTGGTCGTTGCCGTTATTAACACTGTTCAATACTGTAACGTCTTGTTATGGAGAACTTCTATTCAAATACAGGGAACAATTTAATCAATAGAAACTTTTATAGTCCTGGGGATTATCGTCACAAAAACTGGTTAATTTGGAAGCTTAAAGTGAATACAGATACAGCAGAATCTCAACCGCAATAGGTATGTTCGAAAAGTGGGTGTTCGGAACACAAAAATATCGTACAGAGCTACGATAATCCCTATTCTGCGACTGTGAAACATGGACGGTGTATAGGAAAAATATAGAGACTATGGAGACATTCCAACAGTGTTTATGTCGTTCTAATTGCATCTCGATAGAACAACTGATTTGTAAATCGCAACTATGACTAGAACATGAACGATTCTAGAATAGTGAACAAAGTTTATACGCAGAGCTATTAAATGTTAAAAGAAAACAAGCTAGTCAGAAGACATTACAAGGATCAAATTGCAAAAATTATGTAATATTCACACATAAGAGGCGACTGGAAGCGAAGGCTTCCGAAATAAATTATTGGAGAACATCTGCCTAAGTAAAGTGGAAACAGTTTCATAAAGCCGACAAAATATGATTAAACCGCGACTATGAGCAATGCAAACCCCAACGTATTCAGTTTATGAATTTATACGTAAACCCCTGAATAGGACGTGCCACTAAAAATATTGAGATGCAAATGATTAACTGGGGCAACAGTGCCCGTCTAATAATAATAATAAATCATAAAGGATAATAACCGATCTTTTTTTATAAAGTTTGAACAAATTTACCTTAAATCACACCATTTATTTTTAAAGTAAGCACGTGAATAACTTAAGTTCTTTACTTAACACTATCAACTTTTAAAAATGACACTGAAATTCCGCAGACTCGGTACGTTACTTGGGTTTGTTCATGGATAGGAGGCTGACGTGGCGTTACCACGTGGCGCAGGCAAGGAAGTCTGTAATTACTCGTGCCAGAATGTTGCACCCGTTGCTGGGAAAAAAATCAGGTCTTAACTTGAATGTCAAGAGATGCATATACTTAACAATCATTGCGCCGATCTGGAAATATGAAATCGAGCTATATGGTACAACATGTAAAAGCAATCTATTACGGATACAACAACAACAGTCGAAAATACTACACACAATCACGTCCACGCCGAGATATGTTTCAAATTTAACGCTTCATAATGAACTTCTCATACCATCCATTCAAGAAACTTACGCTGAACAGTACAAGAGATTTTTCGATAAATTACAAAATAGTGCTAATCCAAACATAAGCAGAATGTATACGAACACATTGCCGGACAATCCTCAGAGACGATTGAAAAGAAGAAAATGGTGCCGCGACGGCCTTCCTATTACCTAAATATAACAAACCTGATTCAACGTGATTTAATCTTATCCTCAATCATCCTAGGCTAGTCGACTCATTGGAGTCGTTGGTCTAATACTTAATTCTGCCTTTATTGTTTCCTATCCTCCTTCTACTTCCTTTCCTCGTCTTAATTTTTAGCATCGTTGGTTGTGGTATTTTATACCGGTACAGCGAAAAAAAAAATGGCGTCCTAAAAATTTCAAATAACAAACTCCTTAAATACTTTAAAAATCAAATTAATTTAAGACCGTGTCTATAACATCTAAATTCTATATTTAGCACGGAAATATGATCTATTCTTTGGTATATTTTTCAACACAACAGTTAACTCTGCTTGTAATATTATAGTTTGAATAAAAATTATAAAAATTTAAATAATAAAAGCCTTGTCATTCATTAAAAGCATAATAAATAAAAGTACTTACATTTAAATATATATATATATTTATACTATAACCACGTTAAATAATAACGCCGTATTTTCGTTCGCAAATAAGTAACTAGAAATATTAATATAACGCCAAACGGAAAACACCGAACACGATTCGAATACATTCACGGATGCTGTTTAATAACGTTTAAATACGTGATACATCGAAAGGATGACGTCTCGTTGAACATTATTATCAACCGTGATTATTATCCTCAGAACAAACGTTTTCTATCACATTACGTTGATTATAGCGCTAGCGAAACTTTTAACCTTTGTCGTCTCCACACACACACAATTAACTATTATTACTATCGTGCCAATAATAAAATTATTAAAACCACTAACGATATTTATTGAGGGCGCTATATAACAATTATCGTTTCTTACAAATCAAAATCAGAATTAGCGGAGATTAATTCTACAATTTTAGAATGCGTGCGGTAAATAAGAAAATATTTTTCTGCGTAGGCATTAATTTAACTGTAATTTCGTGCTACAAAATTTGATAAAAAAACTGGGGGATTATTATGGATTATGACATGCAGACTCTATAAATATACGAGAATTGCTATCAGTACAATGAAATCTCACGCATAAGCCTGAAACATTAAATTTAATAAAAAATTTTGAAATTGAAATAATTTATACGGATTTAAAGTAAATAAATTGGAAATATGATGTAACATTTGAATATTCTTCTTACCGTTTAGCGTCACAATATTATATGTATGCAGTAATTAAATAAAATAATCAATAATTAATAGAATAAATTATAATAAAACAAATTATACATCGAATTTTAAATTACTCAGCCAACTTATAGCTTCGTTCTCTAAGCTGTGCAATTCCTTCATTTTGAGTCTCGGGCGAGAAACACTCTTCTACAATGTGTTGAGCGGTTTATTAAGAACTTGCATAATTCAATATAAAAGATTTCACCACAAAGTATTATTATGTCAATGATGCACAAATTATTTTGACCATGTAGATAACATCCCTATGTATAATTAATATGGTTTAGGTTATTTAAAGAAACTTACTAGAATATGTGATGCGAAACTAATAAAGCACGTTATTATGTCACGATTACTTTATTATTAATATAAATACAGAAAAAATACTGAAAAATTTAGAAAATATATAAGTAGATAATTTTCCAAACCATTCATTACCGCACTTTATTTATGTAATTATTATGGTAACTGATCGATTAATTTCAACGTTCCAGTGGTGTCATTTAATACATTCACTTTAGATAATAAATTACCAATTGTATAAAAATATTTTAGATATATAATATACAGAGAACTAAAATTATTGTTTTAACTTAATATTTTACAAATACGTGATATAAAATTAGCAATAACACAATTAAAAGGTAATAGGAACGCATTGGTTTATTATTTATTTAAAACAGTTAAAATATCTCATAATTAAATTACAAACACAGTTTCCGTATAATGATACAATTACGTTAACATCTCAACAATGCTGATTTTTTCCTAATTCCACATAAATTTTCAACTTTCTAATTCATATTTATATGAAATTGAAGAAAACAATTACTCTCAGTAGTTTCCCGAAACATTTTTTAGGCAAAATTATTAATAATATTTAATAAATAAAAATGTTCCATTTAAATTCATGAACTTACCATACGCATTCATCTCAAGACTCGGCAATTACCTCACATCATATAAGTTTAAAAACATCACTAAACTTTATACATTTCAACTACTTCCACAATTATTTATTTATTAAGAATATTTCGGTAAAATTTTGTTGACACCTAGATTATATACCAAATAAATTACATGCAGTATTTGTAAATAAAGATTCAAAATACTTTGATACTTTATCTTAAATATATAAAAAATATATAGAACTCGTATTTTTAATTTTTATGGCTGTAATGAATTAAAATAACTTTTAAAATAATTATTACAAAATATATTTCTGTTTTAGTAATACAAAATAATGCATGAAGTTAATCAAAATCTTATCTGATTTATGATTATGGGTGATATAATTTTCCGGCAAAGTACTAAATGATAAACGGCTTTTGTTTACCATCAGTTATATTTATATTTACCAATACCGTTAATTATAAAGCAAGTGTTTATTAGTTTTTAACAAATTTAAATATTAAAATTTTACATTGATTTTCTAGTTCTCTGGTACATATTATATATATTATTTTAAATATGTTTAAAATAACTAGAATGTTTTATTTTAAGAACACTCCGATTTTATCCAAACAGCAACATATATTGCAATGTAAGTATTAATAGAAACAATTTTGTTGGCATTCATGTATTCACTAAATATTTTATTATTATTACAAATTGGAGTGGATGGTTGTAAACGAATGATTGGAATATATCTATCCATTATTCAGCCGGAGAGGAGACACATTTAAGTATCTACTATCGCATGAATTTTCAGTCTGACAAACTTATAATGTCAGAAAAACTTTAATCAATTTAAAAATATTTTATGATTGATTTCAAGTATTATACAAATATTTATTTTAAATGTTTCATAATTGCAATCGAATATAAAACATTAAAGAATGACAAAATGACATACAATGAGAGTGATAAAGGATAGTATCCTTATTTATCAGTGGATCGTTATCAATTTGATGACATTTTCAAGTATCTTGATTATATATGTGGATACACCGCGAAATTATTTTACAGTCATGTTGACACAGTTAACACATACCTAATTGTTTTACAGTGTTTTATTTGTCCAGAATAATGAGTAATTGCATTCAGGTTGGGACAACAGATATTAAACAACCAGACAAAATTAATCATGAACAATTAATTAATCTCTTGAAAAGTAATAAAGTATACGTAATAGATGTCCGTGAAGACAAGGAATTAAAAGAAACCGGCGTTCTACCACACAGTGTTAATATTCCAGGTGAGTGTAGTTTGAGTTAACAATTGTTTTTATGAGGATATACATTTATCTCATTTGAACTTAAGTGATACACATGAGCATATTATTCAGACATATTAAAGAATATTTGTTTTAACTGAGCCAGAATGTATAATTTGTTGTTTTAAAAAATTTTTTAAATACTAATAAGTTTAGTATAAGAAAATTATATGTAATGTCATTACAATATAACTATTTTTATTTCATTTCTTTTAGTATGATTTGTTCAAAATTACCTGATGTTAAAATTTAAACATTTCTTTAATACAATATATTTTCGACATATACATCACCGTACTCACTTTAGTTACATTATTTGCAATTTTAAAATTAAATTCTTTTAAGCATTGGATTTAATACCAGTTTTATATAAACTTTCTATTTGCTTTAAAAAATTTCATCTTACATGCTTTTGACATAATGTAATAAGGAAGAACTGTCAAAATATGAATCGCCCTTATTTATCTCTTTTATTAAAGGATGGCAAGTCTTTTAGCAAATAAAAAAAAAAACTTTTTCAATAGTTGGTGAAATAGAAACTGCTTTAAAATTGCCTGATGAACAATTTGAAGCAAAATATGGGAAAAACAAACCCGATTTCGAAACACCTTTGTTATTTTCCTGTCGGTCAGGAAAGCGCAGCCTACAAGCATACAATGCGGCAGTTGCACTTGGATACAAAAAGTAAGAATAAATTTGTTTTCCTAAAAAAAATAGTGTATGAATTTTAAGTTACATTTTATCATTTGCGTTGTCTATTTTGTTTTAAAAAATATTTCATCTTACATATTTAGAGTATAGTTTATCATTACCATAACATTTAACATCGTTAAACAAATCTCTTAATCTTATAGTTTTTTTATTATTTAAAAGCAGGAGGGGGGAAACTCTTCAAACGACACTGATACTTTATCCAATTTGGGAGCACGTCCGCCTGGAAAATGCTGCTGCGTTCCAAAATCAGCGTGCGGGATTTTATCGACTAAAAAACCCCTCTCCTTAATATAAAAAAATTATGTTTAAATAATGGTGGATTCTCCTGCAAAGTAGGTACTTTCATTATATATTAATAAAATTAAATAAGAAGGAGAATGGATGAAAGAACATAGTCCCTTCAACTATAAAAAAAATATATGATTAATATGAGTTTGTATTAAAGATATATACAATAAAAAAAATTTTAGCAAAATAAAAATACTAACAGAGAAAAAAGTTTCATACATATATATAAGTAGAGAAAAAAAATACAAAAATGAACATGAATATGCAATATTAAATTAAAATACATATTAAACCGACAATAAATAGCCTTCCATAAAAGTGGAAACAGGCACTGACCATGATTCAAAGGTTGAGGTTCCACGTTTGACTTTATATTTTAAAAAACAGAATAATAATAATAAATAAATAAAATAAAATAGACCTCTACTTACTGCTAAAAAGAAAAGAAAAAAATTAAAGGCCACATTTAAACTTCCTTGGCATAGATAGCTCCATAAATAAAATACTGTCGAAATTTGACTCTGTGGAAATAAACGATTGACCTCTGCATATTTTAAACTTACAACGTAAATCCTCAAACAAAAAACAATAGAACAATAAGTTCTCAGTAAGTCAGTATCATCACAGGGACCAGAGGAGTCAACATTAGAATTGCAGCTGGTACACTCAGGACCAGAAGTAAGATGGAACCTATATAAATAGAAGCCAAAGTTACTATGACCGGAGAGCACCTGAATATTATAAAAATTAATATTCATATTATTAAGTTTAAGACGATCGGAAACCTTTGGAAAAATATAGGTTTTTCGTCCAATGGGACAAATGCCCCACCTCATCTGTCATGTATCAATTAATGAGGAATGAACAAAATTTTTCAAAATTAGGGAATTCTTGACACTGGTGACCCTAAACTTAGATACAATAGGGGCACTAATGACAAAGATCTAAAGGCATAATGTTGAAGATAACATTAGCAGCAGAAGTTGAAGAGGTCCAGTAAAGACAAGGAATATTTAGTAAAAACTTCCTCCGATACTTGTTGATAGAGCATGTTTTTATTAATATAAACAAAAGAGCCATATGCATAAAGGGACTGTACCAGCCTTTTATACAAAATGGCCCTCTCCCTATATTTTAACCCAAAAGTATTGGGCTGCAGTCTTTTAAGCTTAAAGAATATAGTCGCATTTCCCCTGGATATACTCAATATGTGAGATAAACATCTTGTATAGAGCATTCTCTGTGAAGAGACCTCACTGAAAATCAAACTTGACGACAGTGAAAAACAGCTTCCTTTAACAAGAACTCATTGGTTGTCATGTCAATAGAATTTAATAATGATGTAGGTCAATATCCACCAAGAGTATTAGAATCTTTACCATCAGATAAAATTTTTATATTGGCCAGTTTCCAACAATCTTAGAAAAGTTAAAAACTTAAGCATTTATTGAAAATAGAACTAAAACCCCAGGGAATTCACTATCAATATACTTAACAATTTTATTATTAATTTTGTTCGAAGAAGCAGTTTTTTATTGTCGGGACATTTAACAATATTTGTAACCTGATTGCAACTGAGGGAACCACTGAACCAAGACTTGAAAGGATAATAAGTTAATGATCGAGGAAAGCGCTACAACTTACCCATATCATTAATTAAAGTTGAATTACCAACAATAATATATGAAATAACAATAGGGTAATTTTTATTCAAAATATATTTATAGGGGCGACCCCATGCAGTACTAATTTCCCCCAGTTATATAATTTAAATTTAGTAATTAATCTTTTATACTCAAAAGTTAATGTTTTGATGAATAAATAGTATACATTGTTTTTTCTTTTCCTAATAGAATTAATCTTACTTTACGCTAAAAGCAAAAAACGCACAGTTTATGCTAAAAACGGAGGCATAAAATAACTTATGTTTTTTAATACACAAATTTGTATGTTCAGTAACGCTATAAGTTAATTTAATGTTACAACCAGTTAATCTTTGTACTTAAAGAAAATAAGCTTACTAAACAAATTCAAAACATGTTTTACATGGAAGAAACTATTTTCCTTAATAATTTAGGGAAAAAATAATTTGACAGCATAATTTTTGTAACATCTATTTAATTTCAAACCGTCTCACTGATTTTCACAAAATAAATTTGTATATAGATTTCTGGTTCTTCATTTTATAAAGTTTTATAATAGATTACATGCTCGGAACAATAAAGAAATTTAATATTTATATATTTTGATAAAATATTTTTTTCATCAATTTAAAACTTACTGTTTTAGATCACTGAATTATGAAGGCGGTTGGCTCGATTGGGAAGCAAAGTTGAAAAAGGAATAATTTAATTATATAAATGTAGTGGACGGCTATTTAATTGTATATAATTTTTAGATTTGTTCCTTTAAACTGTAGTATTATTTAGAATTTGAACAGTATTTTTTAAACGCTGTACTTCGATGGCATATACTCGTCTAGCAATATTTTCAATTACACTTTATATTTTTAAAAAGTGAATTAAATTTTTGTTAAATGTTTGTAATTTTTTATTAACTTAATTGTGTTCTTTGAAAGAAGAAAAAATTAAATATCTTGACAAACGTACCAGAGAGCGTGATGATAAGCAGAAATAATCTAGAAAATATGAAGAATAAAAATACCTATATATAGTATACATAATAAATAATACAACAAAAATAAGAATTATCATCAAATATAAAAAACGAATAGAGAAAAAAATTGGTGAAATTTTTCAAACGAATTAACCAAACTAATGTCAAGGAGTATAGAAGGTAAAAAATAGATAAAATTCAGAATTGCAATTACAAATATAGCAACAGAAGAAAGTATTGCCGTTCAAACTACGATTAAAATCAAATCAGCTTTATAAAAATAAAGAAAACGAGGATTATCTCAGAATATATCAAATGAAACTATAAACAACTAAAAATGTGACGAAATAGAAAAAAATAAACACTGGGTGGGGTATATGTCTGTAGACATTATTCAACATTCAATGTTGAAAAATCGTAAAATATTATGAAGAATTTTTTCTGTGTGCTAGTTGTAAATGATAAGGCAATTCAGCAACTAATAAAAGCATAAATACAAATTAAACACATTTCTGAACTCAAAAACAATATTAAGTACATCATAAATTAAAAGGTAAACAATTAGTGACGAAACCGTGTTCTCCGGAAAATTACAATTTTAACATCTGAACTTTATTTTCAAAATAACAAAATTAAACGGTTTTATTTACAGAATGCAAAACAATAATCTTGCAATTAATTCACAAACATTAATTATCAAAAAGTTATAGTTGATCATTGCTCTATCTTCGAACTGAACTTATTAACAGTGCCACAAGAAACGTATTATATTTTAAAATGTTGGATTCAATATGGTATGTAAATCTGCAGCAACACTTGGAACCAAGTACCTTATTATCATTTTTTTTCTCTCTTTCAAATTGCTTTAAATCTGTCCTGTAGAACAATAAGCAGCACTGCTGACAATAAGTTGTCAAATGAACGCTGTACAATTACAGCTATTCATAGCTCCCCTGGGTATAATTTGTAAAATCAGGATCTGTAGTGCAGTTCAGTTTGACAGATCCTCTTCAAACGTCTGAACCGCATACCATTATTTATTAGATTGGCAGCTAGTGAATTAGCGTGATGGTCAAGTCGTTACTTATAATTCTGGCTAAGTGATCTGATGGTTTCCTTTACCGTAGGAATTTGTAAGTCTCTATACAGCTCGTCATTTCTGATAAACCAAGGTGCACACACTATACTCTGTAACACCTTCGCCTGGAATCGTTCAATTATCTTAAAGTTAGAATTGCTGGTTGTACCATAGATCTGGATGTCATAAGTCAATAGGTTTTAAGACTACATTATATAATAGCCTTTTATTTTCTACTAATAATGTAGAACGTTTATTCATCAGCTAATTCATTTCTCGATATTTAATATCAAGCTGTTTTCTTATAACAGTAATGTGATTTCCAAGTTAATCTTTGATCTAGATTAAATGATATTGCAGATAATCTCAAATTTCTATTTATAGAACCGTTATAGTTTGTTTGAAATATTTGATGGTTACAATAAGATCACATTTCAGTTTTTATGTTAATTTTTTAGTAGATATCAAGATGAATCTATCATAGTAGTACACATTTAGAACAACGGAAAACATAAAAAGAATGTTTTCAGAGCATGAAAAGGAAATAATGTAATAGAATTTACTAATGCAAATTTTGCGACTAATAAAACTTATAGAAAATGCGCACGTCAACTTTTATTTTAAAGTAGTTTAAAACAATATATATTTGTGTACTAAAAAGCAGTTAGTAATTGCATTTTTATCAACTGAATTAATATTATCTGCGCAAGATGTTTAGTTTAAGAATCTATTAAGAGAAATTTTATTATGTGACATGACTATTATAACTATTTATGAACAGATGCAAAGTGCGAACCTGGTAAAAATATCTTAATGTTAAGCATTATTTTTCGAAAGAAAAAGTACACATTGGTATAATAATAAACATATACCATTATATCAGTTCTTTTATGGTTATCATTGCTATAGACGTTTCTAATAAATAGCGTAGCTAAGTAACCTTAGAAAGAAATTCATTATCGTGCCTACATGATAAGGTATAATTGTTAGTTTAACGACTTGCTAATATTATGTATTGCCATTTTGTTTTGCGTAATAAATGCTTTTATATAATATAATGTAATTATTATTATTATCGTTCGTTTCTATAATCGTCAAGTAAAGTAGTTGTTAATTAAAGTTATATTTTCTCTAATCGTTCATTGACCATTTTCTTTTTATTTTATCCGATAAAATAATCTGTTATTTGGAAAGGAATTGAATTGCAGTTAAATGATTGCGATCCTGTTTATTTTCGAAATCACATAGATTATCCTCTGATACCAGCGGTTTACTTTCATTCTGGTACATCCGATGGAGAGATGATTAAGTGTATGCCATTTTCACCAAGTCATATTCTGTGCGGGAATTTATCAAAAATGTAAAGACTAAGGTTGCCAGCAAATAAGTTTACACAACGGTGGATAACATGAATGTTAATGTTCTTAAAACTCTATTATAGGGGTATCAAATTATTAATTTAAAGAAATATGTACTATTTATTAAACACTGTCTATTCTTTTTCTTTTTACAAATCACTATTTTATCTCTGCACGCGCACACACAAACACACACATATATAACTGGTGAAATATTTAAAGTATAAAATAAATTTATAAAATATTTTCAAATAAATAAGAAAATCGATAACCTGTTCACATGATAGAATATAAAGTGAACTGATGATCATTCTTTATGCTTTGACTTCGCGAGTTTTGTGCTAATTACGTCGCGGAACTGAGATAATATTCTATTCTCTCTCTTCTGTCTTTCTTCTTTACTGAACATAGCAAGTGCCCGTTTTTCATCTGCAGAATATATTTGGTTTTCTTTACGAAGACGAACTGCTTCCATGCGGCGATGTCTAAATTTGAAAGAATGCAAAAACCAGTCATAAAATAATGTTCATTAAAGCGACTCCTAGGAAATATTTAAAATTAATGAGAAGTGCTTTCTAGGAAATACTTAAAGTTAGCGATAAATGTTTTTTAGCGTACGAGTTTTATTAAATTAATTCCACTGGTGAAGGTTTTTGTTTTAAAACATTAATTCACTTGATTTTAACACATACATAACTCAAAAACCGTATATTGAAAAATTTAAAATGTACACAGAATTTTGAAACGCCTCATTGTTATTTAAGGGTTTTTTATATGGTTAAGATAAATTTCAAGCTAAATGCGATTAAGCTGGCAAATATTTTTTTGTTAATTCAAAATCTCAATCAATCATAATTATTATACGTTTATTTAATATTTAAAATAACTATGTTCGAATGACAAAATTATCTGCTGTTTACATATATATTTTTACGTTTTGGAGCTTTTAATAGCTCAACGCATTATTGGCCGAACATGAAAAGTTACGAACATATTTATTATTTAGTTTATATTTGATAATTCAAGGATTTTAACCGAATTTAAGTTTGCAAATTAACGAATATTCGTGTTTTCTTGAGCTACATAATTTAAATAAAAAAAAAAACATTTGCTAATATTAAAAAAATTATTATTAATAACTTTTTTTACGAATTACTTTATAACATGTAGCTTAATGACGGAAATGTTAGACCCATGATTACACAAATACCTAAAAAAACAACAATCTACTTATAAACCGGATAACTCTGTGAAGAATTGGCTCAATCAGTGATTAGACATGAGCAAAACTTCAATGAAATAGAAATCCATAGTAACGAGCAAGAAAAAACGACCCTTCGTAAAAATTCGTCACATACGAAAATTTCTAAGATTGTTTATTACATTAACATATTTATTTTGGTTAACATCTCGTAGTTTGATGTTTCATGTAAGCTTATATCATTAATAACGAGAAATAGATGTAAATTTGGCTGAAGACGTCAAACATAAATAAGAAGAAGAGGTTAGTTTAAACAAAATAAATCATGAAACTGATAAAATGATGATTCCAAAATTTAGAAACATAGCATATCAATTTGATGTACGTAATTTAGTGATCGCGTTTGACATAAGAAACATGTCGATAGAGTTAGCTGAAATTATTTCTGACTTTTAAATTCATGCGGGACTGTTGCTTACTAGACGACATTGTAGCAAAAATTGAAAAATATGAAATACGATACCTGCTTCCACTCATAACATAACCAACTGATTCATAAGCAGAAATTTCATCGGATGTTAAACCAATTTCACCTCTTCTTGGAATCCGCTTACCTTCTGCAACGTAAGCGGCCATAGCAGCTCCCTCACCAGGTAATAGAGCTTTACCGTAATCTTTATGCGTCAATGTAACTTGTTGTTTCGGAACAGGTCCAACTGTTTCTTCATCAGATCCAACATGTGTAACTATATATACATAGATACATAAACAATTAGCGCACATTTTATTTTAAACTTAATTTTGAATACTGTACGCAACAGTCTGATCTAGGTTTTGCAATTTTTTCGATGAAGTAACATTTTTATAAATTTTGGTAAATTTTTTTACACTGTACAGCGTTTAAATGTTACTGTAATTAATTTGCTTATGTGGAAGAGCTATTTGATATGTGTAAAATATAATTTCGAACAATACAAAATTTAAGTCACATCTGTAATTATGTGGACAATGTAACGTATAAAAACACACACCATAACGTGGATTCAACTGAAAATTTAATGAGATATCCTAAATATATACATAATTTAAATTTGAAATGTAATTCGTTATCACTGTACCATATTCGACAATCGTGTTTTTGTCCCAAAATTTTGGAAATATTAATTTATTATATATTAAATTAGGTACAACTAATTATTGGCAGAACTATTTGATATTTTTATTACAATAAAGTTTGTACATTATAAGATTTTTTAATATCACAATAAATTTGCTTCTTTTATTTTTAATTTCCCTTTACACTCTTGGAGTTCACATTTTAAAAAATAAAGCAATCGGTACCTTTCTTTTCGACCCATATTTCTTCATTATCTGAAACTTCTGAATTCGATTTGTTTCGTTTTTTTTTCTTTTCCTTTTTATTCTTACTTCTCTTTACTTTACTTTTTTTCTTATCCTAGTATTAACAAAGAAATCATATTACAGAATTTTGTTGTATACTTAATGTAAGGAAATGTTACAATAATATGAAGAATGAGTCCCTGAAAAAAACTACTAATTTAAAGAAGCCCCGCTTATTGTTTTCGTTAGGTTAGGTTAGTTAGAAGTATGATTAATGAAAAAGGGGGAATAGGCTCACCACCCGACC
The DNA here is from genome assembly GCA_032883995.1 of Coronaproctus castanopsis. Taxonomy (NCBI): domain Eukaryota; kingdom Metazoa; phylum Arthropoda; class Insecta; order Hemiptera; family Monophlebidae; genus Coronaproctus; species Coronaproctus castanopsis. The sequence goes on along the minus strand of CM065052.1, from coordinate 134,656,784 downwards.
TTATTCAGAATCGGCAAAAATCATTTGTTAGAAATATATTTTGGCCTTCTCAGGGACCCATTCTTCATATCTCCCAAACAATCATATGATTTTATATTTATCTTACCTTATGTGATTTTTCATGTTTATGTTTCTTCTTCTTTTTCTTGTGATCTAAAACACCATTTCGGGCTTTTTTTTTAACTTTATTTGTTTCATCTATACTTTCGTCACCAGAGCTGTAACACGATACTTAATAGGTGAGATCACGTTAATAAATATAACAAACATGCAACTATATTATTTTAAGTGAAGTAACTTTTCACCTCTACAAATTTAAGTTATGCGTAATTGATTTCAGTCTCCAAGTTATTACATAAAATTTAATATTACATGCATACATCGATTTACAGTAATCTATTTTGCTCACAGAACAAGCTAAAATTAAATGAGTACAGTTGCAATTAATAACGATGTTTATTCAGTACTGTTTTAAAATAATTAGTCTATTTAAGCCTTCATTGTGTATAATAATAAATTAATTCAAAAAATTAAGTTAAATCTCAAGCATATAAATGTAATTTTTAAGAATACGTACTCTTCAATACGTGTAGGGGATAAACCCCAAACTTGAGGAACACCATTCAATGTTATTAATTCGCGTTCTCTTTTCCGTTTTTCACTAATAACATCCAATCTGCGATACTCAGGCGCCATTAAAAACGAAAACAATCACGGTTACGGTTACTGTATTGAATTATTATTATTATTTTTAACAAAAGATATGGACAAACGTATTTTACAACTAAACTTTGTAAAATGAAGTTTGATATTGTTTATAAAACGAAATTAACAAAAAAATTCAAATATTAAAATTTACGAACATACTAAAAATTATTCACATTATCTTTAATATATTAACCAACAATGTTTTAAAAAATTAATAATTAAAAATTTTTAAGATAATTTTTTATTATATAACATCGATGTAACAATTTAAATGTAGTATATAAGTGTTTGGCGCCATTTTTGGATATTCCTGTTACTTAGCAACTAATTACTAACAACAACCTGAGTAATCTTTCATCCAAGTTCCAACTTCCAAGTTCCATCATTATGTTTCATCGCGGTATGGTATATTAACCAAAACAGTAGAAAATTAATGTGTATTCAGAAAATTCAAATATGGTTCAAGTTGATATACACAAATTTTTAAACCTCGAAGTCGAGGAAATAACGGAATCTGTAAAGGAAGATTTTTATCCACAGTTATGCGACTTGGAAATACAAAATGTGTCGATGCAATATGTACATGATATTTGTAAACTAATGCAAGAAATATTAAAGTTCAAAGGCGAACAGGTATTAAATATTTAATATTTACACGTAATCATTTTTAAGAGAGTTAAATTTGTTGTATACTGAAATAAATTACTCTGATGTAGGTGGATTCGTTAGTTACAGAACTTGATTCATTAGCAAGTCGACAAGGAGAAGAAGAAGCTTATATACAGAGTCTTGTCGATGAAATTGAAGAACTGAAGTTAAAACTAGGGAGCTCCTCTGATACACATAAAACAGTTTCTGCGTCAGATTTAGGTAAATTAATTGTGTTTGCAATTATTGAAAAATATATTTCTTGTATATTTTCTTTGTTATATTTTAGTACATTTTAGCTAAATAGTTATTACAAATTTCACGTATTTGTAAATTTCGTTTAATGATCATTTTATAAAACTGGTTTGGTAAAAAATTAGTTAAGTTTGTTAATAATTATTGATTGCAAAAATATAGATTTATAAAAATCACAAGTACTTGTCGATGTGAGTACACAAAGGTACGTAAGTATTTAAGATATCGAAAATTGATGCTTCTATTATAACTGTTGGTTTTTGCTATATTAATTATTTAAGAATTTATTTTCTCTACTACTTTAAAATTTCTAATAATTCTTTACAATGCGTGTTTTGAGTAAATTAGAGTCTGTATCACGTCAGGCAATTCTGTCAATATTTTAAAAGTAAATTTAAAAATCTACAATTACAAGATCACGTAAAATTATGTGAAAAGAAGCATAAAGTCTTGTATGTATCAGTGTAAAATGAAAATATATTACATGAAAATACACAAAAATATTAAAATTACTGATGAACTGACAAATGAATGATGGGTTATGACAGAGGAAACATAAACAATGAATTATAACACGTATTTGTTACTTTTGATACGTATTGCATACAACCGACATTTTAAATTATAAAGTAGGAATGAATGTTCGAATTAATTAGATCTTTTGACTTTGCTCTATGAGTTTTCGGGATTACAGTTTTGTAAATATGTTATTGATTTAAGAATTGTAATAAAAAGACGATTAATAATTTAGACATTCTTAATGTAGAGGGATTAATTTTAGGTTATTGATATAACTTTAACAGTTAGAAAAAATAAGACCTTTGCAATACTTGATGAACGTAATAAAGGTGAAAGGTCTTTGAAAAGCATTTATTATTATGTCACATGTGTATATACAATATAAAAGTATATACTAAACAAAATGAAAGACACGTGATTTGTTGTTTTACGTTTGAGAGTAGTGTTTAATATTCACTACTTTTTAGTTTTTATTAAAAATTATATATATATAACATCTCTGGATGTATGTTGACACATATTTTTATTCATGTATGAACATTAAAACTCCACTTTAGATCCTGATGGTATGAGACGTGAAATTGTCAACATGGAAATAGCAAACGATCGTTTGATTGTTGAATTACAAGAAAAAGAGGAAGAACTTATATCAGAGAAAAGGGAAATTGAAAAGGTGATTTTAAAAAATATTAGAAACAAGTTCTTGTGTAATATGGGCTTGGGATTTACTTTGCAATGTATACATTCTGTTTTTTCCTATGATGGTTTATTTTGTAAATATGTTCTATTTCTTTATTAGTTATCCGCCAAACTAAGCGGCGTGGAAAAGGAAAACCGATGTTTAAAAGAAGAGTTGTTGCAAACTCAACAAGAATTAGCAGCATTCAGTGATTCTAAGTTAAGACTGGATTCGCCAGATCAATCAAGCATTCAGAAATATCATGAATTAACTGAATTATTACATCAAAAGAACAGTCATATATCACAGTTATTATTAGATATTGAGGTAACTTTAATCAAAGCAATATTTAATATTGCTTTCATAAATATTAACTATAATTCTACTTTATATGTTTCATACCTCATATATTATTTTATTGTAATTTTTTAATATATCCAACTTTAGTATTTTATTAAAATTATTAAAGATTTTCATTGGTAACTATTTCAATATGTTTTTATAGCAAATATATCATAGCTGTTAAATCGGAAGTCAGCAATTGTTAGTATTTGATGTTTGAGAAAGAATTTATTGAAGAATAGTAATTACAAAATTAACTAAAAATAAAGTACAATATTCAAGACAGTAATCATCTTGATTATTCAATATCGTATATGTTATTTATGTTTACTATTGAACTTGTTTCCGATGCAGACAGCTTCTTCGATGAACTTCACCTGGAAACCTTTATGAATACATTCGCTTGAAGGGTGGCATTTTGTTGGGTCTGAATCTTGTCTAGGTTTATTCGTTTGTCACATTGAAATAATGAAATATCGTTGTCCAAATTGGTTTTATAATCGGCTGACAAATCACGTATTTACAATGGGCGTCTAACTGAGACTGTTGATCTATGAACCCGTGTAATTTATAATTAAATGTTTTGATCTACTTATATCATATCTTAAAATGAGTATCCTATTTGAACTGGTAACCTGGATCCAACGAGTATAACGCTGATCCCAAGTATGCATGATACATTGACTGGCATGTTACAATGCGTATAATAAATGTCATTGTTTATCACCATTTTTGTCTTTTGTGTTCTCGTTTACACATATGTGTTCTAAATTTCTGCTTGCGTATAGATGTGATTCGTTGCTTATTACTCTATAAGACTACTGCTTGCATTGGTGAAAGTATGATTTTGTATATCAGAATTTTCTAGTTTGATAAGTAGGATTTCAAAAATCGGCAAAGATTTTATGTTGCTCATTTTGGATGCGAGACCATTGTGTCAAACTGTATCAGATTGAGGACATGCTGGATGACCAGTTGAGAAAACGATAGTTTTCCTTTCTTTTTTCACATAAATCCCCTATTGTTCCTTATTCCTTACTTCAGTTCATTCGAAGAGTCAAGTTTCTTTCAATTGATCGCAATTAGTAAATGTGGATGTAATTATATTATTATTTTTTTAACTGTAGTATTTACAAAATAGAACTGAGGAATGATTTTAGGCCGAACTTTTAATGCCTTTAATGTTCGCATAATTAATGTTAATTCTTTTGATTATGAAGAAGTCAATCCGATTAAACTTGTTTTGCAATTGGTTCGTAAACCAGCTATCATCTGGAACCAAGTTATAATATGACTAGTTGATATTTTTATTCTATGCAGGCACAATGTATTCCCCATATTATGTACTTGGTATTGCAACGGATATTTAACTGTTATCTTTGATGTTCAATATATCTTATAATTCGTTATTTTGTTCTTATTGTGTCAGGAAACGGAATCTTTGCATGTTACATGGTGTTAGCCCAGAATTCTGCGAAGGTAACTCTCGATTAGTATGCTGTTAAGGTCGCGCTTATGTGGACAACCGCTGCAGATTAAGGGAAGTTGAATCAATTGTTCCTAATCACATATGCGGGAAGAATCGTCGGAAATTCACCATTTTTTCATATTGTCTGTTGTTCGACCGAACACTGTTATTAGCCTGTTTAGTAAGCGCAATATTTCATATTTTAATTCGGATTCTTGAGGGAGGTTTTCTGTTACCTCAATCCATGGTTCCTTGTTTTTTTTAACCATTCTTCCAAACATTGCGGTGATTGATTGCCGAGCTTGTTGTTAATGATTTGATTACTGTCATAAAACTGTTGCGAGACTTCACTGGAATAATGTGGTAGCTTTCGTTTAGTGCGATGTCAATATGTTTTGTATGTGCAGAGTTAAACATACTGTGCATGCATATTCTGTGACTGAATTGCATAATGCCAATGCTGATGTCTGTAATGTGTAAGGGCTAGCGCCCTAGCAACTGCGAGCTCATTTGCGTAATATATTATTCCTGGCTGCAATCTTTATTTTTGTGTTCGGGTAATGTTTCTTGAAATATATCATTTTTTGAAACGTACTGTTAAGTAGGTACATGAAGCATTCATTAAAGTCCATTTTTGCGCATTGCCATGTTATTTCCAGTTTTCTATTAGCGTCTCTTTTTTTAAGCGAAAAGAAGTGCGCTGAGTTTTCCTTCGGGTTGATTTCAGATGGTACATTCGCATTTTTGGTTCAATGTGCTTCACTTCTTCCACCGTTATGTTACCAACTGTGCCTACTTTACTATTTTTCATTGTGCTAATGGCTGTATCGAGTTCTGATATTGTAAAACTTTGATCGAGACAGTTGTGTTTGTCTTTGTGTTTCTGTTCTAGTTTAACTTTTTAAATTCGGATTCCTTTAGTTGGCTTGCCATGCGACTCTTGATTCGCAGTATCTGTAGCTGGTTTTTTGCTTATCGAGGTGTCTCCATATAATTTCTTTACTAGTGCCCATGTACGGTTGCTGTTGTCATGCCCAGTGATTCATTGATTTCTTTTCGTCGGTTTTTACGGACGTTACTGATGTTCGCTGCAACTTCTTCTCCATAAAGCATTGTGTCCACTAAAAATGGATCAGTTTTTAAATTCTTTTCATACTCATTGTATAATTCCAGTGTATTGTCGAGTCCTAGAATGTATTATTAATATATTATTGTTTAATTAGATATTTTCAACCTCCTTTGATTCGATGCGAATACTTTGATATACATGAACAAATGTCCCGGAACTAACTTGCATCCACTTCCCACTAATCAGTTATTTTCTACATTTTTATTAGGAATTAGAAAAAGAAAATTTGACATTGAAAAAAAAGTTTTCAATTGTTCAAGAAGAAATGATTGAAGGAATGCAACATATGTCTCAGTTATCCTCTGAACGAATTCAGTTTACTACTACCATAGAAGAATTGAAAGGTAAACAATATATTTAGAAAATTTATGTGTATTTTAACATGTATTAAAATATCAAATTATTCTATTATTTAGGGTTGTCATGTAAAATTTGAAAATATTTACAAATTTTTACTCTTACATGCATAACAAACTCATCACTATAGTCTAAGAATTATCATTGTGATTATATAAATTAGAAGTAATATGGATATTATCATTTATTTTACGAAATTTGTTTAGTTAGATTATACTATATCTCAATAGTTCTAACTTTACATTAGCTATTCACAAAATATTGAACCAAACTTCCGTGATTACTAATATAATTTATAAATAACTTTGAATATAAAATTGATAAGTGAGTAATTTGCGATTGATATTATATATTTTTTATATAATATTTATTTTACTATCTAAAATTGTAAACGAAATTAGTTTTAATTATGTATGTAATTAACGTTTTTGTTGGTATTGTTTTACATTTTTTAGAAAAATTAAATACATTAGAACAAGTGAATGCTGGTCTAAGGAATCAAGTTTCAGAACTGATATCAGATAAAGAAATCCATGATAAGCAGCTAGAAAATTGGAGTTTAGCCTTAGATTCTAGAATTCAGCAATGGAAGGTATATTGTCACTAAAGACTAGAAATTGATTATTCATTAAAGTTTAAATTTCCGTTGATTTATGCCGTATAACTCGTCTATAAAGATATTTGTGCACAAAATGTTTATTTTTCAGGGTAGTTTGCTGTTTTCTTCTTCAAGTAGTGCAAGTCAATAATAACACACGTAATTCTGCAAAACGTGTGTTTATCGTTTGTGCTTTTTCATATTTATCAAATCTCGATTAATTTACACTTCTTCATAACATATCTACGCCGTCCTTATTTTTATACTTTCTGTTTTGAGAGTGACCTGTACATTAACTTTAACTTGATTCGTCCATTTCTCCGTGAAGTATGTGATGGTTCTATCGGTGATTTTTGACAGTGGTTTGCGAACAAGTTCTTGATTTGAGCCTCATCCGTGTGTCTTATAGATAACTATGTTAATTTGGGTAGTTACGTTTTTCGAATTCTCGTTTGAAGACTTCTTGCATACGAATATTTGTTGGCATAATGTCGTTAGTACGAAGTTGGTTTAGAGGGTCATAGTATACCACATATTCATTTCCAGTCATGTCGGGTAACTGTACTTTGTTACCGAATAGTCAGGTGTAAATGTAACAGTTTTTATGACGCCTATGTCACTTCATTCTGTGATACTATATCTGAGTTAATAATTTAAATTTTTACAACTGCTTTCTTGATATTCATTTCTGTGATAAATGTGACACCAAGGTATCATGGATATGTAAGTTAAAAAGTAACGGTGTAAGATGTGAACACTGAGGAAGAGTTGACACATGAAGTTTCAAATAGCTTAAATCGTGTTTATAACCTAAATTAATTTAAAATTAACAGTGTGGTATTCTTCGCCTTAACAACCTTAAATATTTAGGGCGATTTCCCTTTTTTCAATTAGGTTACTAAGAATTTGCAAAAGGAACGGTATGGAGTGTGACGTGTGTTTATAAATTTGTGTGAGGACTATAATAACTAACCATACCATATAATAATAATATACCGTTTTCATTTATAATGAATGCAGTATTGTGTGATAAAACTTTTAGAGCACTGTTTATTTGTCTACATACAAGCAATTGAGAATCTTGATTTTTTCAGATTTAAATCCTTGACAATTAGTATATACGTACACAAACACACACACACATACATACATATATATACATATATATATATAGCTAAATAAATGGTATTTATTTTACAGGAAATATTAGATAAGAAAGATTCTGAGATATTTTCTTTAAAATCACAAGCTAGGGAACAACCAGTACGTTCAGATATCGATCCTATGTATTTTTCACGATTAAGTGAGCTTACTCAGGTAAATTTATTTTAATACAAGAACATTTTAATCTAAAACTTACGAGTGTTGATGGTCGGCCGATAACATCTTACTCTGAGAGGAGAAATTCGTACCAGTCTATTTTCAAGGATTTTAATTTTTTATTTCTTCACTTTCTTTGGTAGAGGGGTACTGTTTTTTACGGAATTAATAACTTATTATACACATCACATACATACATATGTATATAAAACTTTTTGTCTGAAATTTATTAAGTGCATTGATAACATTAAGGAAATATTTCGAACGGGATTTTATATTAAGGTTCCCTGTGACGATATTATAAACTTTTTTGTTCAACACATTTAACGATTTCTTTATTTCAGTGTATAGATGTTTATTAATTAATTTTGTGTTCTTTTGTTTTCACATCAACTGAATGCATTTTGAACATAATCAACTGTATGTATTGTGAGACATGGATGTTTTACTATTTATATAAGTAAGCCTTATGTTTTAGATGTACTTAACGTTAAATTAAGTTTAAGACGTAATTAACGGTAAATTAATAATATATTATATAGATTAAAAAAATATACATATTTAAAATTATTATTCCTGTTGTTATTTTATATATCCTTTTTGGTTTTTAATACAGACGGTAGAGAAACAAGAAATACAAATAGAAGAGTTGAAAGAACAACTAAAGCAAGCAACGATCGATTTAAATGAAAGCGCAGTTTTATTAGAAAAACATAAATTAATATCACAATCTAAGTAATGTTATATTTGTAATTTATCAAAATCGTTTAAATCATATTGAAAAAATCATGCTTTTTATAGCCATTTTATCTTATTTTTATTAATCCGTATAAAGTACATTTGTTTTTTTAGATTAGAAAAAGACATAGAATCGCGCACAATTAAAAAAATGCGTAAAAAACTAGAACATATGGAAAGTAGAGTTGTTGTACTAGAGGGTAAACTGAAACACGCTGAAGATGATGCATTGAATAAAGCCGAAGAAGTAATTATTTTTTTATTTGAATTAATTTAATATTCATACTTATGAAATTTTAATCGAAATTTCCGAAAATTAAATCATACATTTAGACTGAAGTATTGAACCAAACAAATTTGTAAAATGTCAAAAATTGTGTACTCATATAAAATATTTATTGACCTATTAATTTATTAAGTAGATTTTATATTCCTACTAAATTTTTGTCAAAAATTCTTTAGGGAAATTTTCGTCTAAGTGAAATTTCATTTTAAAAGAATGTTTACCCAGGTAACAGAGCTCATAATGCAATTACGTGAGTACGAGTCAGGTACATATGGTTTGGAAGAAGCGGGGTCGCGAATTAAAGAATTGCAAAAACAAAAGACTGTACGTGATAATCATATAGAGCAATTGATACAAGCGGGTAATAAAATACAAGATGAACTATATCAGTTGGAACAAGAAAATCTATTATTTAGGTAATGTAATTAATTATAGTGGATCGTTGTAAAAATATCACACAATGTGCCTCTTAAGTTTAAATTAATATATAAAACAACAGGAAAAAATGTATGAATGTGTTATAATTTATAAAATTATATTGAGTGTATTTGAAAGCATAAAACAAATATAGTCAATAAAAATATAATTTTAAAATAATTTTGTTTCATATTTTTATTTACTTTCTTTAATATAGGCAAAAATTAGGCATCCCTTTGAATGCGAAGGTTGAAGTTGATAAAACAAATGGTACCACTTTTCATTGCATAGAAAGTGGGATAAACAAATCGGAATATGTGGATAAGGTTGTTCAGGAATTGAACGATGAAGTGATAACGTTAAAATTAGAGGTATTTACGTATATTAAAAATTAATCACATTTTTCTGGGTGTGGTTTTTTAATCCACTTGTAGATGATTTTTTTGCAATGACTGTAAGGTATGATATTTTAATTAAAGTTATTTTTTTAGAGGACTGGTTTTCTTATAGGAACTCACCCAGATTTAATTTATTCATTCACCTGTGAAGAATCTAATTAAATGTTGAGATGCTTATGTGGTAAATGATAATTGTAATTTTTTCATAGTTGTTTTACATATATATATACACGATATATATATATATATATATATATATATATATGTATATCGTGTATATATATATACATATCGTGTATATATATATCGTGTGTGTGTGTATATATATGTCGTGTATATATATAATCAGATTATTGATCTATAATTTTCCGTTTAATTATGAATTTATTTTAGGGTTTTAAAGTTAATACTAGATCGAATATAATTTTTAGAAACTTCTTTAAATAGTTGAGTAGTCCTCTTTGTGTTGCTTTTTTGTAAGGCTACATTTTCTGCGGAAACAAAAATGTTAAATAATATAACATAGTTTATATTCTTTTACAGTAATTCTTGAAAGTAAAAATAAACATTCTTGTAAACTAATTTATAAATGCTGGGTTGTGTAAGTAATTCAAAATAAGATTAAAATACTCATCACATACATGAAATTGTATTAATTTTACATATAGCGACACAGACATTTACTTAAAATTTTTTGTTATGTTAGTATGCAAATAAACCTTGTGATAATTAAAAAAAAAAATAAAGTCTGTAAATTAATTTACTGTTATTTAATCATGACTTTGTAAATCAAAAACGCGATCTGAAATAAAAATTAGTAACCTATGATACACATTTTTATCACAATTATTAATTACCAACACTAATGTGAAAATGAAATAATAGGTTAGTTTTTTAATGTTTACATTAGTGATTGTTGGGATGATGCTTACCGAAAATCTTGTGAAATAAGCTAAAACTAATAACTCACTAGCAAGTTTTTAGGAATTATTTTTATAAAATACAATTTTGAAAACTGTGTAACATGCCTGCTTCTATCTCAGTTTATATTACCACTGAAACTAATGAAAATAATCAAATTATTACAAATTACAGAATGCAATTCATAATTATTATTTGCTTATAAATTTGCTCCGTTTTGGGCGTTTCAAATCTCTTGCATGGTACATAAGTGAAACTGAAATAAGACTTTACGACGAAAACTATTTCTTTGAAATAAGATACTATATTTATTAAAATACATAAAATAAAATTAAACACAAATATGAGAATAATATAAGAAACAATAAAATCCATGGTGCAATATCTATCTTTCCACCGCATATAAGGACTGAAGAGGTCAATTGGATTTTGAAGCAGTTAAGGAGCTTATTGAAAACTGTATCACACCTGAAGATAAGTGGTCCAATCTGTGAATCGAAAAAAATTTAAATAACTATACACTGATCTTTGATCTGAACAACAGACCTAAGGGTTTCGATTTACTAAAGAAACAATGAGTAAAATTAAACCCGTTAATGACTCAAACGTTAATAAATAATAATGTGCTAAAAATAGTAAAGATAACAGCAGCTGCTACTATAGATTAGTTTACCAAACGATTGATTATATTCTGGATGAGTTCGCCTATCGAAAGCGTGCAGGAATTAAAAGATCTTATGGATAAGAAACATATAATATATATATATATATATATATATATATATAATTATGATAAATATACGGAGATGTATAGTTAAATAAAATAAATAACAAAGAACAAGGTTAATTTCATTAAATCCTTTGATTATACCATGGTTAAATCCGAACTAACAGAGCAGAATAAACTGTCCATAGATTACAAAAAAAAAAAATGTGATCTTGAAATATTTTAGAAATTTCAGGCATGGAATGTCTTCCAATTAGAAATAAAGAATAGTCAAACAAGTGAAGACTTTTATATCGTCATTGTAATTAATTTTATCATAGTGCCATGACCGATCTCGATCTTAAGCTCATCCATTGGCAGACTCCATTAATTCTCTATACGCGTTCCTATCTCGAGGTGTGTGAAACAAATCTTCAACGCTTGTCCATGTTCGTAAGTTTTGGAACCAAGACATTCTTCATGTATGCGTTACAAAATTATTTTTCATTTTTTGTTAAACTTGTCGACGGAAATATACTTCGTCTTACATATAAAATTTTTATCTTATTTACTGAGGATCTTATTAAGTGTTTAAATCGCGTTTCTTAAAAATAAGGTGTATATGAGTCTAAGTGGTAAATTTTCACCTTGTCAATAAACAAATTGAGTTTGCGGTATATCTCGCGTAAAGTTATTAAAATTATTTAAAAGATATACTTAACTGCTTATTTTGTTTCGTTCTAGAATCGTAGATTGCATAAATTGTTGAATGAAATTAAATATGTTTCACCTTTAGCTGATGCAGACTACGATATTCAGGAAGATCAACAGTCAGTTATCGAAGCTAGTAAAGATGAGAATGGTATTAGTTTTAAAATTTTTGATGATAAATATATATCAAAAACTTGTTAAGTAAGTTGGAAAAAGTAAAAATTTTTGTCCTATTATTGATTGAGCTTTATCCATGACATCTTTGATCTCGTACATGATACTAAGTAAAGCGTTCCCATGTAACAATTTTTATTCGTATTTTCATTGTCTTTGAATCATACTTTTAATTTTTTAGTAAAGTCAACTATCTAGTTTAGTATAATGATTTATATAAAATAAACGTACTATAATGTATACTGATTTCTACAGTGTCATCCCACTGGGAAAATTAAAATTTTTATTTAATTTCAGAAAAAAAAAGTATTTGTTATTGCTTCTTAATATCATATCGGATCATTGCAATTGAATTTAATTCGAATTGATAGATAACAATTTTGAAAAATAAAATTATTACTTAATTAATGAAAGTTGTCCCTATTTTTAACTAATTATTAATTTTAAAGCGACTTATCTGTTTGCATTGAGTTCTACAAAATCATCGTTGACATAAATTATTGATAACATTTGTGCAAAAACTAATATATTGAACACGTGATTTGTTTTGCAGAAACTTTCATTCGGAAACAAAATAGTGTTGACAAGATCAATTACGCAAACGGAAATAGTAATAGAGATAGATTGAGCGAAATAGTTGACGAAAATGAAGGCTTACGAAAGGGTATGCACGAAATACTTGACAGTATACGCCATCAAGATGGTATGTAATTTCGTTTTGAAATAAAATAAAACTTTTGTAACGGATACCTTCAATCAGTAATTTTAAAATGTATTATAAGACCACTTGATTAATAGAATTCGTTCTGCTAATTTTTTGTGTGTGTTTCTTATAAAAGTATAATAAAATTTAATGTGTACTACATGTTAGTGACAGTATTGACATATTGAGTTAAAATATTACTATTGGCATATCTGTTTTGAAGACGTTAAGATAAGATGTATCCTAATTAGCGGAAAAATTATCGGATTATGTAGCCTATATTCGTCGCTTTTTTTTATAAATTTTTATTCGACGTAATTTAAAATTTAATTTAATTTATAATGTGAAAAGATCGGAATTAATTTAACTTTACTTCAGTATGCTTTTTTTTATACAATTTGAGGTTGAAATCTATCTCTAACAAAAAATACCATAAACTGGTATTTAACACTTTTTAAATTTGAAATCTTAACTCGATATGTCCATAAGCGATTTATATCACGTTATTATAAATAATGTCTTCTATTGAACTCTTCACACATACGTTCGACAAACGTCTAACTAATTTTTACTTACATTGGTTGTGTTGCTGAAGTGTATTCCTGTAGTATTTCTAATATGCTTTATTTAATGATAAAATTGATTCAGGCATCGGTGTTGTACAAATAGAATCTGAATGTTTACAAACATTATTAGAAGCGTTGGATTCCAGACATGTTAGTGGTTGGTATCAGCCGGGTATGCGACTACAATCTCGTATACAGTTGTTAAATGGTATTAATCAAGCTTTAAGGGAAGAATTACATGAGCACAGGTACTTAAAATGTTTTTTGTTCACTGTGTTAATATTTAATATGCAAACAATATTATATATTTGTAATGTTTCATTGGGAAGTACATATTCGATATTAAGAAACTATTCTCCCTTTCTCTCATTACTGAGGCTAGGCTGCATTTTTAATCAACTCAGGAAATATTTCATCCTTTTCAGTAACTTTTCCGATTTTGAACAGTTTGTTGGTTCTTGTGATTTCAGAAAAAGTAACTAGAGTTGCATAAATTTCATATTGATTTGCAGATAGGTTTACAGCCTATGGCCGTAATGTTTTCTCGGATGGTTTCAGTAAGCCTGTATGTATTAATAATTGATACAACCGATACCTTAATTATGGTGTATTCTGTTATATAACCGGCGTTTCCTGTATTCGATATCATTTCTTACAAATATTGCAAATCCATGTCTTTTGTTGCATACTACAGCTCAAGTTTATATCCACTTATTTTAGCTTGGTGATACAGATGCTTTCCATTAGTGGTGCGTAATTCTTGCAGGAGTAATATACTACCTTCTGTTTTCTGAGATAGCTTGTGTAGGATATCACTCTTTGCTCTGCTTATTGCTTTTAAATTTAGTTATAGTATTTTTATTGCGTCCTTACTAAAATAACCATGAAAAGGTCTGTTTTTGAGAAGTCTCTTGATTATCAGTACAGTGGTCCAGATATAGAGAGAGATACGATGTACAGATTGCTGACAGATTCCCGTTTTCTTAGCAGTTTTATTTTTAAAACATTACCAAGCACACGACCAAGACATGATATGACAGCGTCTTAAAATTTATACAATGTTACGTTAATTTTGTATTTAATTTTAACTGTTTTAAATATTTTTCCCGGGATCTTATCTATACCTCTCAAAAGTTTATAAGTAGCAAATGTCTAAGATATATATCCCCATATCGGTATCGGTGCATTCAGTCGTGTCTGCAGGTTGTGACGTATTGTTTGTTTATCACATAGTGAAAACTGTTTCTAATAGTAGAGTCAATGAATACATTAAAACTATATATATATATAAGGATTCAGGAAAGGTCGAAGCAGTACTGGACAGATCATGAACCTAAAATTTATTTTATCCTACGTAAAATTAAGGCAGAAAAAATTTGTAGCGACCTTTGTTGATTTTCAAAGAGCATACGATTCGGTTGATAGAAAAACCTTACAGTCAATTTTAAAAGAAATGCGTATAGACAATAAAACTATAATGATTATCCAACGAACTCTGACTAACACTGTATCAAAGGTCAGATTCCGAGGAGTAGTATCTTCATTCGAGGTCAGAACTGGTGTTAGACAAGGGGATGGGCTATTGCCGCTTCTATTTAACTGCGTATTAAAAAAAAATCATTCGAGAATGGCGCTTAAGTTAGGAAAAGAAAAAGTAGATAGCGGAATAAGATTAGGGCGGAAGAAAGATAATTTAACAATTTGATTGTCTAGCTTTTGCTGATAATATAGTGATTCTTGCTAACACAATAGAGGACGCGGTAAAACAAGTTAAAATACTGGAGAAAGAGGCGTCAAAGGTTGGTCTCAAAATTTCGGCGGATAAAACAAAATTCATCATTAACATACAATCAGCGCCTGGATTTCTATTAATTGGAAATAAAAAATATAGCAGAGTAGCTAAGTTTAAATATTTGGATGAATGGATTGAACCCAATATACAAGAAAAAACAGCAATACGTTCTAGAATTAACAAATTAGAAGCAGCTTTTCAATTGACAAAGAACGTTTATAACAAAAAATGTATGTCGCGCAATGCGAAATTATGACGTTACTGTGCAGTAATTCAACCCGAAGTACTATATGCAACAGAAAGCTTGACATTAAATACAAAGTGCATGATCGAAGAATTACATAAAAAAGAGAACAAGTTGTTACGAAGAATCTTAGGACCAACTAAAGTAAACGAGGAATATAGACCAAGATCTAATGAAGAAATATACACGAATGCGGGAACGATGAAAAGAAGACCAATTTAGTTTTATGGCCGCATAAAACGGTCGAACCCAACATGGTTAATTAACCGTATATTCACGTACTTGCAGAGTTTAAAAAACAACTGGAAATGGTTCAAGGAGGTAGAAAGCGATTTAAACGAAGTTAGAATTGAACCTAGTGATACCGAATACCGTTATCTATTGAGGAAAAAATTAGCGAAATATGACAAATTTAAAGGCAAACCGAAATTGTGCACAGGCAAAAAGTGGACCGAAGAAAGGAAATAATAATATCGACAGCGAATGCGGCGATTCTGGATACAGAAGAAATCAAAACGAAAATAAATTGAACAGTTGAAATACGTTGACCTACTCGAGAAAAAAAATGTATATGTATATAAGAAAATGGTAAAATTTAAATCAATCAAATTTTATTAAAAATTATATGGAATTGTAGCTTATGTAAAACAAAATTAAAAATATTTGATAAAAATATGAAAAACATTTACTATTTTGTTCACATATACAAAGAAAATATTTATCATTTATATTATGTGTATCGGTGATTTCATCTCCTTCAATTGGTGGGTGATAATCGTAATCTCTTGCATTGTAAATAATGCAGCCAGGTTAACAATGAAGATAACTGTTTTTTAACAATATCATTAACATCCGTTTCGTATAAAAATATCATACAGTATTGATTTGGTTGTTTTCGTAAATAGTGAAAGAGGATAAGGAACCAGCTCGAAAATATTGCAAAGGTTCGTCGTTATTTTTTCGTAAAAAGCATAATTTACAGTAGTTGCAGTATTTTTTATTTTAATTTTGCTGCTCATGCTCGATGAACATTTAACGATATCTTTGATGGTCATTTTATATCTTTAAAGTTCAGACATTTTATTTTGTAAATTAATTTGAACATCGAATGCTATGAAACAATTAATATTTTCGTTAGCTTGAACTCCTTTGGAAATGACTTCTTGTACATCAGGAAAAGGGTTGCGAATTTTAAAAAATTCTATAATTTTATTTACTGCTTTATAATATTCATTTATTTTGCTGACTCGCGCCAGTATGCTAATATGATTATTTAAAGGAAATTTCACAAAATTTCCCCCCACTAATTCTGAATTTTGTTGTTAATAACGCCACAGATATTTCTCTGCTCACATGTCATGTAAATATTGAATTCTTACTCAAAAATTGTTTTAATAACTATTTTTCATACTGAAATTTTGTTTAAAAATTGAAACAAAACCAGACTTTATATAAATATTGTTTATAGTTCTGTCTTGATTCTAAAACGTTTCTATATTTATATAATTAAAAAAAAAAAAGAAAAGAAAAAATCATCAAATCGAAGCTGTTTTTGAGTATTTTTGAGGAAAATGTTTTATTGGTGTTACGATAAGATGAACCCCTACTCTAGTGGCAAAAATCAATAAGCATGTTTTTGCCTAACATTTATGTTGAGAAGTTATTTTCTATACAACCAGCGTCGGCCCATTCAATATATATATATTTTTTAAAATTATTTTATTTTTAGACGCTCGATTACAGATCATTTGCGTTTCAAAGTCGGTCATAAACTATTTATTAAGTCAGTGTTTGTAAGATACTGTAAAAGATTTTTAAATTTGTTCGGGTTATCTTCTAGTATTGTTTTTATTGTGTCATAGTTTAGATTGTATTTTATACGTTGGCTTCTGTATTTTGTGTATTCTAATATGTGGTTTATATTTAATTGCGAATTACATTCATGGCAGATGGGGCGTCCCCGTTCAGTAGATGTTGTGGAGTAAGTAACGTGTGTCCTGTGCGTAGTCTAGCTAGCGTTTTTTCGGGTTTTCTCTCTTTTTGGTCTGCTGTAAATACTAAAATTGCTCCCTTTGAAGAAGATTCACGATAAAATAAAATACTAACGTGAACAGTTAAAGCGTGTAATTTTTAATCAAATAAATAAAGCGCTGATATTTATTTACATAAAGGAGATATACGCACCTTTTTTCCCCTTTAAATGAAAGAATGAATACGAAAACTTTTTAAAATAGAATGTAAAGTTATGTATCATTTATTGTTCATACCTTGGATTTAACAAAAGTCGAATTACGGATAAAGTTGGCAATCCTACAGGTCTTTCTTCAGTCTTTGGTACAGTATATGTAACACTTGTACGTTTTAATTTGGAAAAACTGCGCTTACTACTGGCCGCAACACAGGAGAGTAAGCAATATCCTCATTGTAGTTATACGTCATATACTCATCCGTTCTCACAAATGTAATTTAAAACTTCTTATGGCTTAATTCTATTTCGTAATCTTCTTTCAATAGTTTATAATCTGTTGCATAACAGTTTGCATCAATATTTTTAGAGTATGCATGACTAATAGATTCTCCCATCTTACACAGTGTTCGGGAACAGTTTTAGAAGTTATGAACATTATACGTTTATCTAAAAACATATATTTAGATCAAAAAAGAAATGTATCGATTTTTTGGATATTATGTTGGTGCACGATCTTACTACTTATGTTGACTTCATTTTGTTTTTTTTTTTTATTCTTTAATCGTTACTTAAGGGACTTGATGTTTCTCCATCTATTAAAGAAAGCTAAAGGCGATGAATCTTATAATTTTACTACAGAATTCATGAAGATTTACCATACAGACTCGTTTGTATCTCATATTCGTTGGATTTAACCGACGTTTCATGATTTATTAAACAGTGTATTTTTTTTTTTGGTTTTACTTAGTATCGATCCTAACTCGCAGCATAAAGTTTTTCATCATATAAGTTATTAATCACGGAGAAGACAGTGGCACCATACTCCATGTATTATCATATGCGTGCGCACCTGCGTTTCGTATAATCAGTGTTTTGAATGCTAGCTTATTTTGTATTGAGAAATAATGTACAATGGATTACGAATACTATGATATACACATACCCCTCTCATTAAATCGATTTCTACATGGGATTCGTGATAATGTAGTAATCGAATTTTAGCGCGCCATCGCACTGATGCAACATTAATCCGCTTCAGGTAGTTAATCTATTCGTTCATCGCTGAGGAACGTGACTTCGATCAGTGGACCTTTGCCTGTATTATTAAACTTTAGTTCACTCCGTGCAATGTGACCAAAATATTTTATCATCCGAATAATGGGTACATTTGCCAACCGCCGCGTCAGGCCCGATTCATATGGGTGCATTTATTCGTTTTGCGGTGTACAGTATACGAAGGAGTTTCCTCCAATACTACATTTCGAAGCCGTTATGTCGAATTATGCTAGTTTGATTTATTCATGTTTCTAGTCTATATAATACTATCGAGAACACAAGCGACTTTAAAAATGTTGCTTTAATATTTGTATTAATTAATCTGTCCTTCGGTATATTGTTTCACTTAACCATAGCATAGTCGCTTATTTCAATATAGCGCTTTATTTCTTTTTCTGTTTACGTAATACATGTTTAATAAACGTTTGACGTCGTGTATATGTATTCTGTTTTAATTATACAATACATTTTTGAAAGTTAATAGTTAATTTGTATAACATTTGTATTTTACGAATATTAATATTAGTATTTATTTGATATTATCAATGTATGTGTGTAAATATAGAAGCAAGAATACAGAATATGCTACTGAAATTGGAAATTGTACTAAAAAAATTCAACAATTGGAACAAGTATTGGAGAAACGCTCATCTTTACCTGATATCTCGATACTTCAACCTGAACAAATCGAAAAGGAACAAAATGAAGAATATGAAAATGTAAGTTGGTAATATTTAATTTTTGCCTAAGTATTTTAACGTAATGATAATTTTAGTCTTCAGTTTCGTTGAAGACGTTAAAATATAATTCATTTAGATATATCAGTGGACGACGAATACATTTTAAATATTGTGCTTTTTTAATTTTGAATTTTGTGGAATAATTCTGTCTCTGAAATAATATTATTTGTATCGTTTGAAGTTAATTTTAGGGTGCACGTTTAAAGGTTTAATATTTTTAAAATATTGATTTTTTATTTTCTTTTTGCATAAATTTTATCTCGGAAATTATTACTTTTTTTTTTATGAAATTTAAATGCCTATTTTTATATATTAGACAGAGTCATTTTGGAAACCTCTTTGAATTCTTATATTATTACAGTCATAAGATATACCATAATTACTTAATAGTTATAACAATACTAAATTTTTTTAATGACGACTGATCTACCAGCGTACAGTTACATCAAGTTCATTTTTAAATGTACAATGTCCATTATTGAGAAGTTGTATTCATCGTTGGTGTATATTGTAATCTTATGTCATAGCTGAATAAAACGTTTTTAAATATAATGAAAAATTTTTGTACACTCGTGAATCACGATTAAAATTGAACGTGTAAAAAAATTATCTAGTTTTTTTCATTTAAATTATATATTTTTCCTGTAGAAATTGCGGTCCGTAAAAGAAGAATGTACTATATTGAAACGATCGTTATCAGAATTAGAAGATAAGAATATTCAGTTGAATGATGCGTTACGTGAATATGAAGAACGTTACCATCGGGATAAGGAATCGTGGAATGGTACGAAGTTATCCATGGAAAAAGAAATAGAGATATTTCGTGAAAATGAGAAAAATATTAAAATAAAAATGTTAGAATACGAGGAATGCGTTAAAATTATGAATCAAAGTCCTGATGAAATTCAAAAAGCTTTTGCTGAAAATGTATTGAGGTATGTAACGTTTATTATTTGAATAATTTTCGTTTAATTTAATTATACTTTTAGGACATATCAATTGATATTTAACTTTTATTGGGAACTGTAATTATTAAAAATAAATAAGTTTATTAATTTAAATAAAATGAAAGTTGAAAATTTCAAGATTTTTGATTGTCAGCGCGAAAAGATTATTGTACTGATTTTAACCGTTACGCAATTAACGATTTTAATCTGTCATTTACTTTAGTCGTCCTATAATAAAATTTTTTTCGATATTTACATTTTGACGGCTATAAGTTGAAATAAATTTTCGACAAATTTTGTTCAGCATGCATCTCATTTTAACGACTTCACGGTATACAAACACATATGCATAAATTGTTACTTTTTTATCCCCTAAACTAATAATTGTTAGTAGAAATAAGAGGATATAATATAATTTAAAAATCTCGTTTCAACTTGTTCAAAATTTTGATATAACAAATATGAAAGAACGAACAGTAACGAATTTTTTTGGTTTATATAGTTTTTGTGTAAGTGGAGTTCGATTTATCATAATTTATACCAATAAGGGATTGAAAGCTTTTCACCGCATGCCGGATTTCTCGCTGACTATGAATGAAGTTTTGAAAATTAATTCGTTATGTCAAAACTTTGTTAACGTTCAAAGGTTGTTCATCTTATAAATATGAATTACTCTTGCACAGGATGTCTGCTTTGAAAATTGATCAAGAACAGACTAAACGGAAGTACGAGATATCATTAAAAATCAGTTCCGAACGTAAAACCAATTACGACAACTTATCCGAAGAACTTTTTTGTTTACGAAAAGAAAAAGATAATGAAATATTATTATTGAAAACCGAAAAGGTATACAATCGTTTTTCATCTTCCGATAATGATGTTTATATGAAACTAAACGGTAAACATTACTTGTTATATAAAAAATTTAGATTAAGTATAATTTATGAAGTTTGCAATTATATTCATTTTAGGATAAAATATTGTCCAAATTGACGAAGTGTCAAAAAACGTTAAACGAATCCGTAGATTACGTTTCTCATCAGAACCTTTGCAACGATTATAATGAACTTACTACAAAATACAGGGGCCTGTTACATACAATTCACTTACTGGTAAGACTCAATGAAATAACACATTTTCGTAATGTAAAAACTGTCTTTATGTTATTACGATTATTTCTTATATTCAAATGTGTGATATTCATTTGAAATGTATATTAGTTATTTTCGTCTTGTATCTATTATAAACTCGAATTTATTTATTAACTCCGCGTTGAATGAATAATTTATATAACATTATTATTTATATTGTAGCGTCCAAGATCTGTTATCGAATATTGGTTAACATGTTGGCCATAGTACATTTTCGATATAAATCAACGTAATTGTTAAACTAATCGATCGTATATTTTTTCCCTTCCAATTGATTTTTCATCGTTTATATATTATACGACATTAATAAATGACGTTTAGTATCGTAATATACGGATAAAATATTTTTATTTTACATTTTATGAATTTTTCACTCTACGTTTAAGTTCTTTTATATTTCGCGTTTTCTCTATCCAACTGGTGGTATTCAGCTGCATAACCACTTTCGAAGATATTCAACGTTTGCTTTGTCGTTTTAGTTATTGTTTAGCTTTCAACGTCGTGAAATAGTATTGAGAAAATTTAACGGCTAATTCTTCTCATTTTTAGATTTAAATTTACACTTCCACCGCAATAATTAAGTTTAAAAAATTACTTTCTCCCTTGTTAAATACGAATTTTTATTACTTTAATTATGTCTCAACTTGCATTTAGATTAGAACTCGTGTATTTAAAGTATCTGTAACTTTTTAATTTATTTTCACATACTGAAAGAGATTTTTAAATTTCAACGGAGTCTTATTTACAATTACATGTTTTTTTTTGCGCATTTCAGACAGTATTTGAAATACGCACTAATTAGTGTATTAAGAAATTACTGTAGTTGTTGAATATTATCGATTATAAAAAACCATATCATCGGTGTTTTATTAATTATATGGCAATTCACTTTAATATCTTTTCAATATCTAACCGATATTTCCTTTAATAGATATAATTGAAAAAAGTTAATCTTAGACATTTGTAAAGGTAAATTTTGAAATACAATTAGCGATCGTAATTGAGAAACTCGAAAATAATATATCAGGATGGATAACCTACAACTTCTCTAGTTGAACACACCGTAATCGTTAACTGATGGTAGTGATGGTACGAAATGTCACCATTTGGCGATCATTCCACACGCGCCCTGATATGTTTTATTATGTCTCCCATCTAGAATTATTAGCTGTTTCAGTTATATTGCAATTTATTTGAAAGCGATAAAAATATTTTCGACATTTACGCTAGTTAATTTTAAATACGCGGAAAAAGTTGACGCTTCTACTGCGCCAGTTGTATCCGTTAATAGGACGCAAATCGCAACTTCGTCTTGCAAACAAAGTCCTCCTATACAACACAGTAACTGCTCCTATCTGGAAATATGGTGTCGAGGTGTACGGTTCGACGTCCAAAACCAACCTAAATAAGATACAATCGTTTCAGTCGAAGGTTTTAAGGATTATGATAAATGCACTATTTTATGTTCGTAACGATATTATACATCATGACCTTGGAATACCAACCGTTGAAACAAATCACAGACGGCGATACAGGAAATTGCATATGGCACTCAGTGAAAATCTAAATCCGCTAATATCATGAATGTCGACAACACATCTTCCAGATAATCCTGTCAGACGTCTTAAAAAAATTCAATGTCGGGATGCACTTACGTCATCATAAAATGAAAAACAAAACGAGATTATCCATTGGGATATGTTGTTTATCTGATATTTTTCTCTTTTTTTTTTCGCAATTGTATTTATAATCTTCATATAGATTGGTACATACACACACCAAAAAAAAGTTGCTCAATTGCGAGTCAAATATATTCACATAAAATTATTAGTTTACAGAGTCCTCGCACGTAGTAAGATAAAATATAACATTTCAAGTTGATTATTATTTACGCGCACCGAACATATAGTCCTAATATTGACATTATCATTAAACTTAATTTCGAATTATAAAATTCGTGGTTAGTAAATACATTTTATAATATATTAATTATATGAATAATTATTTAAGTAATGTTACTTATTTTATTTTGCTGAGTTCTTTTTCAACGAGTCGGTTCTTCGAATATGAGGCGAATGTTCGTAAGAACTGGAAGCCATACAGTCGGTGTGCTGCGTAATTCAAAGAAAATGAAAATTTACTAATTACAAAATTTATAAGAGAAGCTCCTAAAGTTAGATTAAAATCTAGGAAATCCCCATGGTCCACTTTGGATCAAGCACGATTTGCATTCGATTGGAAAGAACAATGGACCATTCGATGCGTAATTCGTTCATAAATGGATCTCTCGTCGAAAACCCTACGGAGCAACCTCTAGGAATGGAACTTCGACGAAAGGAGTGACGACTCTTGAACCGAATCCGAACTGGTCATGGTAGATGCGGTCACCTTCTGCAGAAGTGGAGTATTTCTAACTCGGCTAGTTGCTGTTACGGACATCCCATGCAAACAATAAAACATATCGTCGAAGAATGCGAAGTATACTCGGAAAATGGGATTACGGTTGAAGATGTACATCATCTGCGCAGCGGAAGTTTAGACTGGCTTTCCCGTTTAGAGCTCGATCTATAAATCAACATCATACGATACGATACGATACTTATTTTATATATTTAACGCGAGTAAACGACAATGGGATATTTGCGTCATGTATTTTTATATTGAGAAACTCCTGTTTTTATCGGTCGTAAGTTATTTTATTGCGAATGTTTATATTTCGAAGCAATTTTATTTAATCGATCGTTAGTTATTTCCTATCGTAATTTATAGTATGACTGAAATGTTGATACGAAATATTGCTATAAGAACATTGGCTTGGCTTGTAGACCCCTAAAAAAACTCAATGGGGTCCCATCATTTATTTCACCTTTCGAATATTAACTTGGGATGGAACTTTCAATTATTTTTGACTGAGTTAGGTTAAGCTCGAAACCCCATAACACGGAATCTGCAGACCTTCAACTACAATAATGATATTGCGTTAAAATGTGCGGCATTATCGTGTTAAGTAATATAATCGGTCGATTATCACGTTTTCTGCCCTATTTTGGAATAGTGGAGTATTTTATTTTTGTTACAAGATTTAGATGTAAACTGTACGACTCCTATTAAATGCGAGTTTCTTTCGAATAGATACTAAGGAATTATAAGAATCGGTATTTCATTTGGAATATGTTATCTTATAATATACAGTGTTCGGAACGTATAACATTTGAATTTTTAGAATTGACGTTAAGCGTGTTATTTCTCATCACTATACTGCTTTGGTATTGCATCAGTAATACTTTATCTAACATAACTAACCCGATATAACGTTATATCTTACAAAAATATATTTATTATTTTTATCGATGTATTGGCCGTATTCTTAAGGACATTTAAAATATTTACGATGATCGACACAATTGCGCAATTGTACGTTAAAATTATAACGAGTCGTACTGTTTCGGAGACGACGATTCATTTTTTTAATATTATTTTCCGACTAGCTTATTCTCGAATAAATTAGTTAATTATGAAAATGTTTTATATATTTTTTCTTATTTTCGTTTTAGAACTCCGATAGAGATAATTTACTTACTAGACTAGGAATTGAATTAAAATCAGTGTACGACGGCAGAAAAGTAATAGAGGTTCAGCTACAAGAAATTAACGAGGAATTGAATATACTGAAAACATCTTCGACGGTCGATATTCCGAACGAAGTGAGTAATAATAAATGTAAACATATAAAATGGAAACGTCAGAAAAATGCCTGCAATTATGACGTATTTAATTTACATTTAAGGTCGCTGAATTGACGAAAAAAGTAGCGACGATGGAAATTGAATGTATAAATACCAAACAACATTCGAATCATACAACTCGAATGTACGATTTATTGAACGGTAAGTTTTGTTAAATATATCGATTTTCAATTCTTAAGCAGAAAAACACGTAGAATAAACGCATAATATTTCGGAAAAATTACAAGTGCTTTAAAATGAAATTTTAATTAATAATTACGTTGTAGTAAGAGGTAAATTTTAAAAATAATTCGAATAGGTAAAACCTGGACAGTCTATTTTATTGTGTTTTCAATTTCAGAACGTGAACTATAAATAAGACGAATCGGATTCGAATAATTTATAAAAAAAAAATTTAGTCGTGAAAAATTCGCTTATTTAGTATTGGTCGGTAATCATTAGTGTACAAATTTTAACCCTTAAAGTTACAATGTCCTCTATACAATACAGAAACTTTTAATATAGATTTTCAACGAGTTTCATTTGATGACATTAAGTATTTCGGTTCTAGAGCAATTATACACGAAATAATACTTTATATTTTCACCACTTCGAGTCATTTTCTAAAAATTATTTCATAAACCAAAACACATAAGTTCGTAAACAAAATTATATCGCTTTGTAACTAGTGCCTCACTTTCAAAAGATGTCGCTGTACTAACTAGGAATACGAGTTAACAACTTAATCAGTCCGATTTATTTACTTATTTATGCGCATCGATAAATTTTTGTTATTTTAATTTCGCGTTCCACAAATTTCTCACTCAGAAATATAAAATTTAAAAAATATTTTCTTATATAAAAAATTATTTCATTATTTTTATCGGTGGTACTCGAAAAATGTTTTTCTTTTTATAGTCGATAAGTTTAGAATTTTAAATTGCATTATTTATAGTTTTAAAAAACCAAGATTAAAACTTGGAAATAAAAAAAAAACACGATAGAGAAAACGTTTAATTTGTATTATTTTATAACTTACTTATAATCTGCTGGTATCTTAATATTAGCGTGTAAATTAATTTATAATGGTTACCGAATTATCGTCCTGATTTAGTCGGTTTGCTCAAAACATTTTTGCACGATTTAATTTTATTCAAAATCAGCGAGGTCTCCTATGAAAACTGTATGATTTGAAAACAAAAGTAATAAGATTAAAATAATATTATGTAAGAACATAGATCGCTAAATTCCATGGTATTCTATAATGTTCCCGATAACGGTTATAAATCGGACATTTAATCAGTAGGTGTTCGATCGATAATTGACAACTGCATAACGAACACTGCCGGTTCTTGTTCGTTGTTTAGTAGATTGATTATCTTACGTTAGTATGAATTATAATTTTAAATGCATTAAAACACTGAAATATGATGTCTGAACAATACTATAAGTGCACTGTTACTGATGTGAGTTATATTTTCAACTAGTTTGTTTACTCGACTGATTTTGATAAAAAATTTTATGTTATTTCATTTTAAAACAAAATATATTCCGATTTAGAGCAGCTAAAAGAATCAGAAACAAGATGCCAATCTTTAGAAAATAAACTATCTGAAACTTTGTCTACGTTGACTACATGCCAAACGTTTGAAGCTCAGATGAGAACGAAAATTGCCAATATTGAATCTGAAAATGAAGAATTGAAAACTATTCGTTCTAGATTATACAATGCAGAAGAAGAATTGGTAATTATTTGAATAATGAAAATTAATGCAAATTTATTGATCGTTTATTAATTTATTTCCTATTTTATTTTATTTTCGCGTTATTTAAACAAACATGTTCGTTTAAAGGCAAAAAATTTTGTCCTCTTTTATTATTTGAAACATGTTTGGTAATGGTTATCTTTAATTGACGTTATGTTATTACTTAACCATTACTAATATTTATATTTTCTATTTAAGCTCTGAAAAAACAAAATTGTATAATTCGGACACGTTCGTTATACCTTTTCAAATATATATATCAATCACTATATTGATAAATCATTTATCATAGGTATGTTTAAAATCACAAAACAAAGAATTAACGAATATGGCGGAGATAATACAGGGACAAGTCAGGTTTTACGAACATCATAGAAGATCTAGAGAACTAGATTATGATTCTTTACAAAGGCGAGTTATAGAATTACAATCGATCAGCGATGAAAAAATTGTAATTGGTAAGCATATTAATTAATTTTAAAGAGTTAATACTTTTATAGAAGCCCTAGATAACGTCGTGTGACAACAGTCTTCCCTGTTTATAATTTGTGTATAATTTTATAATCTCGCTTGTCTGTTACGTTTTCAGTTCGTATGTGTGAATATAAATGTATCATTGATGTTTTAATAATTCATTCCATGTTGTAGATCGCTTAACTCGAGAAGTATCATCGTTGCAGAAAAACGAGTTGTTTTCAAAAGAAAACGCATTATATTTGGAAAGCAGAATTTTAGAACTAGAGTCGAAATTAGCACACGCCACGTCAGAATTGGAGAAAACTGAAAACGATCTTAGAATCAACAAACAAAATGAACAATTAAAAATACAGTAAGTACATTAGACAATTGTTTTGGAGCATCGCTACGCACACTTACTTCAATATATATTTTTTTGTTTAGTTATTATATTACGGTTGAATTTGCAAACATGAAAATAAATTATTGTTGGCGTGCATTAATTTTTAGACGGACGATAACTGCTACTAATATTTAAATTAATAATATGGGTTAAAATATATTTTAACATTAACAATTATATGTATTCTAATATACACATTCAATATATAATCATCTATAGGTATATTGTATGTATTGCTAAACAGTAACTAACTTAAACGTATAGATTGTGGTATCTTCCTCATACGAACTTCATAAATATGTACATTTATCAACACTTATTCACTTATTGACCCATATCTAATTCTCACTTGCGTCACTTAATATTTCAGGTTTAGAGATGTCCTGCGGTTTACCTTGTAAGATTACTTAAATCCTAAACTTTCAGAAGATACTGTCATCACTCACTCAACCCAAATTATTTATATATATATATATATATATATATATATATATATATATATATATATAATATATATATATATAGTGTGTATATAATGAAAGAGAAAGTGTGTACCTGTATGATCGAGCTTTTTTTTTGTAAACTTGTGTTTTTTCAACTAATAATCGCGTGTTACACATAATTATTTTAATCATGCAGAATTTCGTTTCGTAAATTTCTAGTTCAGTTTTTATAAGTATCAGAAGGAAACTACTGTTAATTTTTTTTTTTTTTTCAAATAAATTTTAAAAAATTTTCTCCTTGAAATAAGTCGTTTGTGGATTTAAAAAGATTTCCAAAAGTACTTTAAATTGAAACGGTACCCGAGATATAAAATTTTAATTATATTTACTAATACATACGCGGTAAAAAACATATTTCTAAGCTCGCAACGTTTGAACAGATAATGCGATTGAGTTAAAATGTTTAACGTACATTTACATATGTATTAAGAAAAAGGCCACGGGAAAAAATAAAAATTTTATAAATTTTCTAAATTTCAAAATTCGTAATTTCTATGCAGACCATTTTAAATTACTTAATAAATTGCTGGTATGTACAAAATTTCATTAAAATCGTTAGAGCCGTTCCCAGCTACCTGAGTGTGTATATATATATTCCCCAGGGGGTACTACGTACCTTCTGGGATCCAGAGCTGGGCTCGTCCACAGGTGGTGGATAGTTGAATGACCAGGAGATATACTGGCGAGCTGCGAATAACCAATAAGCAGTCGCGAATCAGCTCTAGCAGACGATTCCAGTAGTGAAAGGTAAGCTTGAGGAACTGTCCACTAAAAGTCTGCATGAATCCTATAACTGCCTCTCCCTCGGCGGGTTAAAGTCGCCGCAAAAATCTTATATTGTTACCTCCTCAGTAATGATCCACTGCTTTACGGTTAGGGTATTGACCCAAAGGCTAAGGGAGTAAGCCCTGACAGAAAAACGAGAAGCAGGATTAACATTCTTATTACTTCTACAGTAATGTTACTACATATACAAATTAAAAGAAAATAACTTTGAATGCGATATATAAATTACAATTAAATAAAAACATGGAAATAATGACAATAATATAGAATAGGAACACTTACAGTAATAGAAATATTACCTGGCAGAAAGGGATAAAACGTATCTTCTAAGTGGCTTGGCCAGCACGGAAGATTAGGCCAACGTTATCCCAACATGACTCTGAGAAAAAAAGAAGGGGCGTAGTAGCCAAAGCCAAAATCTGAATTGAATCCTACGTCCTTACCGCCTAGTAGAATTACAAATAAAGGAAGCAAACCCCGGATAGAATCATTAATACCACTCGGATTTGACAAAAACATCAATAAATGAGGGAATAATGCATAAACTAAAAATTACCTTACGCGTATTTTCACCTATAATGTGCAGACTATAGCTTCAAAAAGGGAAACTTTTGAAGTTAGAAGAAGAATTGAATAAAATAAAATAGGATATATTCGGCTTAAGCGAAGTGCGCAAAAAAGGCGAAAGTGTCATAAAGCTAAAGTCACAGACTATATTATTTCATAAAGGCGATTCCGAATACCATCCAAACGGAGTAAGATTTTTAATAAATAAGAAATGGTATAATAATGTAGTTAAATATGTTAGTGTTACAGACAGAATTGCATATATAATACTTCTGTTCTGTAAGAACAGCACTTTAAAGATACTGCAAATATATGCTTCGACAAAATCACATACAGAGCAGGAACTGGAATGTTTCTATGATGAATTAGAAGAAACGATAAATAGAGGTAGCTGTAAATATGTTCTTCAAAAAGAAGGAGAAAATAAAATGGACTTGGAAAACTTTTGAATACAGGAATGAGGTTGATTATATCATCTCTGATAACATCAAACATTACAAGACATCACAGTATTGAACACTTAGAGGTATATTAAAAATCCAGGATGTATCAGTGTTAAAAAGAGTAAAAAGAAATAAATCAAAATTAGTTGACCCTGATCAATTAAGAAAAGATAGGAGAAAATATCAAGAAGAACTAAAATTACAAATACAGAAATCCGAACAAATTAAAACACTGGAAATTAATAAAAAGTCTGAACTGATTACTAA
Organism: Coronaproctus castanopsis; assembly: GCA_032883995.1. NCBI lineage: Eukaryota > Metazoa > Arthropoda > Insecta > Hemiptera > Monophlebidae > Coronaproctus > Coronaproctus castanopsis. The sequence goes on along the minus strand of CM065052.1, from coordinate 134,626,107 downwards.
AATTATGAAAAAAGCTGCAGTTAAAGTTGCACCATGTAAATACAAAAGAAAAATAAGTGATGCGACAAAAGATTTAATGGCACGAAGGAGAAAATTAAAAGTGGATAAAGATAAAAATCAAACTGAGTGAGCAGAATTGAATAAATTAATTAGAAAACAATTGAGAAGTGATATACGTCAAAACAATACAAAGAAAATTCGCTAAATAATTGAGCATAACAGAGGGCCTAAAGTATCCAAGAAATCATTGTCAATGGGAATTAAGCTGCTGATGAATGTTAATAATCGTGACGGAGATATCCTTAAGGACAAAATTGAACTATAAAAAAGAGTTAGGAATATTCTATGCAGATCTCTATGATACGAAAGTAACGCTACAGTGAAAGATAAATTAACAATAAATGAGGATAAGGAAACCCACCGGATATATTAAAAAGTGAAATCAAATACGCTTTGAAGAAAATGAAAAATAACAAAGCTAGCGTCCCGGATGGTATAATCCTAGAAATGATTAACGAAGGAATGAGGAGATTTTTGATTTGCAGAAAAACCTATTTAACAATTGTTTTAAAGAGAACTCTATCCCGTGATTATGGAATCAAGTAGATGTTAAACTAATACACAAAAAGCAGCTGTCCTAGAAAATTACAGACCAATTAGCTTATCATCACATATTTACAGCTTTAGATCCGGTTTCAGCGCATAATCACATTTGCACTATGAGAATTTTAATCTCGTAAGTGCAAGGAAGACAACATGGAATTGCACATGGTGTTCATCGATTATCATAAAGGGTTTGATACTTTGGAAACATGGACAGTGTTGAAAGTTCTTGAAGAAAATGCTATAGATGATGAATACATCAACATAATAAAAAAGATTTACAATTCGCTAATGATGCAAGTACAGCTGGTGGAAAAAACAAGTAAAATGCCGTTAAAGAAAGGCGTCAGACAAGAAGACACAATATCTCCTAAGTTGTTTATAGTAGAACGTATCTTCAAAAACCTGTCTTGGGTGTCTAATGGTATGAATATTGATGGGAAAAATCAGTAACCTGCGTTTTGCTGACAACATTGTGCTAATTAGTAATAATGTTGGTACCTTACAGGAAATTATAACTGACCTTCATAACTGTTCCAAAAAAGCAGGATTAACCATAAATATTAATAAAACGAAGTTCATGACACACCACAAAAATTACAAATAAAACTAGATGACCAGATACTGGAACAGGTAATTGAATATATGTACCCAGGTGAAATTGTCACCACAGAGAAGGAAGCATTGTGTTAGAAAATTTAAAGACGAACGCATCTCTCGTGGATAGCTTTTGGAAAGTTGGGTACTATTCTCAAAAATAAAGATATACCAAGAGAAGGGCGCAGAAGTCGCGGTCGGCCAGATACAAGGCGGCAGGACGATATACAGAGATCAGCCGGTGTGAAATGGATAAACGAGGTCTGTGATCGCTACAGATGGAAAGAAAAGGGAAACACTTACATCCAGCAGTGGATTGATATAACCGCATCGTGTGATATATATATATATATATACATTTATTCTTTGTTTACAGAGAAGTAACCCAAATTATTGATATGTGAATCATTGTCTATGAATAAATTCACGTCTTAAATAAATTTTATCATATAATTTTACAAATACAAATGAACCCATGATTTTGTGAACGTATAAATTTCTGATGTTTCATAGAAATTTCGTGGTTATAATTTCAACGTGTGTTTGCTGATATTTCTGCTGTTTGTAATTAGCGATTCAAGAAAGATCGTTACTAAATTATTAATAAGTTGTTGAAAACTATATTATACATGTTTGGTCAATTTACAGAAACTTAAAGTTGCTTATACACGAACTTCAAAAAAGGTTTTTGGGTACTTTACCTTTAATTACCGAAGAACTGTGGTCAAATAATATGCTAAGACTAAAAGAAGATTACAACGATTTTATGTCAAAGTTAGTCGATTTAAAAAATATTGAAATTTTTCCCGCGGACAGTGAAACGTCGACTTTATTCTCTTGCAAGATGAAAGAATTACCAGATAGTTACGTTAAAAAAACTCAACAACGATTTCAGGTATGGTTCGTATTTATTTGTCTACATTAAGAGTAATTATTTTAAGTAAATTTTAATATTTATTTAATTGTCTTCGCTCTACGTGAATTTATTATTATCAAGTATAAATTTAAATATTAAAAAAAGATTTTAATATTTAACATAAATTTATTTATTTATTTCACATATGAAATTTTACGTTGTTTTCATTTCGTAATGAAATTTTCTTATTGATAATTCTATTAAATTTCAGGAATTGAGTATGCGAATTATTAATGAAGGTTTGAACACGAAATTGCAAATTTATGAAGAAAGGTTAGAAAAACAAGATAAATTAATCACGAGGCTTGAAGAAGAAATGATTCATTACGATACGAAATGTGAACAATTTTTACTAGGATGGAATGATGCGTTCGACAATGTTAATGCTTCGTCACAAGTATGTGACGTATTTCGAATTACGGTCGATCGAATTATTTGATTTGTAACGATTATTATTATGTTTAATGCAATTGTATCTTTTTCGTTATGTATAATTCGGTACAGTCTTCTAAGAAGTAATTTTACTTATACTAAGGCGCGCTTCACACTTGTATTCGGTTCAGTTTCTATTCGATTCGTTTTCGGTTTCCTCCTGATCGTTCACAAACACACAGTTCCTACCAGGTTTGTATTCGGTCATCCGAGATCTGACATTACCAGTCGCGTTTTACTAATATGGAGAAAAGTCAAGTTTTGTCTATGTTGTTTCTTTATAGAAGAATTAAAAAACGAATAAAAATGTTTAATCGTTTTCATTGGGAACACCCGATTATAACGAAAAGGTTAAAATTTAGAGCATTTTACAGCCCACAGATAAGGGAGAACGAAGATAAATGTTCGAATTACTTCAGAATGTCAACGAAATCATTTGACGAATTACGTGTGAAGTTAAATGATCATCTTCAACATCGAAATAGATTTATGAGAAGTTGTTTTGTCCGGCAATACTGATCGCGATTGTGCCAACGAAATTAGATGATCGATATCGACGTCTGGTACGCTCATTGTTAATAAAAAGATAATTCTATAACTTTGTATTCTCAACAATGTTGAATATTTTGAATGCGTAAACTAAAACTGAATCTGATAGAAACCGCGTATGTGTGAGTCGTGGGGGACATTCGGTGACTACGCGGTTTCTATTAGGTTCTAATTCGATCCGAATAAGGACTGAATCATCGGTTCACACTTGTTCGATTTCTATTCGATGGCTTGCCTAAGAGTGCTTTCGTTGTTTATGAGCGCAATTATAAATATATGCTTATTGCGCTTGTTCGTATTATTTTGCCAATTAACCTTCTGTTTAATTACCCAACGTTATTTAAAAATAGAAATGGTTTTTTAATTTATCCATTTCAGATTTGTCAACTGGAACGTGGAACAAACACGGAAGAAACTCAAACGATGGAAATATTAAGAAACGCAACACTCAGTAAAGATGATAAGAGTAAAGATGACAGCGAAGAAGAAACGAAATATACGGATATAATAAATGAATTAAAACATAAGCTTGGAGAAGTAATATGAAATAAATTTTTGTAGTTTCAACAAATAACGATAGTATTTCTCTAAGAATAAGTTTATAAAGAAAATGTTATTTCATTAGCATATAAATTTTGATACCTTAGCTTCATCCGTCATAAGTGTCAGTTAAATAAAATGGAGCTGGTAAAATATTTAAAACAGAAAAAAGACCAATTTAAAAAAAAAAATGAAGGCAAACGATTTTAAATGAGTTATTTGTTTTTTAAAATTGTGGTTTGAAAAGGTGTGTTGTTAGGTGAATCAAATTCTGTAGAATGTCGAATATTTCTAATTCGTCAATATACTTTATTTATATTTCGTTATTTTTAATATACCGATATTTTAATCGTTTCTTGTTTAGTCGTACGCTACAATTAACGAATTGAACGTCAAAATAAAACAAAACGAAGAAAACCAATTAAAATTGAAAGCTAACTTGATCGACGCGGATACAGTGATCAAAGAGAAAGAACATATAGTTTTGTCGAGGAGTAGAGAAATTATGGAATTGCAGAATAAATTAACCGGCGTGTCTTCCACGAAATCCAACAAAGAAGATACGGTTGATAAGTTGGCTCTAAAGGTAAAATATTTGTCCATCGATATACAAAGTGTATGCGTTACACCAAGGTAATTTCGTGTTACGTAAATTTAACGTGAAAGTCCCCCCCTCCCCTACAACTTTCTCATAATTATAAATTCTTTGAATTGCAGTTTTTTTAAGAAAGAGAAAAATCATATATTAGTGTTATTGTTTAAACATACTTCTAGAGAAATCTATCTAAATGTGTTTATTTAATTTCGTTTTTGATCGCTTTTTTTTTAAAATACGGTTTGTCGAAATAAAATAACGCTTTTCATCGGTTTAATGTTTTTTTTTTTTTTAATCCGAAATTATGTTCATTTAAAGAAACTGAATTAGTTTGTTAATATTATCTGCCCAATGGTACTTAGCTTTTCTAAGTTTCCGTATGGGTAATAATTTTATACATTTCCTCTTCGTACTAAACTAACATTCCTTTGTCATTGCCCCATACAAAATGAATATTCGGTTATATATAAAATAATTCGTTTATTTTAAAACGTAAATAATTTCTGTTACAGCAATAACTTATATAATGACACCTAAATATTAAATATTAACAACCTTATTTCGTTATTTCTACTTTCCACTGGCAGGATAAGTTATTATACTAAGTTCTCACTTCGAATTCAGCATATTACATTCACTTTGCTTGTATAATCTATATCTATTTTAGTCCATCGAGATGTCACCTAAATTATTATAAATTTAGGACTTTTATAAAAAAATTTCACTAGTGGAGTGCCAATTTTAACTTATAATAGTGTTTCCCAACAGAGGAAGTTAATTAAAAAAAACTCTTACAATTGATATTTTAAAAATGTTATCAATCTCTAATGGAATATCGATTGAAACAAAATTTTTCTACCTGTTGTTAATATTAAATATTAACAACCTTATGTCGTTATTTCGACTGTCCACTGGCTAGATTAGTTATTATACTAACTTAAAGTTTTCACTCCGAATTCAGCATATTACATTCACTTTGCTTGTACAACCAATATCTATTTTAGTCGATTCGGATATCACCTAAATTATAGTAAATTTAGGACTTTTATAAATAAAATACAAGTCGTGTGAATGAGATTTTTATTAAATATTTTATAAACAAGCCTCTAATATTACGAACATATACATTAAACATATAATTTTCCTATTAAGTTATGTTAAAAAGCAATACTGATCGCGTAATTATTTTTTAACTATCAAAATGTTTACTTATTGCAGTTCGTAACTTATTCAGGGGTCATATCATAAGGATACCTAATAGGAAAAATGTCCTATGTTACCATTAATACCTTTCATTTATATATAAACGAAAATGATGTCCTCAAGGGCTATATTCTCCTACATCGAAATATTTTTCGTTATTAATACCCGTGTATATATTGCTCATGATCATTCAATATTCGTGTTCTATGATACTATGCACTTTCATCTTACAACGAACTAATTGTCGGGAGTGGCTCTATTGGCGAGGTGGGGAACTAAATACGATATCCTTAGTTTAACTTCTTTCTAGAGAAGTCGATATTTTAAATACCTTATATAATTTATAAATTTTTTCCTTATTTAATTAATTTACCTTAAATAATTTGTAAATCATATTTTAAAATATATATTTCTCCATCTAATTTTATCTATCAAACGGCTCTTCTCTTTAAATTTTACCTGAAGTTTAATTTTCGAAATTGTAAATCTAAGTTTTATGATACGGATAAGATTAATATTTTCATAAATATGAACGTATATTTATATTTTTTTAAGGTTTTTATATTCGTACTACTTTATACGTAAACTGTTAATGTTAGGATTTGTACTTATTACAGATAGATAAAAAACATATGGTTAGAATGTTTTGTTGTACCAATTTTCTTTACATAGTGTAGGTTAGTCTAATTTAGTGAATATGTCCCGCGCTTGAGTCGCATTTTTATTTGTAATTATCCATCGCATTTTCACTAATACCGTATCAATTAACTTTTACACATTTTCGCAATTTAGGCGATCATACACATTTTGTTAAAAAAATTTATTACAATCTTAACTTAATGTTAAATAAGTAACTCTATTAATAAAATGCTTACCACCTAACAGTACGTAATTGTAAGGTGATATAAACGAATGTGAAGAAATTAACCCAATGGTTAAAACTTCGTTAAATCTAATTATTGATTAAAAAAACAAAATCACTCGGTTTATTACGTTTAAGGCGTCTAATATCTAATTTAGTATCTAGAAGTTTAACGACTTCCATATTAACATGTTGAAACAGTCGATGCTCATGCTGCTTGGAAAAATCTTTGATGACATCGTCGACGAGCATTATCCGAAGATCATGGTGAATGCCATCATTACGTGAAAACCGGTAAGCGTCAACAATTGCACGCAAAATGACATTCTGTTTTGCCTGAATCTTGTTGCGATTTGTGGCCTTAGCACATCCCCACAGTTGGAGACCATACGCCCAAATTGGCTTTATAACCTGTTGGTATAATAGCCGCTTACACGATAGATGTAATGTAGAATTTCTACCGATGAGCCAGTATAATTCACGCGTTTTTGCCTACATTTGTTTAATTTTCATTCTGATGTGGATTATCCAAGTAAGGCGCTTATTCAAATAGGTATCTAGCTGACTCAGCTTGAGATACAAGTAGATCACCCAAGTATACTTTGTGCTGCGCATTGATTTTACGATATGTGTAAATGACATGAACTGATTTTGCTTCTTTAAGTTTAATCTTCCATTCGATTGTCCATTTTCGGATACGGTTAAGCGCACGTTGAAGTTTCACGGTGGCTTCCACCGGATTATCGCTAACGGAAAGTACTGCGGTATCGTCGACAGATGTCGCTGTTACTGTATCACTATTTGTGGGTAAATCTTGCGTATAGAAGAGGTATAAGATAGGTCCGAGGACACTACCTTGCCGCACTCCCGCTTATATTTTAGCATCTCCGTGTGTTACCCGAAATTGGCGATTAGTCAAATACGATTCCAGAAGTCTACAATAGTTTCCTGCAATAAGGCTAGACATTTTCAATATGAGACCTTCGTGCCAAACACGATCAAAAGCTTGTGATATATCGAGTAAGGCTGGAACGGTACTTTCTTTCTTCGAACGCATTTTCGATAACCGATGTAACGCTGTGAATTTGGTCTATGGTCGAATGTTGGTTTCTGAAGTCAAACTGATGATCAGGTAGATCGACTAACGGTTTTAGACGTTTAAGTAAAAGTTTTTCGAAGAGTTTTGACATTATAGAAAGTAACGAAATAGGACGGTATGATGTAACATCTTCCGATGGTTTATCTTTTTATGTAGCATAATTATCTGTGCAATTTTGAAACAATTCGGAATATATTCAACGCGTACACCTGGCATTGAATATATACGTTAAGAAGAGCACAAAAGCAACAATTAACTTAATTTGCGCAACAATGAAAATAAGAATTGCTTGCATTACTACGCGAGAGATATATAAAATGCCTAGTTGGTTTTTTTTTGTGAAAACTGCAATTTTTCCAGAAAATCAAAATTATGAGAAACTAAAACTTAACCGGAAATTTCAATACTGCCTCTATCTATGGTAATCTTATTTACGATAGTGAGCGCCAGCGTTGATTCCTACATTTAGAAATATAAAGATTTTACCTTGCGCAGAAAAAAAAGTTATCATTCCCAATCAAAACTATAAAAATGCGATTTATAAATTATTTAATTATAATATACGTGACCGCCTTAACCCCAACGAAACTGTATTTATCGTACGAATCGGGAAAAATTCATTGATTCAATATAACGAGCAAATTTGTACTACTGGTCATTTGTATCAAAATAATTTTCATTTTAGTTAACGTTAATTATGTTAATATGCACGAAGCATTTTTATATTTTACTCAATATTAGAGCGTCTAACAATATTGAACATTGTATTCTAATGATAGATCGTTCTATTGTCTTCTTTACCGTTTCATTCGTTTAGAAAAATTCGACATAAAATTATTCTGAACTAGATTTTATTTTAAAGAAACTATTATGAATATACTTTTATAGCACGGAATAATTTTAATTATTTACCTTATAGGCTACAGTAGAAAGCTTGCAAAATATTATCGATCAGAAAGATAAAACGATAAAACGTTATCAAAATTTATTAAAAGATTGTCGAGAAGAACATTCTCAAATAGTAGCATCATTACAAAAAGAAATGAAACATTTACATACCACCATCGAAGCTAACGAGCAAACGTGCAATAAGTAATTTAAATTATTTCAATTCTCTAATAAATCATATTTGTAAAGAATTTCATAACTTATTTTTTCATATGTTGTAACAACCAAGCTTGTTACATAGTTAGTAGTAGTGAGTGACTAAAGTTGGTAAATTGAAATTTGAGTTAAAACGTATATTTGGAAGATTAAATTTAATAATATGTACGTAAAAGGTGATGAAAGAAAAAGAAATATTGTATATATATATAGGTATGTGTTTATACATCCGGTCGGCATTGCGAACGTGACTTTCCCAAAGGAAATATAATGAAAAGAAAATAGAATAGTTAGACTGATATAAATATAGATATATATGTATTGGGGAAAGCACGCTGGCGCCGATAAGATTAGAATTGTAAAAGATCTGTCAGAGTTAGCCTAAAAAATGGATTCAGTCGGTATTTTGGTTGAAGACCAAAAGAAACAGCTCCGAATTTTCTGATTGGCTAGCCCAAAACAGAAATCGGAGGGTTCCACCGAAAACCGTCAATTTAGGAATTTCTATATCTGTAGAATTCCTAGAAAGCAAGTATGTGGAGTGTATGAGTATATGTATATGTTATCTGATGCTGGCTGCCGCACTAATAAGTATATTATATATAAGACTATATATGTATATATGTATAAGTATATAACCTTTAAGCATAAGGGACAATGGAACTTGTCCTTAGTTCAACTATGTTCGTCAAAAATAGACAAAAACCCATTATGGAGGAGAAAAAGATTTAAGAAAAGATCAAAACAATAATTGCAAAGAAACCGGCATTTCGTCGACAGTAAAGTACATAATAAGTATAATAATGCTGAGATACCTGTGTCGCCTCCAGAGTCCTGGGGTGTAATAAACAGACGAGTTTTGTCGGAGTTTTTAGTTCACGAATTCGCCAGTGGAGTGAGTTGAGTGAGTTCAATCTTGTCAGTCGAAAGACAGTTCAGTTGAATTTTAGTCGAGGTGGAGTAAAGTCAAGTCGGATAGTTTTCGAAGAAGTTAGGATGGATCGTCGGGACTTCGACCGTGAAGTTGGTCCATCTAGGCTAGGGACGGTTCCGTGTATTATACTATATTAATAATCGTTCGAAAAGTTTCAATGTATATATATATAAAAAATCTTGTATACTAAAAATAAACGTAGCCGGATATCGCACGCGTTCGATTCGTAATTTTATTTCTTCCGAAAAGTAACAAATTTTCAATAAAATAAAAACCGCATTTTTATTCTTGTCATTTAATTTATTTTATTATAATAATCGGTCATGGGCCTCTCCCATGTGGCATCCCGGGCGTACCTCGAAACCGGAAGTCGGTAACGTTATATTTTAATATTTATATCCCTATATTTAAAAATATAACGTAAAATAAATATATGTTAGCGATCTGCATGTGTATATGTATTTTTAGGTATATATCGTACAGGTCGCCACATAAATTGGCATCCCTGGTGGGGAACAATTAATTATAATTGTTTCTACTCGGGATCGAGCACTCGATCTTTGGATTAGAAATAAAAAGATATATTTAAAAAATTTTTTTTTATTATTCAATTTAATATTTTAGTATAAAGGTATATATATATAATTTGTTTTATCATAATATCGAGTATCAAATTGTAAATTGTAACGTAAGATATAAATACATATAAAATAAAGATGGACGGAGAATTTAGAGGTTTTCTCGGAGAGAGTGGAGAAGGTAACGAAAGAAATGCGACAATGATGGTGGACATCATGAAAATGATGATGCAACAGTTCGCAGAGGAAAGAAGAAGAGAAAGGGAAATAGAAAGGGAAGAGAGGAAAAGAGAATTTGAAATAGAAAGAGAAGAAATGAGAAGGGAATTTGACAGATTTATAAGTGAAATGAGAGAGGGCTCTCAGGTCAAGGCGAGACAATTAGAAGAAAAGATAGATTCAGTGGAGAAAAAACTTGAAGATAAGTTTTGTGATCAAGAAGAGACATGTAAAAAGGAACATGAGGAACTACGAGTAATAGCATTAAACAAGGGAACGGAAAATAAAAAGATAGAGAAAATATGGGAAGAGAAAGTGGGGAAATTGATGGAACGAGTCGAAAAGTATGAGGAAAAGTTGGAAGCTACAAGCAATGTTCTTACGAAAGAAATATCTAGCTGTGTCAAGGAAACACAAAGGGTGCAGAGCAACGTAAATCAGATAAATCAAGAGGTGGAGAAAAAATTAGAAAGTAATGGAAACTCAAATCAGGCGGTGATAGATGAGTTGAAAGAACACGTTGATGAACAAATTAGTAACTTTGCACGGGAAAGACGCAGCGTATCTAGAGAATCGTGCAGTAAATTTGGTGAAATATATACAGTTCCGAAATTAGATCGGACGATAAATAAATTCGACGGTACGAGCCAGAGCATACATATTATAGAATTTTTAAACGAGCTAGACATGTACTTCACCCGTATGGATATATCAGAAAAGGAAAAAATAGACATCATGATCCACCAATTAAGCGGGAAGCCAAAAGAGTGGGCTAGTGTGATAGTCAGTGTTTGTAGAACGTGGGAATTAGCGAAACGGAAGATCAAAGAAAAATATTGGAGTCGTGAACGACAGGAAGACCTAAGGAGAGAATTCACTGGGCTAAGGGGTCAAATGAAACGATGTGAAGAAATTGAAGATTTCATATTGAAATGGAGTCGTAAACTAAAAAACCTAGACCAACCGATGCGAGAAGAAGATTTTGTAGATCAAGTGTTATACAACCTACCGATACATATGAGGAGAATGTTGATTAATGTGAGAATTATAGATAGAGAACAATTACTAAGAGAGATAAATAAAATAATCGAAATCGAGAATAGTTGTACAAGTACAACAAAGGAGACAATGGAAAGAAGTTCATCAACTAAGAACACAGAGAGACGAATATTTCAGGTAACGAAGACAGACATGGAGGATCAATCAGGACCTATATACAAAGGGTATCAAATACTAGGGGATTCCAACATGGTACGATTCAGTGAACGTATTTTGAACAAGTCGGCGAAACTTATAAGTGGAAAATGGACGATCGGCTATTGTAGGGGAGGTCAAACGATCAATGGATTAACAGAGACAATTGAAAGGGATCGAGTGCCATTGAGCAAAAAAGTTATGATAATGATTGGTACAAATGATATAGTCAGAGGACGACCAGTGTACCAATGCACGAATGATTTGGACCAATTGCTCAGTGTACTACAAAACAAGGGATGTGAGGAAATTATAATGATTACAATTCCTCCAATAAGTGATAAAGAGAGACCGGACAAATACAATGACACAGTCAAGGAATATAATGCGTATATAAAACAATTAAATGGAAATATAAAAGTGGTAGACACAGAAGATGCCTTGTGTTACCGTGGTTTACGAGCAGATTATAAAGTCATGGAGAGATCCGATAGGACAAGCCTACATTTGAGCCCACTAGGGTATGCAAAAATACGAGATTGTATAGAGACGCAAATTTTTTAGTAGAGCTGAGAGATGCAAGTCCCACATCCTCAGAAAGAAGTAAGAGGGACAAGATAATAAAATACTTAGATGCCGAGCTGCTGATGGAGGAAAACGAACATACAGCAGAGGATATATAGGTGCAGGAGAATTATATAAAATAAGAAGAGTGGTATGGATAATGGTAATCAACAAAATTCAATCAGTTATTGGTTTGGTGCAAATACGAGGAATTAAGATAAGTAAATATAAATATTAAAAGTAATTATAAAAAATTGTAAAGACGTTTATAAAATATGTGTACGGGTAAATAGTAGATATAGGAATTCGCGTTGTTATGTATATATATATAAAGTAAATTAAAAGTGAAACGTAAAAGAGGATGTATGTATTGGTATGCGTATAAATGACGGTACATGTAAAAAAAAAAAAAAAAAAAAAAAAAAAAAAAAAAAAAATTTTAAATACACCTATAAGTATAAGTCGTAAACATGTAAATATCGAGTATATTAAGTTGGGGTAGGATTAATTACGTTATCGATGATATAATTTATGCATATAAATTCATGAGCTATTAAAACTTTACGAAACGTTTGAATGTGTAAAAAATTAAGGTAGATGATGTAAATTAACATGTATATCAAGCCAAAAAATTAAAATTATTTATAGTAATATAAGTAAATGATCCCAAACGCCATCGACATCACCAGCATGACAACTAGCGACAGACCGATATAACAGCCAGTAGGGGGTGGGTGATTTGGTTTGTGTGCAGGATGTGGGGATGCTGGGTCGCCAGAAGAAGTAACAACGAAATGTCGAAATAATAGTAATAATAATAATGAAAAAAAAAAAAAAAAAAAAAATCCCAGATGAAAATAAAAAAGGAGATGGCAATATTTATATAACGAAGATACGATATATACCAAAAGGTTGTCCTTTTGTCCAAGGGACGGGTCGATAACCTCCCTATGGTTACCAAAGTTCGAAAGGAAAAGAAAAACCGGTTATTGTGATCGTTCCGCATCCGAATAGCTTAATTCGATAATGTTGCCGGACTACTATGTATATACTAGCAAGCGGTACACCTTCTCGCATTCCATGCACGCGGCCAGTCATCCCTCAACTACGAGAAAAGTTATATAAACCAAGAACGCGAATGAATACAAATCGAACGCGGAATTATTGATAAGTATTATGTAAATAGTTATTTAAGAAAAGTTGGATGTCCGGGTCAGTGACCCTCTCATCCAAATTTTATTTAGTGCGGCGGGGCATATGTAACAACCAAGCTTGTTACATAGTTAGTAGTAGTGAGTGACTAAAGTTGGTAAATTGAAATTTGAGTTAAAACGTATATTTGGAAGATTAAATTTAATAATATGTACGTAAAAGGTGATGAAAGAAAAAGAAATATTGTATATATATATAGGTATGTGTTTATACATCCGGTCGGCATTGCGAACGTGACTTTCCCAAAGGAAATATAATGAAAAGAAAATAGAATAGTTAGACTGATATAAATATAGATATATATGTATTGGGGAAAGCACGCTGGCGCCGATAAGATTAGAATTGTAAAAGATCTGTCAGAGTTAGCCTAAAAAATGGATTCAGTCGGTATTTTGGTTGAAGACCAAAAGAAACAGCTCCGAATTTTCTGATTGGCTAGCCCAAAACAGAAATCGGAGGGTTCCACCGAAAACCGTCAATTTAGGAATTTCTATATCTGTAGAATTCCTAGAAAGCAAGTATGTGGAGTGTATGAGTATATGTATATGTTATCTGATGCTGGCTGCCGCACTAATAAGTATATTATATATAAGACTATATATGTATATATGTATAAGTATATAACCTTTAAGCATAAGGGACAATGGAACTTGTCCTTAGTTCAACTATGTTCGTCAAAAATAGACAAAAACCCATTATGGAGGAGAAAAAGATTTAAGAAAAGATCAAAACAATAATTGCAAAGAAACCGGCATTTCGTCGACAGTAAAGTACATAATAAGTATAATAATGCTGAGATACCTGTGTCGCCTCCAGAGTCCTGGGGTGTAATAAACAGACGAGTTTTGTCGGAGTTTTTAGTTCACGAATTCGCCAGTGGAGTGAGTTGAGTGAGTTCAATCTTGTCAGTCGAAAGACAGTTCAGTTGAATTTTAGTCGAGGTGGAGTAAAGTCAAGTCGGATAGTTTTCGAAGAAGTTAGGATGGATCGTCGGGACTTCGACCGTGAAGTTGGTCCATCTAGGCTAGGGACGGTTCCGTGTATTATACTATATTAATAATCGTTCGAAAAGTTTCAATGTATATATATATAAAAAATCTTGTATACTAAAAATAAACGTAGCCGGATATCGCACGCGTTCGATTCGTAATTTTATTTCTTCCGAAAAGTAACAAATTTTCAATAAAATAAAAACCGCATTTTTATTCTTGTCATTTAATTTATTTTATTATAATAATCGGTCATGGGCCTCTCCCATGTGGCATCCCGGGCGTACCTCGAAACCGGAAGTCGGTAACGTTATATTTTAATATTTATATCCCTATATTTAAAAATATAACGTAAAATAAATATATGTTAGCGATCTGCATGTGTATATGTATTTTTAGGTATATATCGTACAGGTCGCCACAATGTATATAATCGTATTTATTTCTGCCATTTTACTTTTTACCGATATATATATGTACAACTATACTCTTTTCCTTCAGATTGTTTTTTTATTATGATTGGTTACTGTTTATCGTTACTTTTAAAATATTCTAAGTGAATAATATTTATCACACATGCGATAATAGACTAAAAATGAAGTTAGAATATTTGGAAAAGGACGCTGACAAGCCGTCAATACTCGATACATATCTTACCAGAATTCATGAATTAGAAGATGAACTAAATCAGTCCACGGATAAAATTAATCAGCTGATGTTAAGAAATCAGAAGTCGCAGCAGTTATCTCATTCGGCAGAAGAAAAACGACGAGTGTTACAGCACGCAAGAAGTAGCGAGTAAGTTATAATTATTTATATATACACACGTATATATATAGTTATCATCAGGTCTTAGAACTAATTTTAATTTATAATGAATGCTTTCCAGCTTACAGGTTCTATGTATTTTTTTTCATTTTTTTTTTTCAACAACACAGTGTGGTAGACCTCATTATTTTTTCCTTTGACCGTTTCTCTTATTAGATTCATAGTAATCCGTCGTGCCGAAGAATATGCCTCATCCAGATAAATCAATTTCTTGTGTACCGATTTAATTAGATTTATGTAAGTAGGAAAATGGTCTATTCATGGGGTAAATTTTCGAAGTCTTATTTGTTAAACGATTGTTTCCCTTTTATTTACCGTTGTAATTGCATTAGCGCACATTAATGTAATGTTTGCGTTGGAAATACGTGATGTCATATATGTATAGTGTGTGTATATATATATATATATATATATATATATATATATATATATATATATATATATATATATATATATATAAAAATGGTTAATGCGTAAGTTTTACATTACCGCACCTTCTAGAGGATAAGAAGAAATTATTATATACCAATTTCATATATGTTAAAGATATGTAAAATAGTGAGGTTAGTACTCGTAATATATACCTCGTGAGATTACTATTAAAACAAACTTTTATCACTCACATAGCAAATATATTTCTCCCTCTCCTCTCTCTCATTTATTCTTAACCGTCAGGTTGTGGGCAACATAGTTTGCAGCTAAACAAATAATTTCCTGGCAAAAGAGCAGTATCTTTTATCTTCACTCTGTTCTTTTATTATGGCGTTCGTAATTCGGGTTCTCGGTTTTCCTCTTCTTACTTTTCCATTTACTATTCCTTCTATTAAGTTTTTTAGCCATTTACAGTGTATGGTTTTAATGACCGATCATATTATTTCTTCTCTTTTCAATTGTGTTTATTATCTCCGGTTGTTCTTCTATTCTTTCGAATACCTGTTTATTTTTGATTGTATCCATCCATGATATTCAGTATCCTTCGATAGCACCAAGCTTCAAAACTTGAAGTTTTAATCATTCTTAGTCCATGTTTCACTGCCGTACAATGTGACGCTCCAGACAAAAGTTTTAATGAACATCTTCCCTATTTATAATGGAGCATTTCTCGATGTAATGAGCTTCCTTTTTTTTTTTTTTATTAAAAGCGTTTTTATCCTGCTCTACTCTTTTTCTTATTTCTTTTCCTATTCTTCCGTCGGACGTTATTCAACTGTCAAGATAAGGAAATTCTTTCACTTGAGATATTCTGTTTCCATTGAGGGCTATGTCTATATCTTTTGCGATGTCATTTGCACTGTCATTTCTTTTGTTTTATCTGCATTTATTTTAATTCTACATTTTTCTATTAATAGCACTTTCAAATAATTAAGATACCGTTACAATTTTTCCTCTTCTTCCGTCATCAAAGCAATATCATCGGCATACCGTCACGTTCGCTGTCAGATTGTTTTATTGGTGATGTTCTTCAGTTTGCTGATTTTTTGTGAATTGTAATCTTAATTATCTTTTTATATATTTACTTGATAATGGCCTAACATCCGAAAAGCTTTGTGATTTTTCATAAAGAACAAATTTTTCGTGATTTTAACTTATTTTTATTATTTATTATTTTCTGTTATTTAACATTTAACAACGCTGGCACCAATGATTTATTTAATATCAATGTTACATCACCTCGGTTTTTTAAACTGTCGTCGTAAATTACTTTATAATTTCCTTATTTTAATTTTTTAATTATAATTTTCAATAATTTAATTTTTCAGTAGTCACGTTTAAAAATACACACTTAAGAAGATTATTTTTCTTAATACAGTTAATTAATTCGTTCGACGAATTTCCTAATATTAACATTAAAACTATAATTTGAAAATATGATTGCGCACAAGAAAATCAAACTAAACCAATATAAATTAAAACGAGATAATAAATATAAATTATATGCAGAATTGAGTAAAAATAACTAAATTTAAACAGCTGTTATCCGGAGATAATTTTTTGTTCGATAATATTGCTGTTTTCATTCTTAATTAATAAAGGTCTAATCATCTGCTTAGAATTCAGATAATTATAAGAAATAAAAAAAAAAAGAACTGTTTTGAACATTAACTTAATTCGTGTTAAATGAAGGTCGTTTAAAGCTGACATTGCTAGATCGATGATAAACGAGGAAAACGAGATACTGAAAACAGAACTTAAAGAAAAAGTTGAAGAAGTCGAGAATCTACGATCAGCTCTCGATGAATTGAAAGTAATATTTTTATTTTTGAATATATCGGAATATTTTATGTATCTGCGAATTAAATTTTAATTTCACATAAAAGATACCAAGTTATAAACGGATGTGCGTATATTGTTACATTCAATTTTATCAAGTAAATGAAGATAAAGAAAGTCTCATCACTCCAAATGCTTGTAGGGGATTCTATGTAAGTGACTTCTTAGTTTAAAGTGTAATAACTGGTTACGAGTGTTAAACCAGGTTGAGTAATCATATTACACGATTAAGATTGTCGATGATTTTTAAAAATGCATAATGAAAGTTATCGTTAAATGGGTACTTAGGACCCGTAATTCGATAACTTCTTATTCTTTTATGTTAATTTCTGGGATCTAAGTAATTTTGTATGTTTGTACGTGAATGTGTTACAAAATATGTAATAATACGTAGTAATGAAACTACAATTTGTTTATTATATTCTAGAAAAAGAAGCAACAGCCATATTCTAATGAAAAGCCATTAATTTGCCGTGACAGATTAAAAGTTGAATTAGATAGGTGTAAAAAACACGTAGAAATATTAGAACAGAACGAATGCGATTACAAGTCTGAAATACAAAAATTGAAAAATCAACTTCTCAGGTATTCAAATTTAATAAAATAAACACTAAAAAAAAAAATTAAGCGAATATTTACGTGCGTTTTATATATAATTTACAGAAACGTTTATTATGTCGCTGTCAACACCAATAGGTCCAATATTAGAATGAGCTCTACTCTGCTAAGGAATTGTTATAATTTTAACTATTTTCCACCGATGGGGATAATGTATTTGCTAATTAAATAATACCTGTACAAGGTGATTTTTTTATTACAATAATATTGTCCGATTTTGGGTTCGACAAATTTAATTCACGACTAAATTTATTTTATAACTACGAAGTCTACGTAGTAAAATAACAGACGTGATTTCAATAAATTGTTTTTTTTAAATATGTTATAATTTAATCATTTATATTTGGTTATGTTGACACTTGTCTACGTAGACGAAGATAAAAAGCAGCTAAAAGTTCAGCTTTTTAAATACACACTTACTTGAACCAAAATAAAATAGTGGAGTAAATACTTCGTGCTCTCGATAGGATTTTTTAAGTTAATTAAATATTTCAGTTATTGAAAAAAATTGTCCCTTTTCATTAAAATGAGGAAAAATTTAATGCATTATTGATAGTTAATAATATTTTGCCTGTGTTTTTATTGATTTCCATATTGAATACTTTTAATATTTATAGATCTAGTAGTACAACGCGTAAAGAAATATTGCTAACGGCTAAAGAAGAACAGTTACAAAAACGAGTGAAAGAATTGGAGGAACAGTTGGAGGAATTGTTGAAACAAGAATCGAAATGGAAGGAAAAGAAACAAGCAAAGGTATGCCGTATTATAAAAATATATTTCAAATATTTATTTATATATATATATAAACGACAGTTAGGTTTTATAATCTTTCCCAAGAAGTTATTTTTGAAATTGTCGGACGATAACCTTCGTGACAGCCAACCACTTATACTGCTATACTATAATGACAGTGAAATTTGTATAATTTTTTTCACAATATCAATGTACATTCTTCGACGTGAGAATAAGACATTTGTTGGTAATAAATATTGTTATCATTATTATTATATAATCTGTCGTTTTACGGTTGCTTATTAAAATTCTAAAAATTCGATCGTATTTTTATTTATATTTAAGTAAATCATTTTTTATTCATTTATTTAGATATTAATGTTATAATTTTTTCTCATTTATTTTTGAAAATATACAAAAAATTAAACAAGAAAGTACTTTGAATTTAGCCACTTTCCGTAACTTTTTATAAAGATATGATATGTACGCAACGATATGTTAAATACTTGTTTAACTACAACTAATTTTTATTTAATTTTTACTTTTGTTAGTGTGATGAAGAAGTTGAAAAGTGGCAGATTAGAAAACGGTATGAACAGAACATAGAAAAATTGAAACGTCAACTGAAGGAGTGTAGTAGCCAATCAGACGCATTACGGGCGACCAACGATCGTTTAAAAGAGACTCTTATAAGAGTGGAAAGAGAAAAAATCAATCTGGAAAATAAATTAAAATCTATGAAAGGTACGTTTGTAAATATTACGATCAAAGGGTTGTTTATTATTTTTTAATGTTACTTTGATTTACTTGTCATGAATCATTATAACGAGCGAGACGTGAATATTTTATTTCCTTTAATTTTAAAACAGTTTATTATACTCAGATTTTGAATGAAAACTTTAAATGTTTTCGAAATGTCATGAGAAAGAATATGGACATGGTTTACATCGGGAAACAAAAAAATCTAAACGTATAAAAATCAACTATGTAAGCTTAAAATCAAATTTAAATTTAATATAATAAATTAAACGCAGTATAATGTATAATCTGCGAAGCATGAAAGAAATGCAAAGTTTCCCTCTACGATCGATATGGTGATGATCAAAATCAAGAAACTAAAATACAGAAAACAACAGCATTGTAAATAAAAGGTTTTATACAAAACTTCGACATGCCGGAGAGAATATAACAACCGGAACCCAGATCAGCATGACACAATAGGAACAACTAGTCGATGGATTTTAATTTATCAAGAAAGATGTCAATGAGATTCAATCGTATTTAGGTTCATCGTGTGTGAAGCAGTTACTTTCTTACGAATGTTACTTTAATGGAGGTGAATTCTCGTCAACCTAACACCCTTAATCGAGCTTGAGAGAATATAACGTATATCGTACGTTGTTACGACATAATACGGAATCTAGACGTAGATTTTGATACTTTTCTCCTGTATATTGTCTAATAATTATTTTCTATATAAATTCAACGTTTTTATATTATTTTACATTGTCTTTGGAACTTACAATTAGCCTCTAACTTTCAGCGAAAAAAAGTCCTGTCAGAGGTATCTACGCAGTACTAAGACGTATCTACATATAACTAACACTACCCAAACTTGTGCTAACGTCATTTGTCCTCTAGAAATATCCAATATCATCAAAAAAACGAAATTAAAGTACTCGGTAGGCCCTGATAATATATCATTACTTATAATCAAGAAACTCCCTCATTCCGCCATTGTTGTATTATCAGCAATTATGAACGGCATCTTTAAACTGAGATACTTCCCGCAAAGCTGGAAACTTGCCAAAATCATCGCCTTGCCCAAGGTAAGGATCCTTCACAGGTATCCAACATCCGCCCCATTAGTCTACTGAGCAACCTAAGTAAAGTTGCTGAAAAGGTGATTTATGTTAGATTATTATCCCATGTCGACAACAATAATATACTTCCAAACTTTCAATTCGGCTTTCGCTCTCATCACTCTACAACCCAACAAATATGCAGAATAACCGACTCCATTACCCATAACTTAAACTTAAACAAGCATACCGGCATGGTACTATTTGACGTTGCTAAAGCATTCGATACAACTTGGCACGCAGGTATTATTTATAAAATGATAAAATGTAACTTTCCAACATGCTTAATTCACTTAATCAATAGTTACCTAGGCAATAGATCTTTTTATGCATCTGTAGGTAATGCTGCCTCGTCTCACAAATCTTGCTCTGCGGGTGTCCCGCAAGGTAGTATTATCGGACCACTTTTGTTTTCCTTGTATCTTTATGATTTTCAAAACCCACCTAACACGCAAGTGAGAATTTTTGCTGACGACGCTGCGATATTCTGCAGCTCCTATAGACCTAGCACAATTCGTAATAGACTTCAGTATAGGATATCGCGGGTACTTAAATATTACAATAAATGGCAAATTAGCATTAACCCGAACAAAACCGAAGCTATTTTCTTCTCCCGCAGAAGACCTGCTCTACCTGACAATCTGATCGTACAGGTAAACACTTTAGAGTGGTCAGATAAGGTTCGTTATCTTGGTGTAATCCTCGACAATAGACTTACTTTCACTAAACACATAAATAATATCACAATCAAGACAAACAATGCCTATTCTTAATCACAAGTCCTTCCTCAACATTAACAACAAGATAATCCTCTACAAAGCACTAATCCGCCCAATACTTTGCTACGCGTGTCCTTCCTGGAGCTCTATATCAAAAACCTCCTTTAACAAGTTGCAAGTCATTCAAAACAGATGCCTCAGATGTATTCTCAATGCACCTCGCTATGCCAGAATCGACAGTATGCACGAAGCTATTGACCTGCCCTATATTAGAGATTTTGTTCTAAAGCTATCGACTGACTTTATTAAATGCTCATACCTAAACAATGTACTCGTCTCCTCGATTGCCAATTACGATTCTAAGCAACTTCGTTTCATGTATTCCAAATATAAACACAGGCGACTTAAACATAACATTATGTAGTAATTAATTTTAATTTTTTAATTATAATTTAACCACTTTACTTAGTAAGCACCTTCGACACCCTTGTCATCCTCTTTTTATATGTGTATGTGTATATATGTACATATATGTTTTAAGAACTTACAACCTATACAATATATTTTTGTAGCTTAGATTTAAGTTTCTATACTATCATGTATTACTTGTAATTAGAAAACGTCTTTATTTTCTAGCCGCAGGTTTTTATTTGTTTTTTCCTGCAGCATTTAACGTTTTGTTCTGCTGTATTATTTATAATCTTACTATGTTATTGTGGTAAGGTGTTCCCGGTACACAATCTTTGTAACCCATGTTATATTTTTCTTGTATGTCTATTACTTAGGCAAATATACTTTGTTGTTGTTGTTGTTGTTGTTATTAAATTTCATTTTGAAGCTTTTTTTGTGTTTGTTAGTTTTATTATTTAAATAACTATTTTTTTATGCACTTCTCAAATCGTAAACTTAATCATTAATTAACAAAACAAAATAAAATCGAAGTTAATCACTAAAAAATTTTTTATTATATACGCAAAGCTTTTCGACTATAAAGTCATTTTCAAGCTATTGGCACAAACGTTACAAATAAATTAATAAAGATATTAATAAGAAAGCTTATAAATATCTATACATTGAGTAGCCAGATGTAAAAAAATGTTTACAATAACATTTAATTATAAAACATAATCTGCACAAGATTAACAATCCAATAAGACCATTAGTTAATTGTATAAATGCTCCATTTTATAAAGTTTCTAAAATAAATAAGAAATATTTACAGACTAATTATGAATTTGAAACACAATTTAATGTTAAAAATAATATAGAATTAATTGATAATTTGAAAGTAATAAAACTTAATAATAATGATATATTTATATAACTAGATATAGTTAATATGTATAATAATATACCAACAGATGAAGTAATACGATATATAGAAGATAATAAAATGTATAAAACAGTAAGTTTAAAAATCAATTTATAAAATTATTAAAAATTGTATTAAATCAAAACTATTTAAAATTTAACGATAAATACTACAAACAAGAATAAGGGTTAATGATGGGTTCACCTTTATCACATATTTTAGCAGAAATATATATGAATAAACTAGAAAACATAATATCTAAAGAAAATAATATATTTAAAAACAATATTAAATTTTGGGGAAGATATGTAAATTATATATTGATTATTTGGAATAACAAGTTGGAAACTTATGAATTAAATAAATTTGTAATAGAATTAAACAACTTTAATAAAAACATTCAATTTACATTAGAAATAGGCAATAAAAATATAAATTTTTTAGATTTAAATATTAATATAAACAATAATATATTGGATATTGATATACACAGAAAAAAACAGTAACAGATGTAATAATTCCAAACGATTCTTTTTATGCAAAATCACATAAAGTAGCTAGTTTAAGAAATTATTGTAATAGAGCCAAAATTACAAAAATAAACTTAATAAAGAAAAGAATATTATTAAGCAAATTGCGATAGCAAATAAATACAATCCGAATATAGTAGATCAATTATGGAACAAACCAAAAAACAACAGTCCTTTACAAAATAAAAAAGAAAAAGATAATTATTTAGTATCAATTAAATATACATAGGAAAATACAAGTATAAATTTTTAAAACGTATAATATCATGATAGCAATAACTAATAATAAAACATAAATTAAATCAATTTGCAACAATGAAATGGAAGAGAATAGGGTATTACAAAAATCTGAAGTATATAGAATAAACTGCACAATATGTAATAAATTTTATATAGGTGAAACAGGACGTCAAATAAATAATAGACTAAGAGAACACTTTAATTCATATAAAAATGAAAATGATGATAAGTCACTTTATGGAAAACACTGCAGAGAAGAAAAATATTTTATAGAAAACATTACAGACAATGTAAAAATTTTACACATAGAATATAAATTAAAAAAAAGAAAATTATTAGAAAAACTGCAAATTATAAAAGATAGAAGTAGTAATAATTTATTAAATAATATGATTAATTTTGATGAAGAATTAATTTTAAAATCGGTTTTATAATTAAATGTTATTGTAAACATTTTTTTACATCTGGCTATTCAATGTATAGATATTTATAAGTTTTCTTATTAATATCTTTGTTAATTTATTTGTAACGTTTTCGCTAATAGCTTGAAAATGATTTTATAGTCGAAAAGCTTTGCGTATATAATAAAAAAAATTTTAGTGATTAACTTCGATTTTATTTTGTTTTGTTAATTCATAAAATCACTACTCTCCAATACATCAACATTAATCATTAATAATACTGGTTTATAATTAATAATACTGGTTTATATAGGTATAGCAGTGAATAACAACCTCGTAGAAGAACTTCAAAGTGTAAACAGTCATTTAGAAGAAGAAATTCGTGTTTTACGTAGAAGTGCAGAATTGGCATCTGGAAATGCGTCTATGCAAGAGCTGATTGAAAATCAAGAGAGAAAAATAATGGCTTTAGAAGTTTCTAAAAAGGTATTATGCAGAGAGATCTATTTCGAATATAATATAAAAATTGAGATTTATAAGTATAAACTTACGTGTTTAAAACATTTTGGCTAATTCGTAGCATACTTGTACAACTCAGAATCGATTGGGGCTTGGATAAATTGATGTGTTTCGCTTCCCTAAGCGGGATAAAAAATAAAAAGAAAAAAAACGCGAAAAAATTTTTAATTGTAAATTACAACCTTTTAAATTTTACTTATAAATATGTTTATAAACATACCTAGGTTAGGTTAGATTCAGTTAGGTTAGAATCGGTCAAGTTTATTTCGGCTAGTTAGAAGTAAAATTAAAAGAAAAAACGAGAACTGTCAAAAATGGTTTCCGCGGATTTTTAACTTGGTAACTTGTTAAAAATAGTAATTTTTGATATTAAAAAAAAAAAAAAAAAAAACGAAAATCAGGAGTGTACAAGTATTGTAGGAATCTACCAAAATTTTAACCGAGAAAAATCGTGATAGATTTAACGATATAGCATATATTTAAATTACAGCAGATAACAATGAAGAATAAAATAAATATCCAATCACATTTTATATATACGTGTGTGTGTTGAAATATATGCGTATAATTACATTTTGTACTCTTGGAAACCTACAGTATGTATTTTAAAGGAAATGAATATATTATTAAAGTTTTAGAATTAATTTTGATGTGTTGTTTAAAAATATATATATGTTGATTATATATTACTCTTCTTCTTTTCCATTAGCAATTTCTGGGTTGTGGCGGGGTCTGCTTAACTTATGGCACGTTTCCAGCCAAAACAGTCAAATACTAGGGACTGACGTCCGCTGCCATAGTATCCAACCATCTTATTTTCGGCCTACGACGGTTGACCTGTAATCTGTCCACCAGTGTCAGTAATGTTTCATTTCTGGCTTTTCTGGCGCGTTGAACGTGCCCATATTACTTCAGCTAGCTTTCATACAGTTTGTGGGTAATTGACACGACTCCCATTCTTTTCGGCATAACTTCGTTCTTAATATGATTCATTAATCGTACAGCCAATATCCACCTTAGCATCCGCATTTCTATTACTTCATTACTTGCAGTGACTGTTCTTCTGACTTACACATAGGCCAGCATTCTCCGCTAGTACCATTGGGTGGATGACATACGCTTGTCGCAGTCATCGACTTCCTATTTGCTAGGTTGCTCTTATACGTCCAGGGACTGCATTGGATGCACCACCGTCCGCCTGTATATGGGATTTTATATATTTAAAATTATGTAGTCCGAAGTAAATATTACTATGAATCAATATTACACATTAACCTAGTAGCCAGTTTGTTCTCGATTTTGTAGCCTAGATTTTTTCTATTCTTTGATAATTTTAATTCTACACATCAGAAATGTAATTTTATTATACTTCTAATACGGTCATTTAACTGGAAGATAAACGAGGTAATAATTGAGTATGATAAATATGTATTGCGATCTCACAGGGTGATGCTGCTCTTGCTGAAGAATTAGAACGTGTTCATGAAAGAAAGACGCAATTACAAAAGTCTAATCTGCGATTAGAAGAAGAAGTATTGCGTTTAAAAATGGAAATCGAAAATTTAAAAACAATCGGACCGATGACGGATGAATTGTTAGTACAGTAATACATGTTTCTTTATAAAAAGGTGACGTAAATGTAATTTTAAAAAATTTAGGAAAACTACGCGAATTTTTATAGTTAAAATTATTGATATGATCATAATTATTGTCACCTTTAAGTTAGCTAAATGAATCATGAATGATACTGTTTCCCGTTATTATATAACAATTAGCGTTAAATGTATGTTAAAACTACGTATATTAAACTTCATAAATGTATCCTCGAGAATTTATTCGTGAATATCAAATTATTTTTTAATGTTTAAAGGTGCTTAGTCGATTAAGTGTTATTAAAATTAACGTTTAAAAAATACGAATAAAATGTCATTTTTTTAAATATTTTTATTATTTATTAGAACCTGTTTAGGAACTGAAAAGTCTGATAATGTTACATCGGTGAAAAAAACGGACACTGCTGTGTTTCAGCAGGTATGTTTGATTTTCTTTTTTCTATTATGTATACGTATTTTGTTAGAAATGTTCATATTTATAAAATTTAAGCTATTTTCATTATGTCACCAAATCGGCCATATCAAGTTTAGATATACTCTTAAACGTATAGTGAATTTAATCCAATACTCTTGCTATATTTGTTTATAAGATTGTATGTTGATATAAAGTACATGTATCGCGGTTTATAAATTCGTGTTAATACTATATGTAAGAAAAATTCTTTAGATATATTCGTATTTCATATACCAAACGGCAAAATTTTTACGATGTTTAAAAAATCAAATTACTGCGATAAAAATTTTTATTCGACATTTATTTTTTAGTGTTATCAAATTATAACATTTTTGAAAATTCAACGCATCATTAAACATTAATTAAAGCACATTTTAAAATAATGTCTTTCTTAATTGATTATAAACGTGTCGATGTTTACCGAGTGCCCATTCATTTTATTTCTATTCTAGAAATAGGTCAAAAAGAGTAACGTATTAATGAATAAATTTCTACTAATGTAAACTTTTGTACAAAATATATTTATTTACGGTGTAATATAATATTGATAAACGATATTGTGAATGGCGATTATAAATTTTATTCTTTTAATTACGATAGTGTTAATTTTATCGGCAATTTACAGTCTAAATTGTAAATGTTTAAATAGAAAGTATTTGAGAAATATACGTGTTAAAAGTATACAAAATCCTTTCTACCGATTTAAGAAATTAAATTACACTAATCAGCAAACATTTATTAACTTTGGAATTTTAATATGATGAGAAGACAAATTATTAAAAAATGATTTTTTCGGTTAACATCTTTTGTAATGGAATTTTTTGTTCGACATATTAAGTATAATAACGCGGGTACGGTGTAGACCTCCCCGAAGCGCGATATTAATAGATAATAATAACAGTACAGTAATTCAATAGCGCGGATGCCCCTGGAAACGTCTAATACATTAATCATCGGTTAATTAATTTAAATTAAAATGTTAACAAGTTATCAGCGAAACAGCCTTTATAAGGGCTACGGGACTAAGTGTATCATTAACAGTCTTCGGATATTGTAGTTAAATATAGAAGGGATTTCGAAAAGCAAAGCAGAAGTTTTGGCGCGTATAGCCCAAGAAAATGAGATTGATGTTATTGTGCTTCAGGAAACACGTACGGAAAAAGATACATAGACCTTTTTGTACGTGGAAGTATTCGAGGATATAAAATCGCACGCCACATACCTCACAAAAAATACGGAGTGGCCACATATGTACAAATTAATTTGACATTATACACTGAAGTTATAGAAAAATCAACTCAAGGAAACTGTTTCAACATCGCTATAATAGTAGATAAGTTGACGATCGTCAATGTATATAAACTACCTGGTATATTATGGAACACGAGACCACCACTGCCAAGTTATAAATCGCCATGTATTCACATTGGAGATTTTAACAGTCACAGTGTCATGTGGGCAAAAAATGATAAAAATGGAACTATCATTGAAGATTGTATAGAACATCCAAACATGGAATTGTTATTTAATGCTAAGGATAATGGAATATTCAAATCAGCAAGATAGAAACGGGATTGCAAACCGGATCTTTGCATATTTCTAGGAGAAAATAGTGCTGCAATAAAGTCTACACCATATCGAACAGTTTTTTGCGATTTCCCAAACTCGTAGCACCGACCCGTATTGATACAGGAGTATATGTTCCAGGCGTACAATCTATTCCAAAAAATAGATGGAACTTTAAAAAGGTTAAATGAGACACTTTTAAACAAACTATTGAAGAAAATATTCAAAACATATTACCAATAATTGGAAACTACAGCAAATTTATTGAAATAATTAAAAGAGCTGCTCATAAGAGCATTCCACGAGGTGGAAGGAAGAGCTATATACCATGCTGAACTGGAGAATGCTCGAAACTTTATGATGAATTTAAATCTTCACGTAATCAGATTATAGCAGCTGAGTTATTAACGAAACTCAATGAGGAACGAAAAAATATATGGCTCAAGACAGTCGAAAATATTAATTTCACACATAATAGTAAAAAAGCATGGACTTTGCTTAGAAAACTTGGAACAGATCCTCAACAAAATAAGCAAGCCCATCATGTAATTAAACCAGATGCGAATGCATCAAGGCTCCTTAGTATGACTAAGTTTTCATTAGAAAAACAATTAACTAGAATAGTTAAAGCTGAATGAAAGAAAATGTAACCTTAAACCCACCGAGAAATTTTCCACCCCGGTTTATATAAATGAACTCAATATTGCGTTGACCCAATTGAAAAACAATAAAGCGGCTGAATTTGATGGCCTCTATCCAGAGTTTTTAAAAAACCTGGGACAAAAAACAAAAACGTTTCTCTGTGGAATGTTTAATGAAATAATTGCAACAGCCAGATTATCAAAAGTGTTTAAGAAATCCAAAATAATTGCGATTAAAAAACCAGGAAAGGAAGGAAAAGAAGCAGCAGACTGTCGACCGATATCTCTTCTTAGCGTAGGTTATAAAGTATTGGAACGAATTATTTATAATAGAATTGCAGCTAAAGTAGATAGTCATTTACCAATATCTCAGGCTAGTTTTCGAGTAGGAAGATCCTATGTAGATCAAGTTGCTGCCATTACACAGCAAATAGAAAATGGATTCTATTATACCATGCTCGAATATTGAAACTAGTAAATAGCATGCTGTCAGATAGGTATTTCCGTGTCTTCTTAGGAGAAAATAGTAGCAAATGGCGACGAGTCAATCATGGTCTTCCACAAGGATCAATATTAGCCCCGTTACTTTTTACAGCGATATCCCTGACACATCTTGCAAAAAATTCCAGTATGCAGACGATATGGCGATGACAGTGCAAGGAACAAACTTGAAGAATTGTATATCAACTGTGGAAAGTAGCTTATCACAAGTTAAGTACTTGCACAAATAGAAATTACGACCGAATCCCCACGAAACAAAGACGGCGTTTTTTCACCTCAACAACCGATTGGCAAAAATCGAACCTATAGTAAAATTTGAACTAGCAAATACCTTATCTTATAATGAGCATCTAACGGTTTTATCCAAAAAGTTAAAAACACGTATTAATCTCATTAGAAGACTCGCAGGTTCGACTTGTGGTGCTGATGCTAGAACACTCAGTATTTCATCCTTGGCACTTGTATACTCAGTAGCCGAGTATTGTTCATCAGTTTGGTGTAATAGTTGCTATGTTAAAAAAGTAGATGTAAAATAAAATGAAGCACTCCGAACCATATCAGGAACGCTGAAATCTACATCACTTATGTGGCTTCCAATTTTAGCTAATATAGCTCCAGCAACAATTAGACGGGAGACAGCATTATTCAGAGATATAAATAAAATTCAGATGTATATTCCGAACTTCCAATATCTAAAGATATAAGGTCCGCACCAGTATCGAGACTCAAATCAAGAAAATCACCTTGGACAATGGATGAATTATTAGCAGAAGATATGAAAGATTTTAATAAATGGAAAATAACATGGGAAAGGAATTTAGAACGTACAACAAATTCCAATTTATTTGTCAACCCGAGGAATGAAATTAAAGGAATGGATTTATTTAGGAATCTATGGAAGACACTCAATATAATTAGGATAGGACAGGGAAGATGCGGATATCTAATGCAGAAATGGGATATAACGACAACTGCTGCGTGTCAATGCGCAAATACGAGACAAACAATACAGTATATATTAGAAGACTGTAGTGAATTTGCACCTTTAACATTATATTCACAATCTTAACGGTGGAGCCATAGACTGGCTAACATAACTAATTTTCAATTGATTTTTTAACAAATGACTTATTATGGAAATTCTGTGTAATTATATATAACCGATGATTATACGATAAGAAGTATAATAACGATATATATATTTTTTCTTCAGCTTAAAAATGAAAGAAAACGGTCTAGTGATTTAGAAAAAACTGTTGTCGTTTTGAAACGTGTTGTTGAGAAATTACAAGCGGAAAATAAAAAACTGCATAGTAGCAAAGTATCCCAATTGCAAGATAAGGTAAATCAAATTTCCGAATTATGATTTTGTATATTAAAATATTTGTATTTGATGTAATTTATATGAGGTGTAACTGATACTATTGATTACGAATATTAATATTTATGCAGTTATAAAAAAGAGTTGCAACCGAAATATATGCAATTTATACGACTTGTCAAACAAACAACAAAAGAATACAACGGTATATTTGCATAGTAAAATTTACATACAATAATATAAATAAACTGTGTACCGGGAAAAATACCTTATCAGAGTGAACTGCGGTAGTAATATATTTATCATCGTTATTCTATATTATTAAAAATGTTTATTGAAAATTAACAGCAATAAAATACCACTAAAATCTGTAAAACCGGCATTTTGTTATTTTTCTGAATAACTCAAAAACTACAAGACCAAAATTTTATTGAATAAAATTTTATTTAAAAATAGGAAAACGGGAGATTAACTCACAATCATTTGTGAAACACAATATTGACGGAAACAAGGAGAAATGGAATTGATCAAAAATTCAGTAAAAAGTCTTCGAAAATGTTATAAAAAGACTGAACGAATGTATTGTTGCAAATAGCGGTCATCCGAACAATATTGTGTTTCACAAATGATTGTGAGTTAATCTCCCGTTTTCCTATTTTTAAATAAAATTTTATTCAATAAAATTTTGGTCTTGTAGTTTTTGAGTTATTCAGAAAAATAACAAAACCTTCCGCGTTCTCGGGCTCACTCTATAATTCAAACAAATAAAACGTTTCTTTTGACTTTATCGTAATTCCATCATGGATACCGAAGTGTCGCAATTTCCAAGGAATTTTGATTTTAAAAATTGTTAAAAGTACACCACTGTTTAGTATATTTTGCTTTTCATAATTACACGCGTTGATTGATATGTACTGATTTTGACATTTTATCATATTTCAAGAATGCATTATTTTAAAGAAGTCATATTAAAGTAATTTAATTATAATTTACAGTATACGATGATTACAACAAGGTATATCTGATTATAATACAAAGCAAATTATACTATTCAATTACTAAAATTCATTGATCATTGTAATATATTTATCATCGTTATTTTATATTAAAATGTAAAATGAAAATTAACAGGAAAAAATTCTACTAAAACATGTAAAACCAGTATACTTCAAAGTAATTTAATTATCACTTACAAGATACGTACGACACAGATTCTAATACAGATCAAAATTTTTACTATATAACTATTAATTGATTAGAAGTTTATGATAGATTGTGTTTTAGACGTCTATATTTAATTCGTATATATAGTGTTTAGTCGTCTGGAATCGTAATCTCCGATAGGTCTAATGTGTGGATTAGTGTGAGATGAACACTGAGAATTTAGCCGATAGGTTTAATATATAATCCTTAAGGTAGGGTAGATGAGTAATTTTATGCATAAATAAGATTCTTTCGTATTTTGACTTATTCAATATGCATCGGAGGCATTTGTTTTGTATAGTTTGAAGTTGTTTATATGCTGAATCTGAAATAAAAAAAAAAAAACATACTGGACATACGTAAGTTATTACTGTCAAAAAATTAATTTAATACCAAATCATCAGTTCAGTATCAAATAAATGCCGAGTAAAATTTTAGGCGGCGATCGGGAAAGACACCAGGATAGAGTATTTCATTAGTCTAATTATGCTATGAGAATTCTGTTAGCTGCTATTGAATGTCTTAAAATAGCGCGTCGTACGATTTAAAATTTGTTGAAATTTAATTGAGTTTTGTCACTTTTGCGTGAAAGACAAACCAATCGACTCTACACTCACGCCTTTGGGCCGCCATTAGATGCTTTATTATTTTTACTTAAAATTGAGACGATTCGAGTGTGCGAGATTAGAACATGTATTTTAGTATTGAATAAAAAATAATTTAAACTAACCCTAATTTTATATTAGTTAAAATTTTCGCGGTTGTTTTCCATAGTTATAAAATGTAATTTCCCTAAAAACGGCCGTACGCAAATTAACAATTAAAAGAAACAGATATTAAGGTTTGTGATTCAATTCAGTTCTGATGATGAGTGGTGCATGTCAAGCGTTACAAATAGTTAACTTGCATACGTGGTTTTTACCGAAAGTATATTCGCGTCTTTTCAGAAGTCATATTTTTACGCGTGAATAATTTAACGACAGTGATAATTCTTTATTTTCCTGTAAAATATTTTTGCAGAATTATGTAGAAAAGTTACAAACGGATTTTCAAAAATTGCAACTTACATATCTAGAAACAGTTGAAAAAGCGACCTGTTTAGAAAGCGAACTAAAAGAAGCTCACGTCGAAATTGAATCATTGCAGAAATTAATACAAAGATTACAAAGTATATAAAAATTATATTACATTTTGCACATAATTAATCATTGCTAGATTATATTTATGTATATAACGTGTAATAATAAATATTGAATCATTGCAGAAATTAATACAAAGATTACAAAGTATATAAAAATTATATTACATTTTGCACATAATTAATCATTGCTAGATTATATTTATGTATATAACGTGTAATAATAAATATTACACGTGTACTACTGTGTTTTCAGGTAAGAATTGCATTGATCAAATTTTCGGAAAATAAACAAAATTTTTAAAATACAATTTTGAAAATGAAACATAAATAGTTACCATTTAGAGCGAAAAGAAATCCGTATTAAATAAAACAATAATAATAATATTAATAAAGACAAAGAAATGCTTTCTATACACCTCTATACATTTTACGTGTCTTTAATCGGCCGCTATAAATTCAATATAAATTACTAGTTTTATCGTCGTTAAATAAAATTATAAATTAGTTGCGCGTTACCTTTCGTTTTTGCGAACGTGGAAGAATTTTAATGATTGTTAAAGTTTCTATTTATATTTTATGGTAATTTTTTAAACAATTCACGTCTGTTTAACATTAGACGGTGAAGAAATTGGGAATATGAAATTACAGTTGACCAAAAAGAATCAGTTACTATCTAAAATTAAAATCGTTTTGGAAAAGACCGCATCCAGGGAAAAATCATTAATGGAACAGGTAATTAACCCTCTGAGCTGTACATTACAAAATAATGATACAAAATTAAAATTGTTATATAAATGTTTATTATACAATACCACTTTTTAGGTGAACTGTAGATAATTTTCAACGCGTTTATATAAATATTTTTAAAATTGAGACATTTCAGATCAACTAGAAAACGGATTAATTTTTTGAAAGATTTAAAATTATTTTCATTGTGCATTTTAAAAGTTAAAAAAAAAAGACCACGTGCGATTCATTTTTACATATTTTTTAGAAAAAATAATTTTTACTTTACGTCGGAAGCTCGTCAATAAATTTCACAAATCATAAGTAAATTTTTCTGAATGTTGTAGTCGATCAAAATATTTTGCGTTAATAATATACCTACAAATTAATGGTAAAAAAATTCTATTACATTTTGACGTATACATAAATAAATAATAGAAGTCTACTTCCCCGAAACGATGTAAAAGTATGTGTATATATATATATATATATATATATATATATATATATATATATATAATTCAACAATGTATTTTATCGCAGGTAACTTACTTACAGAATATTATTTCATCGACCGGAATACCAGTTATTAATTGAAGTGGTTACATATTCGTTGCTTTCGTGATAATCAAAATGTCCGTATTACATTTTCATAGTATAAAGCGCGCGTATTTTTTAAATATAATTTGGTTTTAAACTAGAATTAATGTCGCTTATACGTGAATTATTAATTTAAAAAATTAAGTTTCAGCTCCTTTATCTCTAGATCACTATCAGATTATATATATCTCACTAACGTGAAATTCTTATACGAATGCTTTTCATCTAAATAATGTATGACCGTATCCTATTTTTACAGAACGTCGCTGTAACAGTAAATTTTATTGTCTATAGTAGCGCACTGTATTCAAATGGATCAAATTTACAAATAATTGTTGACTATATTGTATTTTTGATTATTTGCAATAACGAACTGTTGCTCGATGTTTGAAGTTGTGGTGTGTTTTTAGTTGCGTTTGGTGCATTTTGTGTTCGATAGCATCTAAGGCTGTCAGTTGCTTACACGAAGTAAGTAAATATTTTGCATTACTTTGTTTTCCAGATAAGTATGTATCCTGTTGGTATTTCTAAATATAAGATTTTATTTTACTATAATTTGTAATTCATTTTTATATATCTAGTATTCGTGTACGTATACAAGAGAAAATAAGGAAAATTAATTGCATCGATATAAGATAATTCATCTGGTATTACCCCGATTTTGGATCATACGATAATAAAATTTTAACTAATTTCGACTGTGAAGATGAATCAGTTGCTGACGACGTAAGTTGGCAGATCCATATACAAATATTACTAACGAGCCAAATGAAAAATTGTGGTCAATACTAAATAATTTATTTACTACGTGAGTTCGAGTTTCTGTTTCTTAGTCAACAATTTCGTTGTGTAGATTAATTAAATAAATTTTAGCCGGTTTGTTCAATTTTGATAACACTATTCTTACTACTTTGAAAGCATCTGTAAAAGAATTCTTCTGCCAACATTTACTACCTTTGTAATGGCATGTAGATAGTGCCAGTGAATAATTTTTAATTTGTTTAAAGTTATCTATGCCAGTCGATTTATTAGTAAATGACTAACACTCTATAAACATTATCAGGTCACAGTGTTGGCAATTGGTGATCAATATTTAGTAGCTTAGTAGTTAATTCATCACTGAATGGAAAAAGTTTTTGATAATTCCATTATTTAATCAGTGTTATTAACCAGTTGTTCACTATTCTTTAATGCTGACACTGGAAACAGTGGTCAATTTGTTCTTAATATTTTGTATTGTTTGTCGAAGGAATTGCTGTCTGCGAGATTACATCAGTTTACCCTTCCTGATAACATTTTTATATTGAACTAGCTTTTGTCTCTATTGTGAAGAATGCTGCCTATAACATGCTTATAATTTTTTACCTTCAAATTAAATAATTAATAACGTTTCATCATAGAAAGAATTTTGATTCACAGTTGATTAAAATGAATATATTACGAAGGTAAGATACTGGAATATCAATGTTTCTGACTTCCTTTATTCCAACGTGTCCAGCATGTGTTTAGCCAAGCTGTTAGGATGACCTTCCATTCTTCCTAGTATTGAAAATATTTTTCAAAAGCTTTTTGAAATCGATAAAGTGTATGTACATATTTTCTATCTGACGGTAGTATTTTTGTGTTAACAGTTGAACATATATATGTATCATCAAGAATATATAATTATATAGTATATATACATATTACATATATGTAATATATGCACACAGCTTTCCATTTTTGCATTCTTTTTTCGAACAAAAATTTATTTATTAATTATTTCATACGTAAAACGACATGTAACATACATAACTTAGTATCAATAAAACCTAAGCAACTAGATGACAAAATTAACATAATTATAAAATAAATATTAAATTACCGAGTTTTTTAAATTTTAATATTAACAATCATATCGCGAAAAGCACAAACACGCTTCGATCGTAAAAAAATTATTCATTCGCTGCAGGAAAAATAACCTAACCTAACCTGCACCATACAACAAAGAAGTCATAAAATCGCATTAACGATACTGAATAATTCTAAATAGTAATATGACATAAAATTATTAAATAACAAGAATACAATAATAAATTAAAGTAAACATGTTTAAGATGCCCATGTTTGTAAGGTGTATAACGAATGCAGAGATTAGCTACATCCATTTTATATAATGAAAAATTGCTTCTAATGTGAGTGAAATTCATGGCACCAACACAGGCATATAATTCTTAATGTTCTTTACAACTGATGTTGCATCTAAAACTTATATGATAGACGTATATAGTTTTTCATTTGTATCGCTTTCTCTATTATCGTTTACGTGGGAAGATCGTGCTACTTTTGTTCTAACGATCTATGCCTACAAGTCGTTCCGTTCCTAATCACATCATTCTGGTCAGTGAGGTATCGTAAATAACAATTGTATAACTGTAACATACACGATGGATGGTCAATCTATTTTCAATGGAATGGACTACGGAGATACTCCACCATTAATCCTTTCTGTAGATCTTTTCCATTTTTTACAAAAAAAAAAAAATAATAATATTTTTACCACCTTTTATTTATATCTTAAATAGTAGTTTAAAACTTAATTTAGTCAAATAGAACTTATAGAAACTTTAAAAAAAAGTTGTACCCGAATGGGAGAACAAAAACATCCAATGGTACTTTTTACTAAACATTTTGCTACTAACATAAATATTTTATATTTCTTAATTTAGCTAAAACGTAATGTATAAAATATTATGAGCTATACCGACACTTTTTGAACAACATAATAAATAAATTTTACGTTTTTAAATTTTATTTATAACAATTTACATATATAAATATTCAATTTTGCGTATGAAAATATAAAAAGTAATTTTTATTTTTCTCAAAACAGAGGTGTACATTGCACTTTTTGCATTTCCATCTGCTTTTTCCGTTGCATGTTTCTAATTTACAGATGTTCTCACTGTTGTATAGTTTGGAAAGTGGCCAAATTGATCATAACGAGCTGTAAACAGGTATTTTTTCAGTTTTCCTCTATGGTGTATTGTCCGGATTTTTCACATTTTCAGCTGGAATAGTTGATGGTCTTCCTCGTTTTCTAGGTTCTGGTGTGCAATCAGTTTTAATTCAGCTTTCAGCGACACTCACTCTAAAATGAAGAAAATCTACCCCTTTTTTTCTAGGAATTCCTAAATTACTGCAATCCTTGCGCTATTGTAACGATGAATTAGTTACTGAGAAATCAATTACATGGGCAATCAATTTTAATGTCCATTTTCTTGTTTTCATTTTAATATTGTATAATGATATTAGGAAATTAAATTTATGGACTCCACCGATGGATGTATTATATTGATTTACAATGCTTGGAATGGGGATATTTATGCGAATCTCAGAATGAACGTCTCATATCGTTGTGCAGTATTTTTGGTAGTTCCGCCCACAACAGTTAGACGCAAGAATAACAGGCTTGTTTCCCAACCATCTGACCATTGCTATGCCATCCTCTGATACAATTTCTTCTGCATAACCACGTTTATGCTTTTTAAAAACTTTTTCTTGAGAAAATGGAGGTTTCCCAAATATATATCGGAGAATAACTCATAAAATAATTGTTGAAAAATAGTTTATAATTACCATTTGCTAATGTATCACAAAGATACAACACAGTAGCAATGGTAGAACCACATTTCTTCAAAATAAAGGAATTACTTTTAAGACATTAGGTTATGGATGTCCTGTTTGGAATTATGCGCCTAAATCTACATATAAAAACATCCAATCAATTCAGAATGGTTGCTGTAGAATAATACTAAATTATGTCGGTATATACTGAGATACAATTAATGCATGAAATGTTAAACCTAGACTATATTGCGGAGAGAATATCAATTATGCATACATGCATATTTATGCGCATAAGTAAATTATGTTCTTTTCCAAGTTAGTTTATTTGTTTTTCCGTACTTAATCTATTAATAAGATGTAAATACATGTTAATTATCTTATTATCGCATAGCCTTGTATATCGCAATAAGCGATATTGTGTCTGCTTCATGTATGTTATCTAATTTTTACAATAGGTTCAGGTTTAGCATACTTTTATTTTTTATCTGGATATGTGGTTTCCATAATAATTTCTGATCAAATATACGAGGATTATGTATTTTATCGTGCATGAAAACGGGATTCATTTGTTATTTTGATAAATAGATATGTCATTAGAACAACTACGCCTTCGACAGAAATGCATAGTCGTGGATTTATTGGCAGAGGACTAAAATTACGTTGTTTCGGTCAATTTTAAAAGCTTATTTATTCTGAGTTTCGGCATTTCCGATCCAATTGAAACATCGCAACATGACAAGAAAATAACTAAATCGTCAGCAAATAAGAATGCTCTTTTTGACGGTAATACTTCTATAAAAATGTCATTTGTAGTAATATTAAATAATATTGCGTTAAGGATGGTTTTGAGGTTCGTCGTTTTGTCATGTTTACGCGCAAGCGATAAAATATTTCTTAGGTGAACTTTAAATATTCGGTCATTAAGGCAGCTTCTTATTGCTATTGAGAGTCCATCTCGAAAATTCCATTTGTAAAGTGATTTCAAAGTCTTACGTCCCCCCAAGCTGTGACGAAGGTGTTAAATATATAAAAATGAAAAGCGTTAATAAGCGATGATT
Source organism: Coronaproctus castanopsis (assembly GCA_032883995.1). NCBI lineage: Eukaryota > Metazoa > Arthropoda > Insecta > Hemiptera > Monophlebidae > Coronaproctus > Coronaproctus castanopsis. The sequence goes on along the minus strand of CM065052.1, from coordinate 134,587,449 downwards.
ATTAGATAACAAATTTGATATTCCATTATGGAGATAAAAATAGCTTGATCGGTTGTTGAACAACCTATGCTGAAAGCGTATTGTTTTTCACTTTGATGTTCTAGCATAAAGCGAGCAGCTATGAGTAAGCACAGAAGTCATAAAACAGGGCAATATGAGTTTATAGATGAAGGATTTTGTCCTGCCTCTTAAACGGGGAACACCAATGTTTTTTCCCATATATGTGAACATTTGAAGAACTGATATCAAATAATCTGATGCATTTTTCAGCAAGAAAATGTGAAATTTTCTAGGTTAACTAACATTGTTACTCATATTGTGTATCGCGGATTTTAAATCCTCTAAGCAAAATGACTGATTACATTGTTCATTATTTTCCGAAGCGAAATTGAGAGGAATAGATTCTATTGTATTTTTATACTGAATGAAAGCTGAATCCAGATTTGAATCGCTTGAGTTATTCGAAAATAATTTTGCAAACATATTCGCTAATTACAATCGATCTTGAATTATATTTCCGTCGTGTTTAATATTGACGTAGCTTGTATTTAATTTTTTTACAAACTGATAAAGTTCATATTTTTAAAAAATTTTAATTAATATTTAAGGAAACAAGGATTTTTGTAAATACGAAAATAATTTCACATATTTCGAAGAGCTATAAAAAACTAATTAATGTTATATTTCTGGTTTGAAATGAAAATTTCTTTACTTAACATTGCATAAAACTAAATCGTACTCAGATATTTAAAAGCGAGCGAAATGGTTTTTTGAAAAAAGTAAAAGTGTATTTTTGCCTAAAGCATATTTGTCGACTTTATCGATAATTTATGCGTCGAATTGAATGTAGTTGCAAAATCATAAAACACTAACAATGCGAAAAACTAATTAAATATATTTAAAAAATATATATATTTTAATCGAATGTCTTTAATTTCAAAATTAAGGAACAAAGTTTTCCCTTTTAATTTTACGGAATGACTCAAAAACATAAAATATTTAAACTTTACTTCAAAGGATACCGTTAGTAAGGTACTGAAAACCATCATACAGCTTCGTACTGATCGAATGCACGCTCGATTCGACCAAGTTATCGACTAACAGTTGCAACTGCTGCTCCGTTAACGTTAAATGAAATCGATTTTTTAACGCTTGAATCATTCCGTCGCCAGATTTAAAACACGGTAACTGGGAGCCTGCGAAGAAATTATCCAATTATATATTTCGACAGTTTATGTGGTTTTTTTTACGACGTTTACAAAATTCTTAGTTACATTTTTATGTAAGCGAAATATACCAAATAAAGAATACTATATATAGCGCATAATTTTACCTGTTTTACTTATTTCTACTAGATTTATAATTTTATCCATGTGCTTTCTCGCTGATAGCATGCCGCGTAATATTAAAATTTTAAAATACGCAAACATCTCCGAATCAAAACCACCCATAATATCCACGAATTCTTGCGTCAATTTAAACGGAGACGACTCAAAGCCCAGGTTTCGCGGTGATGTTGACAGAATGTAGCCAAAGTCTATGTGTACGACGTGACCTTCCCCCGTTATAAGTATATTACCATTATGTCTGTTGAACAATTAAATCGATTAGACGTAATTGAATTAAAGGTTAAATAAATTAAAATGTCAGATACGCTTAATACGAGACACTTATTAACAATTTATTTATAAAGTTTCAACTAATATAACCAACGTTTAGGATAATGTAAATTGAGACCGAACTCGAACTAAATTATCATCGAAGATTTAATTACGTACGAAATAAACTCGCTGTTTAAAGTAGTTATTATTATTATTATTATTATTAAAGCGTGTGCCTCCGATGTCATAATTTTATGTACAAGATTTTTATCCATTCCTTGGCCGTACTCGAAAGACTTCGTACCATCCGCTCGCTAACGCTCGCGTTGGGCACTTATTCAGGATATGGTCCATTATTTGGAAAGCTGTTCTGTAGTCGCAGCTGCTTGAGTCCCCACTTTTTTTTTTTTTAAGTTAAAGTGTAAAACGTATAAATATAATCCCCTGCATAAACAGTAAAACTTTTTCTTGCTTGTAAATGCTGTTCTGTGAAAATTAGTATACATGATCTTCGAGACAGCGGCGAAACTATAGTTCGGACAGATTCGACGGTAAGCAAGGTGCCTATTATAGTCGCAATCTACTCAAGAGGCCATTTTGACCTTAGTTCTTTGATATTTTTACGATAGTAATCGATGTGGTACCAATCGATTTCATTCTCGTTTGAAGAAACTTCTCTTATTTCTTAATGACCGAAATTCGAACTACAAATAATGTTTTTAATGTTACATCTGTCTGTTATTATTCCCGATAATAATCATCTTGCTATGCTAACAGGGAATATGAAACCTTTGACATATAAATGCACAATATATGTATTCTATTCTTCCACTAATCGTTTCAACAATTATTATCCTATTCTAATAATAATATTAAATTTAAAAATCCTTTTTTTTTTACTAATAACAAATTTTGTAACACCATTTTCTAAATCTGCTTACGATAAACTACATAAAAGTTAGTAATTCCAACTTTAAGGTTGTCTCAGCGTTTTAACCGAATTCTGTTAAATTCATATTTTTTGTTTTATTAATATTCTTTCATTTATTTTTACCATGTTGTACAATCTACTTTTCCATTCTATGATTGGTAAAAAATAATCTTTCCATTTTGATATTAGATGTATACATATCATTATTAACAGAGAACGATATAATATCCTCCTAACAAACTATTTAATCGTCTTTTCACTGATATTATTCTGAATAATTTTAATGGCTTCCGTTTGCATGGTCTTATATACAGATGTGTGTATCTCAAAACGTCTATATGCATATAACATTTTAATGGATAGTAAACTCGTAAAAAAAAATAAATTCTAAATAAAATATTTTATTAATTAATTTTAGGTAACATGCTGGACTTTGAAAAAAAAAATGGATGTTCGGCGAATAGATGCTTTTGAAATGTTCTGTTGGAGAAGGATGCTGCGAATTCCCTGGACTGAAAAGAGAACAAACCTGTCGCTGTTAAATGAAATCTGTTCAAAAATACGACTGCGAGATGTAGTAAGGCAGCGAATAGTAAGTTACTTCGGTCATATCGTACGTAAAAACAGTCTGGGGAAACTAATTTTAGAGGGTATGGTTGAAGGTCGGCGAAAACAAGGAGTAGAATCAAAAAATTACTAAACACTACATCATTCCAACAAGCGGTTCGATATGCAGAGGACCGAAACATATGGCGGACGCACAAATGTAGAATGAAGGTTTCATAATCTCACGATGCTCGGAACGAGCTTACGATGAAGAAGAAGAACATCTATGTTATATAAATGTGTACTCGTATACTTAAATTTGACGAGTATGTCCTTCCCGTAACAAAATGCTTCGATCTCAAAATTTGGCAGAAAAACAAAAATGAATATCATAAATATTTAGATAACGCGTATGCATTCTTCGGGAATAAAATTTTTATTGAATAAACAGAAAATTCAGAATTACAGTATATGCGAAGTGGTTATAGAAACCCACCAATTAATAATTCATACGCAGTTACAATGAAGTATATAGGCATACTTTCCTATAAGAATTATGTTTGCAATCACGTCTGAAAAGCATACCAAATAATGAGCAAAATCGTTCGATTATTTGTATACATATATATCGTTTTGTAGTTTCATTTTCAAATTATTCATCTATATTATCAAGATAGGAACATACTGGGGGTAGCTGTTTTATCATTCAGTAATATCTCTTTTGTTAAATAATAAAATGGTGTCAGTAGAAAAGTTTAGAAGAAATATAGTTATAACTGATGAAATTAAAAAACAAACATATTATATATATATATATATATATATATATATATATATATATATATATATATATTCTTTGGTCGTATACTCCAGAGAGTGTCGTGATCATGACAATGTCGATGTAATTATTCTTCACCACTGTTCCCGATTTTTCGATAATGACAGCACATCTGCGGACACATGTTGCTATCACGCTTGCCCAGTGTGTTAGTCCTCGGCCCCATGATCTTCAACTTTTAACGTTTGCTTGTATTAACCAACGTTTGTCCAATGGTCATGTTAATGAAGCCGTCTCATCAGTAATTTACATCTTGAATCACGTATGCAAATTATCTTCCCTAAAGTACAGCATATATTTTCTTTCACTATCCGTGTGTTCTGGCATTCATCGGAATGAAGCTGTAAATAAACTAGCTCGTCACTGCTGAAAATGAAAACATCGACTTCAATTCAAACGTCTGTTATCACTAGCTATTATGAACACTCTTCTTTCACTGTCTATTAACTTTACACTTGATCGTATTTGTTATCAACATATAATTTAAATTATATTACTAAATAATAGGCACAATTATACGAACCCAATTAAAAAAAAAAAAACACAGTTATTAAATTTTGATATATATAAAAAAAATACCTGTCTTTAACTTGTATTAAATAGCATAGTATACAATAGGCAGCGCAACTGTGAACAAAATTTATTTGTGCATTTAAAAATGTTTCGGTATTTGGTCCGCCAAATTCTTTGAAGAAATATTGTTGCAACGATAAACGGCAATTGTTCTTTTTGATCTGATGCAACGAAATAGTATTCATTATTGGCTCTATTAAACCGGCATCGTCCGAAAGACATAAAATCCTTAACGAAAAAAAAAAAAAAAAAAAAAGTGAAAACACGATACAAATTTCATATATCTATTATATTAAACATTTATAGTAAAAATTAAGCTCTTGTCATCTGCTGGAGTCATATGTCTCCAACTGAAAATCAAACATTGTATGTAAAAAAGCGAAGTCAACTTTTTATCCTATACAAACTGGAGTACCACAAGGTTGTGTTTGTTCAACAATCTATCTTATACTTCTTATATACGGCTGATATTAAATTAACGAATGACACCACCACAGCAATGTTCGTTGAGATGAAACTGAAATATTTTGTGTGAGTGATTCATAAGTAGTGAATGATAATCTGCAAAACGCTTTAGACTAAGTTTCAAGATGCACGAAGAAACGAAAAATAAAAGTAATGAGCATAAATCCGTCCACATCAATTACGCTCTTAAAAAAAAAAGTTAATCTGCAGTATAGTGTTTACATCAATAATCACCAGATGCCGTAGAAGAATTCATCTAAATATCTTGGACTGCATCTTTATGGTCATTTAATATGGAAGCATCAAGTGAGGCAATAAGCAGAATAAATCTGACATAAAGTTTGTCAAATGTGGTGGCTGTTAGGAAGACACAACTCGATCTCCTACAATAAACGACTACTCTACTAGTCTATCATCAAACCCATCTGGATTTATGGGATCTAACCTTGGGAATGCGCAAAGTTTGCTAACCGAATAATTATTTAGCGTAGTTAAAATTCGTGTAATTACTACAAGTTGATATCAGAGAAACGAGGATCTGCATGCTGATATGCAGTAGACTAGGACATTTGTGACTTCATCACCAGCGACTCTACAAAACATCCAAATATTGAGGCAACTTATTTGCTCGACGCATTAGCAGATGTTAGACGCCTTAAGTTATGTAAATAATACTTATGTATATAAATAATGGTAATTGGTGAATGAACTAATATTCTATATATGTTTAATTACTAATTACTGATATATTAAGATTGCAATACGTATTTATAAAAAAAAAATATTTATAACTAAATTAAATTAGCTGATTTATAAAATGGAGCTCAGGAGTTTTAAAGGTCTTTCGTCGCGAATAGCGCAAAATAGTTTTACAAACTACTGTGATAATTATCCTACTTTATCGCATACTTTCGAACATATTGTTTAACGATTATTTCAAATTTTGCTATATGGTATACAACCCTATCAGTCGAATCATTTTAAACATTTTTTTATTTATGAGGAAATGTGACATTCTATACGGATATAAACCTAGATCGGCTACCCGAGACAAAAAAATCATTTAAAGTGTATACATAAAGGAATGATTGTCAATTTGTTTAGTTAAAAAGATCAGATATAAAGAAGTAGCCTGCCAAGTAGAGTAAAGAAACGAAACTCGTATCAGCTATAAAAAGGGGAGTGTATTACGCATATTATGAGTGAGGATAAGTACGATTTCTAGAGATTATAAGTCGATAGGGGTAAGAGGCAATATACATCACTCGTAAATCGAGTTACGATTTCGGACTGATTTTCGAATTTTTCAGGAAAATAATACACAAAAGAAGAGCAGATTATACAATTTCTACGAACTGAAAACTTATTTTAGAAAGCACCACTGATAAAACTATTATACCTGTTACTTCGGATTGTCAACAATCATTACAGAACTCGTTGAAACTACCATCCTTGAGTGTATGCGTACATTTACAGTTCTTTAAGACTATTAAGAATAATACAACACCCACGCACGCGCGCACACAAGAAATTGTAATACACAAATTAAAAAAAAAAAAACAATACATAGTTTCTTCCATTCGGACTAAAGTATTGTACAATAGTTCGCGTTTTTTCATCTGTATCTTTATTTTTCAGCATGAATAAAAAGCTCACTAGAGGTCTTACTGGCCCAGAATCTGTTTGTTCGATAAATTTTATGTTCTTAATGAGTAATTAATCTGAAACCAAATTTTATAGATTTTCATCAGATTTATGGTTTTTTTCTTTCCATTACTTTTAGTGGAACATAGAATTCGTTATTCTACGGTATGTGTCCGATGTCTATTTTCCACTTTGTTAATTCATAGTATTTTTAACGCCCTTCTATATAAGCACATCTTAAACATTTGTACTATATTGCTTAAAACGACTATAATAACAAATTATATATCATAACAAACTTATTGCACTTAAGTTGAAAGAAGTGGCATGGATGGTTAGTTGGATAATTATCATTTTGAACTAGAAGTTTTTTCTGCTTTTAAAATTGGCACACACAATATGTATATACACATAGACATATATTAATTATGTGTATGTGCGGGTGTGGTGTTTGTAAAATGGTATATAAATAAAAACGGTAATATAGCGCAATAATTTTTGGATTCATATTTTTGTTCGTTGCTTTTATATAAAAAATTATTTTTCTGTGCACTTTAATAAATGTACCATATAAAAATTATTTGCCCCATTTTTATTACACCGGTAAATTAAATAACATAAACAACAAAAGAGAAGTTAAAATCAGTATTTCTTAAAATGAAAAATCACAAAGCTTTTCGGCTGTCAGGCCATTATCAAGTGAATATTAAAAAAAAATAAAATAAAATAATATTAATTTAAAATTACAGTTCACAACAAATCAGCAAAATTAACAGTATGAATAAAACAATCTGACAGTCACATTCACTGTCAGATCGTTTTATTAATACTGTTCCTAATTTTGCTGATTTTTTGTAAATTCTAATCTTAAATTAATATTTTTCATTTTATGTATATATATATATATATATATATATATATATATATATATATATTTAAATATTCACTTGATAATGGCCTAACAGACGAAAAAATTGTGATTTTTAATTAAAAGAAAAAAATAATAGTGATTTTATCTACTTTATTTATTTTAATAAAAATCACTACATTCCACATTATTCAAATAAAAAAAAAAAATATTAAATAACACTTATGTGGAAAAATAACAATCGAAACCATTAAATACACGAAATATATTATAGTGAATAATTAAATGGCGATATGAGAAAATTAATGATCGTTTGATCTACCGAGAATGCCGTCTATCCTTACTTATTTATTATTCATTTTATTTACTCTTTCTTCTAAATAAAACGCGGGAGATGTGTCCTACTAGTTATGACGTAAAAAATAGATCGAATTGTTTACTTGAAATTCGCCCGTCTATTAACCGATATATTATCATTTAAAATAACATTATGTTATTTTACTTTGTTACGCAATCTCGATAAAACTAAACAATTCTAAAAGTAATTCAAATACCGCGTTTTGATAGAGTTAATATTTATTATTACTAGTAAAAATTAACGTATTCCGAAAAAATGAAAAAAAAAATCAATTAGAAATCAAATAAATTACTACGATCTACATCAATTATTTGGCAAAACGAAGTAATTACTTGTATGGATAAAGCCACAAAGGTTCTCGTTCCATTTCCCAAATATTCTGCAACATATTTATAAGCTGAGAAGCTAATAGTTCTTGTCTAAGATCATCTCCCGTTTTAACGATAGCCGCGAGCAGATTCCACGACGGCAAATGACCGTAAGGCGAAGAATTCCGTACACGATGTATTTTATCGTTCCAAGGTTCCTTAATCGCGTTAAATAACGAATATATTAATATTTGAAAATAATACTAAAGGTTAAAATGTTTCCTAGAAAATACGCGGAATTGTTCCCAGAATACTTGACACTACAAATTAAATTAATAACGGAGATCAATTATAAATGACGTGCTATCGATTAACGGATATACAAGTAATTCTAATGAAAATCGATAATGTAATTTAATAAGTTTAAACAAAATTAACATCTAGTTGATTCGATAAATCGTCATTTCGAACAGATATTTCACGAAATACTGTTTCTCATTTATTTTGAAAATTTAACTGAGATCTTGGAGGAACCGTGAAGTGTTTTTGATTGAGTTATCTTACGATGACAGCTTCAAAACGGAATATTCGTTAAATTAAAGTTAGCAGAAGTATGACTAAAAATAAATTATTATTATTTGTATTATAGATTTTTAAACTTTCGGGGTTGATATCTATATACTTACAATTTTTTTCGGTTGTAAAGTATGTTAATTTAATTGTTTTCGAAACATTAGGTAATCAAAAAATTAACACGGTTTACAACGAAAAAAATTCATGAATGTATTTTTATTAATTAACAGTTCAGGAGTATGTTACGAGAATACAAAAATTTAAAATAATACAAACACGACGTTCATAGCAACACGCTGCACGTGCATAATTATATAACGAATATAATCGTATTAATATTTAAAAAAATTAAAATAAATAAATACAAAAAAAACCGCAAATTAATCAAATAGTTATCTTTTATAGACACGGTAAAATATAGTGAAATACCTTCAAAGCAGCTACAGATGGATCCTCCGGATCGTACATAAATAAATTTCTTGTCTCAACAAATAAACGAGTTGCATGATATTTTATCTCAGAAGCGTCGACATTAAAGTTAGAATCGTCAGAATCTTGAGAACGAATATTTCGACCTTTGAATCTTTCTTTAAAATCTAAATGCTATATCGAAAAATACAAATTTTAAGAAATAATATTCAGGAAAAATATGACGACGTTACAATGTCTAAATTACTATCGAAAAAGCCTCTGATTCTTGTCTTTCGCCATATACTTCTATATGTCGCGGTGGCAAAGTGTTCGAAACCAACTCACTACATCGAAATTTTTTCATCATTACGTAATTCTTAATTATCACGGAGAAAATTAGTGAAAATAGTGTTAAGAACATTTCTTGGAAATAAACGCAAATTTCAAAATGAAATTTAAAGGAAGTATCTGAAACTTTCCCGAGTTGCGGGGTAAATAAAATGTATAATAAAATTAAAACTATTAAATTAAAAAATAATAATAATCTTCATCTATGTATAAAAAAAAAAATGTATTACTTGTCGAGAAATTCCGTTGGCATGTTGAAACCGATATAGTGAACTTCGATTAAATTCATCTTTAACATTTATATTTTCTTCACTGCGAGATTGTCTTAAATGAACGTTACGTAGCGCTGCATTAGAAATTAGTGTACATTCTTCTATGTTGTCTACTTCGATGACTTCAAAATATATAATGTAAGGAGCCTGAATCAAATTTCAATGATATAATTATTAGAATACGAGTGACGGCGGAGATATAATATTAGTACAAATAATATAACGTTTTAAGAAATAATAAATTTGCGTGAAAACTTACTGAAAAATAAAATCGCGTAAAAATTAAATAAATACATCCGTAATGATAAACTATTAACTGCCTGTCGTGCATTATATATAAAAAAAATTTTTATGCAAATCATAATGAATACAAAAATCCAATCATTATCATCATAGTTCCTCAATTTTGCTAAGCTTTGACAGCTAATTTGAAATATCAGAATTCTCTAGATAGCGCAACATTTTTCATGTCTATTGTATCCTGTTGTACATCGTGATGTATTTGTTTGATATATTTCATTCATGGTCTTCCTCTTGATATTTTCTCTTCTACGGTACATTGTGTTAAATGTTCATTGTGTCTGAAAATATAGCCTATCCATCTGTATCTTCCTTTAATTAATTTTCCTAATAAGCTTCTATTTTCACGGATTAATCTAAGTACATCTATGTTTGTCTACGCTAGTATCCAACTGGTTTTGCGTGTTTTCATCTATCGTCCAAGCATCCGAACCATAAAGTAAAATGCTCCTCAATTTCTTCTTAATTTCTTAATTAATGTGTCTTGATGTTAATAGTCATTTCTTCTTCATAAATGCAAATTTCGTCAATTAAATTTTTTCTTTCATTTCCTGTATACTGCTTCCATAATTTGTTATTACACCTCCCAAATATCTGTGTTTTTATTTGTTTATCAACGCTCCATCTATTTTTATGTTTATTTTCTTATTTACTTTTTATCGCACGTCATAACCGATGTCTTCTTTTTGTTTATCCGCATCCTGTAGGTTCCTAAAATTTGATTCATTTGATTACCCGTTCTAGGTCTTGTTCTAGCATAGCAATATCGTCTGCAAACATGATGTTTATTTTTTTTCTGCCTATTGTAGCATTGTTTTACCACTTATTCTATGTTCCCTGTCTTAATTCTTTTTTTTATTTCCGCTTCTTTTTCCATATATTTGTTAGTTATTTTCGTTATATGGTTTTGATATAACGCATCTATAACTTATATCTCTTAAATCAATACTTCTTTTTTTCAGTATCTTTCTTTAGTATATTTCAATTAGATTTGTTAAAGACCTTTTCAAAGGCAATATACACAGGTTGATTCATATCTGTCTTCTTTTTTATTATTAATTTTAAACCTAAAATTGCTTCCTTTGTACACATTTCTTTTTTGAAGCCATGTTGATTTGTAATTGATTCCATTTGTTAATATTTTCGAATCATATGTTAGGAGACTTATCCTTCTGTGTTTTTCGCACTAAAGTGTTACATGCTTTTTAGGTATCATTATTGTACAATGATATTTAAAACTGATCTCATTTATTAAAAATAATAATTATCGATCTCGCTGAATATATATATATATATATATATATATATATATATATATATATATATATATATATATAAACACACAAAACAGTGGAGTGTAATTGAATTTTTACTACTTTTACTAGCGTTAGGAAGTATAACCTCATCCCAAATTGCAACTAACAATACAAACTCCCAAACAAATTCTCCTCCTGCTGGACAACATTATAAAAATCTAAGAGTAATAGTTTTAAATTTGGACACGTTATTAAAAGTAAAAAATATTTTTTTTTTTTTTTTTTAAACAATTTTATTATTAAAAATTTGTGAATAACTGAAATAACCTCAGGATGAAATTTTTCTTTTATTTTTTAATCAAGTTTATTAATATCTAAAATAACAACCTTGAAATCGAACTTTTTTAACATGAGCGGTTAATTCGTAACCGAAAATGTACGGAGGAATGTTTGCCTACAAAAAACTTTCCACACCGGAAATACACCTGTTTACACCTCGTTGCGTGAGAATGCTCACAAATTCCAGTGGTACGACTTGATAAGAATTTTAATGCTTTGTACAAATTCAGTTACTATTCATCAAATTCAGCTTGCTGGGAAAGTAAAATAGTCGGAGAGAAGCATCGATAAACCACTACATATTTTGCCTAGGATGCATCATTTCAGAAATTAACCATTAATCTTCGGATTAATAAAGATCGATTATATGCATCGACCATTTCCAACTTTTGAATTGACGATGGGGTTACATTTTATATTACATAAATCTGTATGTAGAGATTTTTATATACAGAATGATTTGTTTTTTTGTTCAGTTATATTATACTTATGAATTCTAGTTAAAAACAATAAAAATGAATTTTAATATTTACAGCGGCGAATAAAAAAAAATTAAAAATAAAACCATAAATCTTTATTCGATGAAATAAACTTACTTTATCTTTTGAATTGAGAACAGCTGCAACGTGTACAGGTATACGAACGATATGATGAGGTTTGTCGCTATTTAGTGGTAACCACACGCGGGACGGTAAATTCAGATTAATATTCGTCAATTCTCTTATTAATCTTTTATGACGATCGTCTTTTTGTTTAATACTTTGTAAAATTTTACTTATATTTACCAACCTGTTCAAAAATTCCAGCTCCGAAGATAAACAAGGTGCCTGGAGATTAAAAATTATACTAGTAAAATTAAAAATATTTTCATTTGAACATGACTGATAATATTGAAACAAAAATTTTCTACAAATAAACAAAAAACAATAACTGTATCAAACATTAATTGTATTTAATAAAAAGTTAATTATTTATGAGTAAATTCAAACTTATTAATTTTATTTAATGAAAATAAATCATTCATAAGCACTTACACGATTGATACACATATTAATCAATTCTATCGAATCATTTAATTTTGGGCAACAACTGAAACAGACACAATTTTTATCGAATCCAAAGCCAGATATCAAAGTTTCTAAGCTGTGTCTCCGATCTAATACAAAAATTTCACAATATAATAATAAACACATTTTAAAGCTACAACTGTCATTATTATATTAGTATCTCAAATACAATATTGTTTTTTTTTTTTTCTATATACGTAAATAAGAACCGAACTATTAATTAACATCATCAGCATTATAAACTAACTGTAAATCTAATATATTTTTATTACACGTTTATTAAAAATAGAACAATTCTAAATTTTATTATTTATTTAATATAAATTTTTAAAATGTTACACAGTAAAGGCGTTAAATTAGTCTAGTAAAGTACGAATTTTTATTTGTAACTGTCTAGTCGAATAAGATTTACTTATATAATCACCAGTTTTCGTAAATGCAAAATAACATCCCTTCATAATCTCAGTTTGCCTTAAAAATTACCCCATTATTTTGAAAATGAACACATTTAATTTTTTTAACCGCTAACGCAAAATGAACACTTAAACATAGATTTAATAAACTACCACAATCGTTCACGTTAGGACACTGATTTTGAAACTTGTATATAAATTTAATTCAATTTATTATTCGAAATATAAAACATGCATTTTTAAAACAATATATAACAATTCATTTAATCCAGTACTGTCTTTTAATAAATTGGTTATTTGAGTTGACAGAAATTTACAAAAAGGTCTATTAACACCACGTATTAATAATTTATGTAACTGTATTATAATAAAACCTATTAAATTTTCTAAAACGAAATATTTGTTGATTAGTGTAATTAATTCCTATAAATATGGTATTTTTTATTTTAGCATAATTTTTCGCATCCTCAACATTTTTACAAACAGTTCATTATATAATCACCAGTGTTTTAGTTCATAAACTAATAAATAAATCTATAGCGTATATAATTATATATAAGAATCTCCAAAATATAATGTACATATCATATTTCAAAATAAGAATATTGGAGTTTACATATTTGCCATCCTGATTTATACGTCAACGCGGTAGAGACGTCCGACCATGTTCGCTTATGTACTTTTCTGTTATCAGGTATATAAGAAGAAGCAGATAATTTAGGAATTTCTTCAGCACTCCCAGAACCACATCTATGTGTTAAACTTTCTCGGTTGTTTATAATTATTTTGTCTGAAACCCTAGGGAGTGTTATAATTTTCAGTAATTAAAACATATACGAACACTAAATATTAAAGTATAATTTATTATTAAATGGTGATATAATTTCTAAACAGAGTTTCACCAAACACGCGTATTAAATATAAATATTTTATAAATTCGAATATAAAGATTTTTCTTACAAAATCTTAATAATTACAGAACCTATAATTTTTTGTTTTTTAATTGTGCCAATCAGACACATAATAATGTATACTTTCAAGTACTCACTAAATAATTATTTTTTCTAACATTAATATCATGTTCGTTTTAAAAGCAACTTATTTTGTTTTTTAATTACAATTTTTGTTTACTACTAACACACTTTGCAGTCTTTTTTCCATTGGAAATAAAAAGTAACTGACACACGTTTAACATTTTAAAACATCTAAAAAAAAAAAAATTATACAAGCACATTTATGGCATACCTTAATTCATTAGATAATATTAAATTTTTTAGCATAATTCCATGATTATTTGGCATCAGTGACAGATCAGATAAATATGCTTCGAGTAACCATAAACATTTTAACGAAAAATCTGACGATCGCTTACATCTATTTAAATAACACACAGTAAAAATGAGGTTAAACATTATATATAAACCGTATAGCCGCTTATACTTTTCGTCATGAAAAATAATTTCTAACATAGTTTCAATTCGTTACTATATATAAATTTAAATATTCATTTTTCCTTATTTAAAAATATAGGGACGTTCCATGAAACAATTTTAGTTTAAATAAGTACATGTTGTATTATTGAAATGTGTATAAATAAAAATGATTAAAATTTATTTTATAGTTTAATTAAATATTTACGTATTTTCATGACAATCTGAGTTCAAAGCTCGTCTGTGTATTCGATGAATTTAATTAGAAATTTATATTAAAATGAGTTCCATGATAAATTAATGTTTGCTAATTTCGAAATTAATATGAGTTTATTTTCCGAACTAAACACCGTACAAATGTTATAATGTATACCAGTTTCTAAAAAATACCATCCATTTTTCAACTAATACATAGTTGCATAATAATAATTAATTAAAGGAAATAATCGAGTGTAGCACAAAAATCTTTACAATGATGAATTAATATATGAAACACTTTGATGAAATTAATGTAGCATTAATGAATTCAAGAATATTAAAATTTAAAAAAAAATATTTCAATAAATAGAACTTACTTAATATCAAAATTTCTCCTTCCGCAATGCTAATTTCTTTTTCTTTTTTTTTTTATTACTAACATTTATCATTGTAATGAATTATTTTCCACTACACTTCCATGTATGCAAACATTAACATTTTACAAAAAATATTACTTCTATTTTTATTCTAAACTTAACAATATAGTTATGTTTAACATCCTTATTGTTATGATCATATTCTACATCAACCGATTCTGTTAAATTTCTTATGTAAAAACAAAAGAATAATTACGAGCATCTTAATTACCTGTTTATTTAATTAGCATATTTATGTTTTCGTCAGCTAATTTTACTATTCATCTCATTCGATGTTTATTAATATTATACTTCAAATTAACAACCAATTGTTCTTATGTAAATGAATCACAACAGTTAACCTTTACATTATAATTTTTTTTTTAATCTATTACTCATTTTTGTTTTTATATATTTCTCGCGTGTTTGATGTTCTTAACATGCAATATGCATACACACTAACACAAGTATACGCATTATATATAATATATAATAAATAAACGCATTTTATTTATGGTTATTTCAGAATATCTGTCAAATAAACTCGTCAACTACACATTTTAAATACAGTTTGTACACATGTATATTCAAGCACATGTAATATTATAATTTGCCATATTTACTCATTAATCTATAACCATTGGCAGATACATTTGCAGGATATAAAACAGCAAGTCATATTCATCATCGGATATGAGAAAAATTCAGATTTTTAAAGTTTAACACATTCACGTAGCAAAGTAAAATGACACATCTATATTTTTTTACAATATAAAAATAATAATAAACATCGTTTCTGATCATTATATATTAAATATTTGTGGAGAAATGCGCCTGTGTTCGTGCTTGTAAAAGTTCTAAAATTATTTTCGTTCATGCATAATAATATAAAAATAATCATTGTAATTATTTCTGTTTTTTAAAATAAACATAATGACATGTTCGAAATGTAGGCGACAGTATTTGCGACTACATAATACTTTCTATTATTATTTATTTTTATTATTAGTTGTGAATTATAACCCTCAACTTCATGAACGTGTAATTTAATTGGACATGTTTGTTTCGCATCTACACATATTAACAGCAGAATTCTATCTGGTGCAAAAGAACAAAAAATTTTCTAAGTTAATTATTACAACAATTATAATTTAAGTAATACTTTTAACTTTAATTTTGGGCTTACAAAATCTAAATTACGTAAATTGGACTAATCAATCACTAACCTATATATTAAGTAAGGATAAATAACCTCAGAAACATCTGATAAATGTATATACATATTTATAAGCTGTGGCAAATAGAAATCAACATCATTCTCTGAAAAACTAAAAAGTTTATTACCTGTAATAAAAAACAAACATAAATCAAAATTTGAGCAAAATTAATAAAAAGAAATAATTTCTACTTAGGTGCTAAAAATATGTAAAGTTATTTTTTTTTATGTATTAAGAACATGAAAAAATTAATTTTGATCGTAATACATTTTAATTTTGTCACAATATCACTTTATTTTAAAAATAATCTGAATTTCGTGTCTGCTAAATACAATAGCATCTATTTTGGCTGTCTATTTGTACAAAATTAAGTTTGCAGTAAGTTATTTGATTACAGCATTAAAAAAAATTCATAAGATTTGTATTCTAGTTGTCACCATCTCCGTTAAAATATGAACACTAGACGGAAAATATTTAATAAGAGATAGGTGTATGGTAGGAACTTCCACATGATGCCCATGGAAACGGCTGTGATGAACACATCGACCAATCCAACGAATCGCATTTCGATTAATCATTAAAGAATTTTATCAAGCTAGCAACTATCCCGTTTAATAAATAATTGTGACAGGACGAGAGACACGCGAGAAAGAAGCCAAGTTAAGCTGAAAACTAAAGACATGCATTTAATAGCATAATGTGCACGATAAATAAAGTAACACAAATTTTATTAAATAAATAAATAATAAGAGAACGGGAAAAACTAAATCAAGGTCATAACCGTAACATCGATTACATCTGCATATAACCAACCTAACACAATTTTTGAAATTCAATGCCTCGGAAAATTATAAATCAGAGATATAATTGTAAATTACGAAAAGATTGGAATGTGAACCAATACGAAATATAAAATTCACAACTCCAGATGATGTTTACCAACACTTGGATATAATAACAATTAACTAAGATGTACTCAATTTCGAACACATACCTATGTAACTTTGAATACCCGATTCTTTCATATTGAAAAGATACATGATTGCCATTGACGTATCAAATAATTTACTTTCAAATAAACGTAATAAAGAATTTTTGCTACTGAAACGGCTATTCCAAAAATTATTCGAATATCCTGTTCCTATCGCACCGATTTCTGTCCGTACATTTTCCCTACTTTGATGAACACTCGAAGGACTGCACATTACTTCAGACCTAAATAAATGTAAATTATTCAATTATAAGAAGAATCATTACATAATTAATATAATAAAAACATACTTGTTATATTCCAAATAAATATACATGATACAATCATTATGCACCCTTTATATGTTATGTAAATTTATAATAAAAAGGACATGCATTTTCTTAAATAATATAAAATTTATTTAAACATAAATTAAAAAATTAAAAATATACATGAGTGTAATTTAAACTAAAATTATATATATATATGTGTGTGTGTGTGTGTATGTGTGTGTGTTAAATAACTATCAAATAATTATGAGTGAGACGTTGTCCTCACATCGCGTTTGCGGTCTTCCTCTTCACCTGCGACTTTCAATCATACCTAATAATACCAACTTTTCTAAAAGTACTGACACGTTTATCCTCCTTGTTGTCCACGACACTTCCAGCATTCGCCACCAGCAATACATTTCGAAAGCATCGATCTTTCAAACATTTGTCTCTTTCAATGTCCAACACTCAGATACATATAGGAATACGGAGAACAGTAACATTTTCATTCGGCCCATTTTGATGGTTATTGTTACACATTGGCTTTTCTATATTCCTTTTTAATTAAGTTAATGCGTCATTATTCCCCTTTTAATTTTATCTGTTGGAGCATCATTTTTCGTGTTAAGTGACCCAAGTAGACAAATTTATGAACTACTTGAATGTGTGGATTTTCTGTCCTGTTTTTGCGATCAACGATCATTACTTTAGTTTTATCACTATTGATTAATAAACCTGCTTCTTTGCTTAGACTATCCATGCTTTGGAATAGATGGAGCAGTTTTTTTTTTTCGCCGAAGCAATTATCATCGTCACTATATTGCAGGTTATTAACTACCATTCCAGCAACTTTCACTGCATCTTCCCATGCTTCCATTGCTTTTTTTAGTATCCACTCACTATATATGTTAAGATGGATTGGACTTAATATACATCCTTGACGGACTCCGTTTTCTGACTTAAATTCATCTGTCAGACTGTTAATAATTTATATTTTGTCGTTGTTAGATGCGTTCAAGAATTTTATTAAATCAAATGACCTAGAATGCCAAATTAACTAAGTATTTTCCATAGTCTTTGCCATTTTAGTAAAACAAATGCTTTCGCATAATCTATACAGCAGAACTGTTTTAAATTAAACTTCCTGCACTTTTCGATTATTTGGTTTATGTCTCCGGAAATTCTCTCGTTATTTGTTTTATTTTACTAAACATATCTCTAGTTTCATTTTTGTTTTTATTCTGTTCAATGTCTTCACAAATATAAGTTGAGAGTCTGCCGTTTGGTTTATCGATATCGCCATACTCGATATCTGCTTGGTTCCTGATGATATCCCTTATGAGTCATTAGGTACCATCTGTTTATATACAATTTTTTTGCCTGGAATTTCCTCAGTTTTATTTTTACTTCGGCAGCTAATATCTGATGGTCGCCACCACAGACTTTGACTGATAAATTTCCGTGTCTTTAATTGATGTTCACCACCTTGTGTTAATCAGCATATAATCTATCTAATTTCGATATCTGTCATCAGGTGACAGCCATGTATACAGTCGTCTATAATGGTATTGGAATTCAGAGTTGCATATAAACATATTAACGCTGGCGCAGAACTGTATCAGGCGTTCGTCTCTATCATTCCTAATACCAAAGTCAAATTTCCTACAATATTGCGCAATTCATTACGAATCGTCTATTATCATAGTGACTTTCCGACTCGGTACTTTCCTGAAAGTCTCTTCCAGTGTTGCGTAGAAAACTTCCACACATTCTTGATTAGCTTGCGCGGTTGGAACATAAACTTGTATTATGTTTATATTTACAGGGCGCGCTTATGGGTTCATATCCTATTACCTTGTCACGATACTTGTCTTTCATAATAATCACTACTTCATTGTTTGATTGGTTTTCGTCTCCCGAATAGTATATTGCATTATTATTATTAAAGTTTATATTGTGGAATGTAGTGATTTTTAATTACTATTATTACTTAAGTAATGTCCGTTACCTTTGCAATGTGTTTCTGAAAGGTCCACAGCAACGTAACCCACCGTTTCCTATTCAAAAAATACATAACTTTCCGGCTTCTTTTAGCTCGCGTATATGCCACATTCCTATTATAATAGCTTTCCATATTTTTATCACAGTCGCCAAATTTCCATAGGTTGCTGGTTTTCTACATCACAGCCGGTCGCATATTTCACACTACCAAGCCCAGTACTTGAGTATTACCAATCGGAGCATATGGCAGACATTATCCGGATTAAAATTCATTATAATTTTTTTTTTAAGTATCGATAAATGCAGTGGGACCTCAATTCTTTCTGCGTGTAGAAAGAGGCCGTCCTTAATATAGGGAACAGACGCCTTTAGCAGCAGTTCATCTAGAGTACAGACGCTGCTGGTTTTGGGCATCCTGTGCCTAGTTGACTTGGGAATCTCTGATAGTAATTACGTTACCGCCAGCATAGCCCTCAGCTTCACATAAGCACTGAAGCCCCTCCACCACGTCAAGCTGGTGCTCCCGGAGAATTACAATAGCAACGATCAAAATGAAAATAATGAAATTTCATTAGTTTCAAGAAAAAAACACAATGCAGGAGATAACAATAAAGAATATTCACAATATTTGACGAGACAAATACCGAATGTAAGTATAATTTTCATACATGATCGATAAAGTAATTTGTTCAGCAGGAATTTTGACATTAAACAACTAAAAGACCAAATCTCTGAAAAGTATGAAAAAGATTAAAAAACGGAATTGACTGTAGAAGTATCTTTTTCAATGAGGAAACTGTTGATGACGAAATTCAACTTTATAATAATTTATTCGAATACACGTCCGTCAATGTAAATTTAGAGGTATATACAGCGATATTGGCGATTTGAAAACGAAATTATTGAAATAGCGAATATATAATAAGATTTATTTGAACAGATAGATAGTGATCATGATAGTATCGTCGATTCCCGAAGAATTCTAAATTAATACTAATTTTACTTACAATATTATTACTATAAAGTAGTTAATAAGGCAATAATTACGTAGTCGTTTGTCGAAAAGGTCAAAGCATAATTCGTCTGCTAAACATTATCAAATAAAATATAAAACAGCACGATATAAAAATTATTAAAAATATATAGTATCCTATATAGGTAAATAATTTTTTTTTTTAATTTTCCTGTTTTAAAAATATACGTCTTAAGAAACAATACATGAGAATGAATATATTAACTTCATTAAAGTTTGTTTATTCATTAAGCTATAAATAAAACATAAAAAATATTTACTATTTATTTTGAAAGCTGCATATTTCTTGTTTAAGTAAGAAGGAACAATTAATACATACGTGCAAACAACTCCAGAATCATCTGAGCCAATACTACTAAGATCGTCCTTAGTTGATGGATTGTGTTGTAATATTAACACCGAAGCTGATGATACCGAAGTAGATGTGTTTTGCTTTAAAAATCCGTCGCAAAATAATTCGTTTTCGGAATTACAAGAAACATGAACATCAGGTACTTTCGATAATACAGAATCGAGACTTCTATTTCTATGATGAACGCGTTCAAAATTGTCCTTATTTGATAATCTGGGAATAACAATTCCAGTCGATCTATATTAACATATAAAAATAATTAAATATTAAAGCAGTATACTCATAACAAATAACTTTATAATTTTAAAAGTAATGATTACATATTTATTTTACCTAAAATCTAAGCTAAGATTACGTTGATGATGCCCTATACGACTTTGTGATATATTATAATTACTATACGATTTAATACGAGATCCATTTGCATCAGGTGAATTTGATAAATTTTCCATAGTCGAACCTCCAGTGCTAACAATAATTTTTCATAGGATGTTAGGAATAAACTATTCTTTCAACATGTGTTTCAATCTAAAAACATGAAATTTAATGTCTATTACTTAAAAATATATATGTAACAATTGATGAACATAAATATAATTTATAAAAAAGAATTTGCGAATAAAGGTAACCCATAAACTTTCACCCTTCCAACTTCCAAGATTATGAAAAATAACGGTTACAAATTATTTATGTAAGCCAAAATAAATAGTAAACACAATCTACAGTCGACTACTTTCTCGTGTTTTTAATTAATTAAATGGTTTTACTTGAACATAAAATGAGAAACATATTTTAAAATAATTACAAACTGATTCCTAATTACAATTCGTTTGTTTTATAGTTTGCAACATAAACTAAAAAAAAACTTTAATTATTAATTATGCATATATACATGAATTTGGACGAATTTAAAACTTGTGATACATTAAATGTTTACGAAAGCAGTTACAAATAACAAAGCTCTTACCATGACAACCGGAAGAAACATTTAGAAGAATGGACGGATAAAATATCATTAATAACAACTAAATTTAAATTACATATTTTAAATAAACAGCATATACATTATTCTATGAAAACTATCATAAGTGGAAATAAAGACAAACATTTAAATACTTCATTGTTATTAAATTATATTATCATCAATATTGATAACACATTTTTTAATCAGTGTCAGTAATTTATGCTTCACGCATTATTTCTTTTAACTTCCTCATTCGGATATTTCTTTTGAAAGATATGATTTATCATATTATTTTTAAGGTAAATTAAATTTAAAAAATATATCTATTCACATCGTTTTACACTTTTAAGAAAGTAAATGTTTTAAGTATAGAAACAAAATTATTTTTTCGTGCAAAAGGTGAAATTAGTTTTTTTAACTCAAAAATAATATACCGTTTTCGATTCTGACTTTAAAAATATCTTTAAATTTGTGTTTCTTGAAAATGTCTCTATTTAACCCTTCCGTCACACATTATTATTTTTTTTTAGATAAAATTATACATTTAGGTATATGAAATAATTCAAAATTAGCAGAGGAAGTGAAAGTATAAAGTAATCGTTTGTGCATCTTTGGGCCGATTTAGGAATTGTTCAATGGCAGCGTGAATAATAAGCCGACACCTAAATCATGGAGAGACGCCAAGGTAGTTGCCCTACTTAAATCAAGGAAGTCTCCTGACAATGCCGCTAATTACCGTCCAATCTCTCTCTCCTATGTTATATGCTTAAACTGTTTGAAAGATTGCTCCTTTCCAGAATTGCTGATACCATCGGTTTAGCATTAATTCTACACTCAAGCAGTCTTCCGACCTGGTAAGTCTAGTATTGGACAACTACTTAACCTAACACAGTACACTGAAGATGGTTTGAAAAAAAAAATTGATCACTCGTGCAGTTTTTATAGATCTATCGGCCGCATATGATACAATAATTCATCGATCATTACTAACTAAACTATATAATATCACCGGTAATTACAAATTTACAACCGTTATCACTAAAATACTAGAAAATCGACGATTTTATGTGTCCTTAGACGGCAAGAGCAATCGCTGGAGAAGGCAACGTAATGGGCTTCCACAGGGAAGTGTGTTTGCACCAATATTATTCAACATATACCCAAACGACCAGCCGATTGTCAAAGGCATGAATCACTTCATCTCTGCGGACGACTTGACTGTTGCCTGCCGAGGAAAATCATTCAAAGTAATTGAAAAAGAACTCTTCAGTACTTTAATAAAACTAGGAGAATACTATGCATAGAATCACCTGAAACCGAATCCAACCTCAGTGCATTACTTTTCACCTAAGAAACAGACACACTAACAGACACCTAGAAATAACATGGAAAGGGGTAAAAGTGGACTTCAATGAATGTCCCATGTACCTTGGAGTTACCCTTGATAGAACGCTATCCTTCATAAAATACTGCTTGAAGACAAAAATGAAGATTACAGCCAGGAATAGCATACTATGTAAGCTAGCCTGCAGCTCTTGGGTTGCTGGCCCACATATTTTAAGGACATCAGCACTAGAACTATGCAATTCAGATCCGGAGTACGCGTGCCCAATATGGTTTCAATCGGTCCATGCGAAACATGTTGATACCGCGCTAAACGAAAGCTGCCGCATTACTGTTTAAAACCGATACCTGTCGATAAAATCTGCATACTTTCCGGTATTGCTCCACTACCAATTAGACGGCAAATAGTTGCTAGTATTGAAAAGAGCTAGCAGGAAACAGATATCCGACATGATGTTTTGACATAAACCAGTTAAACGAAGATTGAAGTCTCGCAACAATTTTATGGCAGTTATCAAACCATTAACAATAACCCCTGAAACCAGCCAACGTAATGCCTGGAAGGAAGAATGGTCGAAGAAAAATCGTGAACCATGGATTGAACCTAAGGAGCACCTTCCTCCAGGAACCGAACTTAAATACGGAACATGGCGTTCATTAAACCGATTAAGAACAATGGTTTGTCGGACAAGAGACATGAGAAAATCTCTGACAGCTCTTCCTGTATATGTTGCGAGGAGCAATCTATTCAACATCTTTTCATATGCAGCAGATGTATAACAAACTTACAAAAGATACAATAGCAGTTGTGTTACACGATGACTTGAACAAGCCGCATATAAACGATATATGTGAAGCAATATAAAAAGTTATTCGAAAAATTACAGACTAATATGAATCCTCTAGTGTACTTTTTTTTTTTTTGTCGAACATTCAGTCAGCTATAATATACGACTGAAAAGAAGAAAATGGTGTCGTAATGCTCTTAAGATTACCTAAGCAGTCACATGGTTCGCTGTGATGTTGCACCGTACGTTGTAAGATGAACCTTTTTACCGCGATGAAAATCTAGCCTTCCATTGGGCCAGCTAGATGAATTATTAATTTTGCTGTTTTTTTGTTGTTTTTTTTTGAGCAATGTTGTTTGTGGCCAATTTTATAACCGGTGCTGCAATTTTGAAAAAAATTACAATGTTTGCCTGTGATAAATACCAGTTTTTTCTTTTAATACTTTGTTGTATTACCATTTTTTTTTGTGACTTCAAAATTTTAGTTACTTTCGCTTATCGAACGAAAAACTTTTGGGACACAGATTAATTCCATACATCAAATGCAAAAACATGGAAACGCAGAATAATACCATCGGTTTGTTTGCTTTTCGACAGAAATTAACTCTTATTTAATAAATAAACGGTAATCTATCAAAAAAAAATTTATATCATTTATTTCCGCAGCCTAAATGTCAAGATTACCAGCTTTATATATATTTATATATAATTAATTTAGTATGTTATTAAAATAAATTATTTATTGTCATACTATTTCAAGATCTGCAATGAACAAAGTATAAAGTATACCGTAATTATCTAAAATTTTGTAATACATTTTTTTAAGACGAAAAATATAAACAATGTAACAACCCTACGTGTTACATCATTAGTAGTAGTAAGAGATATTAAAGTTTATTAATTAAAATATTAAAATTAAAATTTATAGTAAAAAATTAAGTGATTATGAAATACGTATGAGAAGATAATAATAATATATTAAATAATGAATTGCGAGAGATAGCAATAAGCGTATACATGTATATGTATACGTATACAACATATGGCGTGCAGATAAACAGGACGAACGTGACTATTTCGAAAAAGATAAGATTTAATAATATAATATATATATATATATATATATATATATATATATATATATATATATATATATATATATGTATGAGAGCGGGCATGCTGGCGCAAGTAAGATTAGAATTTTTGAGAATTTCGTCGGAGGTAATGTATATATATAAAAAATAGGAAAAATATCTATAAAAAATATAGCAAGTGCAGACAAAAGGAAATGAAAATAGACCTGATAAAATGGGCTCTATCGGTCTTTTAGTCTTTTACTAAAAGAAACAGCTCCGAATTTTCTGAATGGCTATCCTAAAAAAGAAATCGGAGGGTTTCGCCGAAATAATCAATTTAAAAAATTTCTAGTGTCTATAGAATTCGTAGAAATGCAGGTATTTATATGTTACTGCTGGCCGCCGTACTAATGATAACAGTAAGTATAATGTATATATATATATATATATATATATATATATATATATATATATATATATATATATATATATAAAAATATATAACCTTAAAATATAAGAAATAACGGAACTTTTCCTTGGTCCAAATATTAGTGTTTTTTTTTTTTTGTCGAAAAAATGCAAAATCGATTAAGGACGAGAAAAGATCTATAAAAAATATAAATAAAAAGAAACCAAGAAACCGGCATTTTGCCAAGAATAAGGTAATGGAAAATAATGATAATAATAATAATAATAAGAGACCTGTAGCGCCTCCAGTGCTCTGGAGAGATAGGCAGTAAGAAACATAAGTTTAGTTAGTTGAGTCGAATAGAGTTGGTCGTGTCGAGAAAAATCGAGTTAGTGAAGTTGGTGGAGATACAACGGTTGGCGTTGGATAGGATGGATCGGGACTTCGATCGTGAAGTTCGTCCATCCAAGCTAGGGAAAGTTCCGAATGCCGTAACATATTTTTTAAAGAAAATTAGTAATAATATAAACGTGTCCGAAAATCGCGCGCGTTAACATATAAAAAATTCGAATTCGTTTTTTTTTCACAAATATAATAAAATTTAATAAAGGTAAAACCACGTTTTTTTTATTTATTTATTTAAATTCAAATGACGGTCGTAGGCTTTCCCACATGGACAGGCGAGTTCGTGAAATATAAGCCAGTCGGTAACGTGTTCAATATAAATATAAGTATATATACCACATAAATACATTATAATTTTAATTTCAAAACATTTTTTTATGATTATTATTATTATTATAACGATAATAATAATAACAATAGTAATAATAATAATTAAATACAATTCCAATAATAATAATATAATTTAATAACCCTAATAATAATAATAATAATATGGTACGTATTGGTAGACGGTGTGAGTGCGGCGTCGCAACAATAATATAGCAAAAAAAAAAAAAAGAATAAAAACATGTTTATGATGTTTATATATAGATAAAATGTAATAATTCTTTAGGGTAAGAGAAGTATTGACGTAATTAAGAGAAATGAGAAATTCTAGATTAACTTGATTTTTGTTTGTACTTTTAGTATTCGATCACACAATACACAACATTTTGTAAATACGTAAGTTGCGGTAAATAAATAATTTTCAATATAATCTTTAAAATTTACTACAAGATCTACCTAGTCATACACAATGGCACTAGTAAATGGTTAAAATATGTATATGTGGACCATAAAAATAAATTTAAGTAATAAATTTAAGTGTGCTAAAAACAAAATATTCGCATGTAATGATGAACATACGCATACATACACGTAGCACCCACACTCCTAAATACAATTAGAAATATAAAAAGAAAGGAGCAAACAAGACAGGACTCATGACACTATTCATCCCGTATTCGTTTTTTTCTTAACAAGATTTAGGAAAAGAAATTAATTTATTGGTATGTTTAACAAATGTCGAAGATCCGGTATCGGGACGAAGGCAAATGTAATACGAGGAAGAAATTGAAAGTATTTTCATGGCATTTGTGAAACATTACTCTGTTTAGAGAAGGCACGGATTTTAAAAGTGGTCAAGGGGAAACATTTATTGTGGATAACCCGAAAAGTAAGTATGTTAGTGGTATGTCAGCAAGGACAAGTACTAACTGTTATTTTACTGAATTTGTTCCGCGAGCAATATTATAAAAGCCATATTCTAGACAATCATACAATTTATATGTAGTTGATCATTTGATTAATCAGACATAAAATAATTGTGCAGGCGAAAGATTTTTAACATCAGGAAAAACAAATGAGGATAAATAGCTATCATTGCAAAATATACACACGGACCTAGACCAATATTGATAAATCATGTGCAACAGTTGAAAGCAATTATTAATTAGCCCGATTTAGAATTCAAATTTATATAAGCTCGTGCGCTGCGACAAGAAATTACTACAAATTTAACTTGAGTTGTTTGTGTCAATCTACGGCTTTCATAAACTCCCTTATGGAATTATGAAATTTTTATGGGAACTTAAATCTTTGTTATTTTGTATTTAAACTTATATATAATAAATTTTTCCTTTTTGAATATAGAACGGTAACGTGTGTGTGTGTATATGAAATTAAATCGTTTACATTTATATAAAATATATATATTTTTAAAATATATTAACACAATTAATCGAAGATATTCATAAATGAGCCGGTTAAATGCAGATACAAATAAAAAGAATATTGTCATAATGGCGTAAATGAAGGAAAACACGAATTCATTATAGCATGTAAAATTAAAATGTTGATATTAACAATCTAATATGAATAAATGTATTAATGTACACGTGGACATCATAAAAAAATTGACACAATAAAATTAAAACGAAACTATTATTTTATCAAGCATTTATAATACGCTTCGCTTAGTTATCAATAATACTATTTCTATTAATAATACTTTTATTCGCTCAGAATTTAGCAAACTGTAAGTTTAAAATATAGACATGTCTACAACAATAAAAAATTCTGAACGTATGGAAATCAGCCATGAAATATTAATAATACATTTTTGTAAGTATACTTTGATACGACAATATGTGCTTTCAATAATAGTAATTATTAATTAATATGATATTACCTTATATGTATTAAGATGTAGAATTCACGTGTATATATATCCTCCGTTTTGTAGATTTATCATTTAAAATAATGTAAAATTTAATATCTATGTTTAAAAATTAAATAAATCATTACATGAAAAATAAATGTTTCACTAAAATAGATATATTGATTGGAACATATTTATAGAAACTAATTTGCAAATCAAGGAAAATTTTGAATACTTACTTTATTCCGAATAATATCGAACAGGATTATATTTCTGTTATATATCGATAAATTAAATGTATTTTTATACACACGCACTTGGAAAAATATAACTAATATATTTAAAATGTTAAACCAGCTTCTTTATATGTAATAAATATCTTTTCTATTGAATTAATGTAAGCGGCAGTTCTTAAATCCAAACCTAAGTTGTATTTCATCGCGGTTTTCATAATTGCCTGTAAAATGAAAAAACCAAGTCACATATTTTTTCATGAATTTATTGGTTTATCAAAACGCTTTTTAAAATTATATTACACACACACACACACATATATATATATATACACTATCATCGCGGATTTTGGTACAGTGAATAATTAGGAGTTTGATGGAAAACGATACATGTGACCTCTGTTTAAGCACATAACCTTATTTAACTATTATGCGTGTTACACTGAAGTAACAAGACAATTTTAAAAATAAAAGAGAGGCTTATACTTTAATTTGGTCAAGTGTAGGATTTTGATTATCTTAATATTAATCTGAATAAACCTGAATATACGTTAGTAATGTTATAGCATGGTTTTTGAAGTGAAACTTCTATTGGCGCGTTGTATATGGGGGATTAACCTGTAAAACGAGCGAGCGAGCAAGCTGATTCGTATTCTTCCTCTTGCGCACAGTTATCCGTTATTTCGTTCAAATGTTCGCTGCACAAAGGATGTATGTGCGACGTAGATTTGAAAACGAAAACACTTGAATCATCACCACATGAAGTTAAGCATAGTGGATAGTAGTACATTCCTTTTCTTTGTGAAATTTGTACGAAATCGTGTTTTCTTTTTAATTTGTACAATTATTTCCACCTAAAGCGTAATATATTGCCGAGTAAGTCACGATAGTATTTAAATTAGTTTTAAATATAATCGGATTAATTCGCTTACTCGAGCAGATCTCTCCATAGTATAATCCAGACCGGAATGGACGATATCTTTCTCGGAAGCACCTGATATACGCTTTTGGAAAGCTTCAGACGGAGTAACCGGAATTTTTCCACCGACTCTGCCAAAACGACGTTCTAAAGATTCTTGCACAGATTCTACACATAACAATGAAATACATTTATAAAATCATTGTGGCTGTATATTTTATAAAAATGTATTTTATTCGGATAAAAATTTCACCGCAATTATAAAATTTAATATGGAAGTTACCCAATAGATGATAATTAGATTCCCGTTCGTATTTGAATGTAAGACGTCCGTACGAGACGTGATTTAAATTTTTCAGCCATTCGAAAAACGAAACTGTTACACCGCCTGCGTTGATAAACAAATCAGGAATGACTAAAATGTTTCGGTCTATTAAGATTTTATCAGCTGCTGGAGTTGTTGGCCCGTTAGCGGCTTCCGCTATTATCTAAAGTAAAGAAAATCCAGTTCTTAAATTATTATCTATAAGCGAAAATTCATTTGTACAAAGACTGTACGTTCGACCGTGGTTATGCACAGAGCAAGATTAGAATACGCAAATTAACGTATACGCGAACTGATCGCATGGGTAACATGATTACACTTTTACTACGTGAAGGAATAATATAATTATCTTTCTCTACAACAGAAGGGTTTAAAAAAAATGAATATCATTATAAATAGAATCATTTTGGACGAAAATAATTAATAAAGTAATGTTTAATACGTTCTTTGTATTATTTTATTTTTCATATAATAGTTACATTTTATTAAGAGTTTAAATTTCTATTCAGATCAATTAATAGGAATAAATTAGTTATTTATCCGAATTCATAGTTTGAACAATGTTTCGTAAATTATAAACTTTTCATATCAAATTTTTAACTTTTTTTTTTTTTTTTAGTATAATATATCTTCTTGATATTATCATTAGCTAGAAATTGAAAGTAGATTACGTTAGAAATACGATGTTAATATTCTAAGCTTTGATGATGATTTACTTCGCTATAACGTAACAGTTTAGTTATGAAAAGAGATTGAAATTATTATTTTTTTAAAATATAAATTTAGTGTTTACTTTATAAATACCACGTTTCGAAGATAGCAGATAGAAAAGTACAACCAACAATTACATATACCAAATTAACAAATTTTACGTACAATTTAAAATATTTTTCGAAAAATAAGGTATAAATAATAAACGTAAAATTAAACCTCCATATACGAAAGTTATTATCAGCCAAGAAAATTAATGCGCATCGAAATAAATAAATGGAATAATTTTTTTTTTAATCAAAACACAACTTATATACCGAATAAATAATAAATCGTGTAAATTATTTAATTCTGACATATATATACGAAGTGTAAATTATTTTTCATTAATCAAAATATTACGTCGTGAAATAATTAAAAAATATTGCACTTATTTAATTACAATTACTAATTTACATAAGCAACAAAATAAACTCACGACTTAGAATAAATACAAGTTATTGTATAAAATTTTTATCGTTAAATATAATAATATTAATTTAATAATAATTAACCAAGATCATTTTTTCGGTAATTCTTAATTAAATTCCAATATTTATTTAAAATAAATATTTAACATAATATTACGTAATTATGTAGGACATGTCTAATAAAATCATACTTTTGCTTGTATTCTATCAGCATTATCCTTTGTAATAACTTTCTCGATAGCGGCAGGTACAAAAATATCACAAGGTTCAAACATTAAATTTTCTCCGGTATATGGCTGAGAACCAGGGAAACCTACTATACTACCAGTTGCAATATGGTAATCTTCTAGTTGCTGAAATAATTAATAACTTTAAGAGCATAATAAATAAATTCCATTTATAATTATATGATGATCCGAGTTCGAGTAAAATACAAATGAAATATTCGGGAATTAAAAACTAAATTATCGAAGTAGATTCAGAATTACTTTTGGATCTAATCCATCAGGATTAACAATGCTACCGTCACGTTCGATTACACCAATGCAGGATGCACCAGCTCTATGTAAATACCTCATCGTATGTAAACCTACATTACCAAATCCCTAGGGCATAAACAGAAATATGTTTATTACAAATATTTAGCATAAGTACAAAAATCATACACATATACACATACATAAACATATAGTTCAGTTAGTTGAAAATATCATTTAGATGGTCTCATCTCAATCTATTAGAAAACCACCAAGAAACTGAGCAACATCATCAACCAAACTTTAAGTTTTCTGGAGGGCTTACCAGGGAAATTCTGATTCTTGTTCAAATTCAAATCCAGACTGAATGACCGGAACGCCGACTAATATGACATATATATCAATCATCGAAAAATTGTGCAAAATTTTTGACATTAGTAGGGCATGTGAAAAAATTGTATTTTTCTTAAACAATAGGTGATAAAAATGTCTACATAAGAAATAAATATATACACATGTTATTTTGAAATTTATGATGGATCACACAAAGAAACTAAAAAATACTAGAAAAATTAATATTAAAAATTCTTATATATACATATATATTGATGCATTTAAGTAAGTTAGACAAAATATCTAAAAGTAATAAACTTGTCAATCTTGAGCACTTATGAAGTAATTAGTTTTATCATAATTTTAGTGAAATGTAAATTTTTAAATTGAAGTGTGTTAAAATCATATAAGTGTGTTATAACGAGGACAGTAACATTAGTATTAAAAAACGCCCGGTGATTTTCCTTGAAATATAATAAAAGCAAGACGCTCAGCCAATAATTATTAGAAATAAAACAAAAAACTTTAAACCTTAAAATTAACTTTTCACCAAAAAATAGATGTATATATATTTTGCGTAAACCTTGATTTAATAATAACCAACACGCTATTTGAATTAAAATCCATATACAAAGGTTCATGGATGTAACCACGGTCGAAACACAGGAACATAATAGATTTTACAATTGTGCGACGGGAGATATACGCATTACCAGACCAGGAAATGTGCTCTACTGATCATGGGATTGTGAGAACGGTTGTGTCCATGAAGAAACGTCAAATATGCAAAAGGCACACTAAATCAAAGACGCTTCGTTTTGATCTTGACGTTCTAAGAGATGCAAATAAAAGAAATACAAGACCTTTTCGACGAAACATTTCCTGCGTTAAAAATTACTGATAACACAAGTAGTTATCAAGCAAGAAAACTGATAAAAGATGTGATTAGTACCAATTGCAAGAAAGTCTTTAGGAAAACGAAGCAAAGATATCAGGACTGATAAAAGCATTACTGAATTAATAGCTCGTAAAAGATAGGCTTTCGTGAACTGGCAGAATAATTTACACAACGAAAAACTCAAACGAAGGTTCTCGGAAATTAAGTCAGAAATTCAAAGAACATCGCGAAAATTAAAAAGTAAAGGGTGGGAAGAAAAAGCGCATGGAATTCAATCATTTTGTGAAGCGGGTCATTACAGAGCGTAAAAACGACTTTTGGGCCGACACCATACGTGAAGGTGCTTCTACGCGATAGAAATGGAAACTACATAAGCGATCAGGCAGACCTTGTAGATGGAAACGACACTTTGAATTATTGCTGAATATACATTTCTGTACTGAACGATATAACAAACGTCCCACAGACTTCGGACTTAAATGGAAAGAATCCATATATAAGAAATAATAAAAACGATAAACCAAACAAAAATAGGAAAAGCTGCAGGACTGCACGTATTCCATCTGATATTCTTAAACTACAAAGCAAAAATATGGTTAATACACTGTATACTTTATTCAAGAAAATATAGAATGAAGAATCTATCCTAAAGACTTTTAAGAAGCAGTCATAATTCCGACTTATAAGAATAAAGGAAATGTAAGTGATTTTAATAATTACAGAGGGATCTTTTTACTATCATCGGTTGGTAAATTGTTCTCCAGAATATTGCTGAATAGGGTGAGTCAGATTCTCGGGAATTTCTATCCCGAGATCCAGAATGGTTTCCCTTCGGATCGCGGTACAGTGGACTATATATTTAAATTAAGGTAGCTCCAGACAAAATTTCGGGAGCAGAACTCAAATTTGTACATACTTTTTATAAACATTAATAAAGTGTTTGACTCGGTTAGCTGCTGATGAAATGTATAGACAAAGCCTGATGTACACCAAAGTTCGTAAAAATTTTATCACTTCACGAAGAGAACGAGAATACAGTAACTTATGGCGATGGCAGATCTTATCGTATTATATATTCTACCATTTCTATTTATTCTACTGTTGTTCTTTTCTAAATAATATTTCATTGCCTCCCCTTTATAAATGTTAAACAGTATCGCCGATAGATTGTCATGGGCGAATTTACTATCTTTCATTTTTTGTTCGCTTATAATTACTGATTGATTTCTATACAATTGAAAAAGTACTCATCGATCTCTGAAGTCTATGCCTTGTTTCTTTAGTGAGCTGAATATATATATATATATATATATATATATATATATATCTGATTTGCTACAATCAAGATATTTTTATTAAGCGAATTTTTTTTTAGGTAGTTGGAAGAGAATTTGCACATGAGAATCGCCGCGTTTCAAATAATTAAGATAAACCTAATAAATAAACATTAAATTCTGAAATACGTAAATACTATCTGATAATTACTTGCTTTATAACGTATAAATATTAGTAGAAAAGTTTTTAGTCAATAAATTATAACAGAAAAATGATAATTAAAAATTTTTTTTTTAATTGATACAAATTTTCAACTGACTGTACAAAGAGTATCGAAATTTTACACAAAAAATTGTAAGTCTGTTCACACGTCAGTAAAATAAAAATTTTTCAAATAATATATTACAATAATTTGGTATAGATGATAAATCAACGATATTAATACAACAAACATTAGTAGAAACTATACGGTAAAATTTATGAGTCTAATCTCCGAAGCCTTTAAGATTAAAACGAGTGTAAGGTAAGGAGATGGATTATCCTCAATATTATTCAATTGTTTCTTAGAAAAGATTATACGAGAGTGGGAAACATTACTGGAGTCGGAAAATGTAAATAAGCAGATACGCTCGGGATACAAGAAGGAGAAAATTGCCATTTATTGTTTGACGTTTGCAATTTCCTTAGAAGATTTAACATCCGCGGTAAAACAGATTAACCTCCTAAAATAAGTAGAAGAAAAGACTAGTCTGTAGATTTCTTTTGAGAAGACACAATACATGATAAATAATGGGAACCTCGCCTCGATATATGAGCACAAAATACGGAAAAGTCAACAAAAGTAACCAAATTCAGATACTTAAGCCAGGTTATTGAGCAAAATGGATTAAATGGAGAGCGGTTGAAAATGAGAGAAAGAAAAATGGAAACGGCTTTCAAATTAACACGAAATATATACAAAAAAATCCATATCAATAAATGCTAAGATCAGGTTATTAAACCGGAGTATCTATATGGAGCTGAATGTTCAGAACTAAATGACATTGGAAATGTTTAAAGATTGAAAAAAAAAGGAAAGGAAGATTAAAAGAAAAATTCTTGGCCCGAGAAAAGAAAGAAAAATGTTCAGGAACAGACCCAATAAAGAATTATATGAAAAAGTAGAAAAAACTACGAGGAAAAGAAGATTACATATCCAGAGAATGAGCGATAGCAAGGTAACAAAAAGAATATTTCAGCATTTCAATAGATTTACATCCAGTCTGAGGTGGTTTTTAAACACGAAACAGGATCTCAATGAAGTGCAAATAGATAGTTCAACGATGGATAACAACACAGAATTTAGAAATAAAATTAAAAAATTTGTTGGATTTAAAAAAAATCAAAGATCATCGGTGGATGGATGATAGGAAGGAAAATCGTAGTGAAATTAAGAATACCGGGAAGACAGAAAAAGAAAAAGTTTGTTGCTCTCACGTGGTCGATAGATTGGTCAAATTCGAAGAGAAGAAAAAATTATTGCATAATTATTACAAAAACAAGTGGAATAAAGGAAGAAAATATTCAGGACTGAAGATTAGATCTTTGCAGGCAAGAAATTCGGAATTTGGGTTTAATAACAGCGTACCTGTTGTATGGTAAAATCAGGGACTCGCGATAAACAATAAAATAAAAATATATAATAAATTTAATCAGATTCCAAATGGCAAAAAATTCATGACATTGATTTTTACGTTTAAACGTTTTCGTATGCAACGTGATTTATGTTTTTATTTTATTTGATGAACTTTAATAAGTGCATAACTAGTGTTGATGACAAACAAGATATCTCTCTACATTAACATAAACAAGCCACACGTATGTTGAAAAGAAGAGGAACAATTGAAACATGATAGGATAATAACATAAATATGATCATTCGTTGATATTTAATTATTTGAACTTTTTCTTTTTTTCTTTTATTTCAGGCTATAATATGTAGATCATCCATAACGACATTATAATCAATCCTAAGAACGTGTACACGGGAAATAATTTATATTAATAATATTTGTTATAATAAAATTTCATGTATTTTATACATTCAAAGAATATAGAAAAGGAACAAAATCAAAAACTTGAGGGCATAATAACGAAAAATTTTATAAAAATACCTTTTAGAGATAAATTTAATTCGACACCCGTGTGTACCAGTCATGATGATTATTATCATTATGGATTTTTTTCGTATTAGGGTGGCGCATTTTTAAAGAATCACTAAAATATATTATTTTTAAAGAATCATTAAAATATATTTACTCCTTTAAATTCCTTTATAGACTATATGAACAAAAATGATTATATAACATAATATAGCACATACTTGAAGTATAAATGTTTTTCCGCCCCAACCAGGGGTCGTGCCTATCATACTCATATAATTTGCTTCCATTATGAAATTTTCCAAACCGTGAAAGACACCTCTACCAGTGGCTGAAATTCGTCCGTGAATACCTCCTTGGTTTATTGGTTTACCAGTTACACACGCGTGAGCGTTAATATCCAAATGACCTATTAATAGAATTTTTTACTTATAGATAAAAGCAAAAAATTCATATTACAAACGCACACGTACAAAAGAGAACATATTTTTACACTGGATATAAATAGCATCGTGATACCTATAGTTTTAGCGTATGTATCCGCGATCCAAGACATCTCACGTTCTCCTGTACCCATATCCGGAGCTGGAACATCAACTCCCGGGCCTGAAAATAAAACGCATCAAATATAATAATTATGAACAACGTTGGTAATAGCGCATTAAATTATGAAATATTCTGATAAAGCGCACTTTTCATACAAATTATAATCATTATTTTTATTAAAATAAGGACTAACGATTGTTGAAGCTAAATATGGATTTAATTATTAAAAGCGGGATTTATTATTTTTCTACTTTTTTACGCGCCCTGTCATGTAAGGACGTTGGCAATCATCCTTTATCAACAAACCTCCTGAATATTTACAACGCCTCAATATTAATTTTCGTTGTTTTTTCGTATGTGTAATTGGATATCGTCAATAGGTTTAAATTTTAGCTATTCGAATTCAGTTGAAAATTCTTTAGTTTTAATATTTAATACGAATATTATTTATGATCGATATGTATTATTCGTATCAAAAATAACCAGTCACATACTATCGAATTTGCAGAGTACGAGCTAATAAATGAATCAAAATACCTCGGATCGCTGGTTGCAAATGTAGAAGGATGAGAGAAGTAAATACGTATACGCTTTGAATTAGCAAGAATTGCAGTTACGAGACTTGGAAAATTATGGAAAAACACGGGTATGGCAAAATACTTGGAAAACAATGCGATAGACCCTAATTGGGCTTAATGTGTCAGATGTATAGCTCGATGTAAATTAAAAAGAATCGTTCAATGTCATATGATGTCATCACGTGCTTGCGAATGACAATGGATTTGATGGTGACTTTTTTCTTGTGTGAGAATATTTTTCTAATTATCGGCTTTAATTGTGGCGGGTTAAGAATATTATTATTGGCTTCCGGATGTAATCTAGTTTTAAATATGCGCATGCTCATTTATCTCTGTGATATTTGATTCAGTGCCAACATTTCTAATCGATAACTCGGAAAATTAACGTTTTTTAATAGAATAGCTTTTGTATTTTTCTATATTTAACCAATATGTCCGTTACCACGTTCGTAAAAAATTATTTTCTCAGTATTATTAGACATAATCTCCTTTATGTAACATATTATTCCCTTTTCTATACATCTTTGTACAGTTTTCCCGCTTTATTATTATAGGAGGATGATTTAGATTTGTTTAACTACTCCGTTTTTATTGTTTCTTAAAATTTATGTAATTCCCTTATTATTTTAACTAGCTCGATATTTCGGCCGAAAATTTCACGTCAGTTATTCTTCTGTAATCATATTTCGCATCATCGCTCTACCTATTACATTATATTTATTATATGTTCTACATATTCCATCGGCATTGTTATTGTAATCCCGAAATTAGAAACACGACAAATAATTGCACGCGGAGAATTTTCCAATTATCCGGACGAATATCTGAAAGTTGTTATTTGTACTACCATTCCGCGTAGTTTGTCCCATTTTCTAGTATTTCAGATAATTATCATACAACTTCAATTTAATTCTTATTGGAAGAAATCGATATTTTTGCGATATTAATTTTGTATAAGATATGTAAAATGTAATGACCAAACTCCGAATTCCACACTTGTTGACAAAATGAATGGATGGGACATTTATTCCATGTTATTGCAATTTTTTAAATATATTTGACATAGAATTTACATTTTTAAAAATATATATATAATGCGCATATACGAGATATGTAAATTAATTCAATAGAGAATATTGAGCAAACTTCGATTTCCCACAAAAATATAACTGCAGAATATCTTCAGTTTGTGTTTAACCGTATTAATGAACACCGCCTACTTCAGAAGTTATATTTTGATTTTTTTTTTCCAGCGCATTTTACTTTCATAATTAGATGCGGTTCGTAATTATTCTGAATTGTTCTCAACAAAAAACGCAATTACGCTAGTCTCATTTATTTAAAATGTAGAAAGAGCAGCGATTTATATTCATACATTTTAAAAAACGAAAAATAACCATAACTAATGTTTTGTGTTCACATAAAAAAAAAAAACTAACATTTTCACATAAATAAAAAGTGAGGGAAGAAAAGTTACACGTAAACAAACATTTTTACGTTTAAATTAAGTATATTCTTTATATATTATATATATATATATATATATATATATATATATATATATATATATATATATATATATATATATATAAAATTAACGTCTAACGTCGTTTAACAGATAACAATTATTTATTAATTTTCCATAACATTTTGCAATTTCGTTGGTTCTTCTGTATTTAATTGTAAAATAGTATTATTACTATATGTATATATTTTTAAATTAATGCTCAATAAATCTGTCATTTGCTGTTATAAACAACTGCAGGTTCGTAAAGTAACGTAATCCGTTTTAAACCACCTTTAAACTAGAAAGTCGGGAAATCTAAAGAAAGTTTTAAAATATTTAAAAATAAAGAATATATATATAAAACAAAATAAAACACTGTAATTACA
This sequence comes from Coronaproctus castanopsis, assembly GCA_032883995.1. NCBI lineage: Eukaryota > Metazoa > Arthropoda > Insecta > Hemiptera > Monophlebidae > Coronaproctus > Coronaproctus castanopsis. Next base: position 134,548,465 of record CM065052.1, on the reverse strand, counting down.
AAGATACAATTTTTTTTTATTACTTATCCTCTACTATTTATTATTGGTAAAAAAATTTGTATTTCTCTTTTAAATTGCAGGATCGTATAATTTCCAGGGAAGAAAACTTCACGGTTAATAAACACCTTTAAAAAAAAAATGAAGAACTCAAGATTTAAAAGAAGAAAAAATACCAATTTTAGAACTTTGAAATATAAGAAATTTAATTTCGTTTTCCATTCGCATAATCGAATAATTATTCTAAAACTTCGTTATATAGTCTATATAGTCCTCGAATTCAAATCGGAAGTTATTTTTCGTCATTTACCACAGTTTATTATATTCGCAGCCAGCTGTAAGTATAATCTCACTCGAACGTCCGTAGATTAAGCATTAAATTAATCAGAATATTTTAAATAAGAATAACAACTTAATTGCCCAGCGATTAGATAATTTTTATTATAAAATCGTTTCGTAATTTTATTCATTTGACCGTTGTTGCGCAATTCTTCGCGCTAAATAGGCTCATAAATTGTATTTTTTCTTTTTCAAGAATAAATTAAAGGCAAACCTATAATTACAACGTAATCGAGTCACATTATGCCGTAACGGTATATACATTATCATCATCATTTGATTTTGGTCAATTCTAAACGTTAATAACTCGTGAATCGGTCCCGGCACTACATTAATATAGAAGTACTTTGAAGGAACTGAAGAAAGTAAATGCACAGAGTGGGTTGATGTAGGATATTTTTAATTATATATATATATATATATATATATATATATATATATATATATATATATAATATATATATTATATATATATATTATATATATAATATATATATATATATATATAATATATATATATATATATATATATATATATATATATATATATATATATATATATATATATATATATATATATATATATATATATATATAGTATATATCATAATATATCGGGAATGATAAAAATCATAAATTCATGTTACTATAAAAGAAACGATTGACTAGAAGATAATTCAGTTTTTAGGAATATTTCTAAATATCGAACAATCTTTCCGGAACATTAATTAATCAGCCGGTAATAATAATCATTAAATAATAACGTCGGACGCATGATAATTAATTTTTACTTAAGGCACGCAATTTCCGTTTTACCGACACGAAATTACGAAATAGATTATATATTGTTCGACCATTATTCTCCTGATCGTTTATTTTTTTTCTTTTTAACAAGAAAAAACAATATAAAATTTCAAGGAAAGGCAAAGTTCATAAAAAATTTCACGCGCTTTCCTCGATCGAAATTAATTTGAATTTATTAGTAGCATACATTTTTCTTCGGTAAATTTAGTTTAACCCTTTCAGTTATGTATTATAAATTTCTTACATAACATTATATATTATGATTTACGAAATAATTTTATAAAATAACTCGATAAACCGAAAATATGAAGTAATATTTCGTGTATAATATTTTCTCGATAGAAACTATCTCGAATTTATTAGTAACATATTTTTTTCTTCGATACATTTAGTTTAACCCTTTCAGTCAGGCACCATAAATTTTTAAAATCAAATTATACATTTTGATTTATAAAATAAATGTTATAAAATTATTATATTAATAATATTTTCTTCATAGAATCTAACTTGAATTTTATTATTAATATTTTTCCCCCCTTGACAAATAACCTTAAAATATAAAGTAATATTTCGTATATAATAATATTTTCTCCATAGAAACTAACTCTACTTAATTAGCAACATATTTTTTTCTCCCATAAATTTAGTTCAACTCTTCCAATCACGCACTATAAATTTTTAAAATAAAATTATACATTTTGGTTTAGTAACACATTTTTTTCTCTCGATAAATGATCCTGTCAGTCACGCACTATAAATTTTTTACATAAGATTATACACATTTTAGTTTATGAAATAATTTTATAAAATTACTGGAGGTGGTGAAAATACAAAGTAATATTTCGTGTATAATAATACTTTCTCGATAGAAACTAACTCGAATTTATTAGTAGCATATTTTTTCTTCGATAAATTTAGCTTAATCCTTTCAGTGACGCATTATAAATTTTTAACACGTTATACAAATATATGTGTTACTCATAATGGTTTCTTATCAATTATATCAGTAAAAATAATTCTGTACATAATATAAGAACGATTAAAACCTTTCATACTGCCACAAATCTCAATAGTCAGGCTTTATGACAGGAAAAGGCACGCGAGAACAGCTTATCATTAAAAGGCAAACAATTGAAAAATTCTACGAATTCAATATACCCGCAATATTATGCTACCTAAACTATAGAAAAGCATTTGATATGGTTGCGTGGAACACATTGTGAAAAATTTTAAGGGAATTTAGAGTATCTGAACATCTCATAATTATAATAAAAAAATTATATGAAGATAATACTGTGCATATGAAAGTAGATAGACAACCATCTGAAAGTTTTTATACAAAAAAAGGGGTGAGGCAGGGTTGCATACTGTCACCCATACTTTATAATATATATAATGAATGTATTATGCGCCAAGAAACTGAAAATTGGAACGGTGGAATAACGATTGGTGGAAGAAAAATCTGTAATTTAAGATATACAAATGATACAGTACTATTAGGAGCGAATGAACTGGAAATAGCAACACTTAAAACGAGTAGAACATTTCAGTCGAAAAGCAAATCTAATATTAAATCGTTCAAAATGCACCATAATCACCATTGATAGGACTGGGAAACTGCCTGAAACATTTACGTCTATATCTGACATCGAAAAACAGACTTCAACCACATATCTCCGAGCATATATCACGAGTAACGGAAATGAAGAAAATGAAATCAAAAGACGAATCGAAATAGCTAAAAGTGCCCCCTAGGAAAATAAAATATGGAAATGCCATTCTCTGCAGATAATAACTAAGAAGAGACTAATTGGAACGCTAATATTTTCGATAGTGAGCTACGGATCTGAATCCTTTCGAAATGACCTATTATAGAAGAATGCTCACAATACCGTGGACTGCACATCGATCTAATACATCAATTTTGGCAGATCGGGGAATAGAGGAAGAAGATGATACAAAGAAGAGCTCTCAGATTTTTCGGTCATGTTATACGCCGAAATGGATTGGAAAAGATGATCATACATGGATTAGTAGAAGAAAAAAGAAACAGAGGGCAACCACCTACATCGACTACATTCTATATACAGCGAGGATATCATCGATACATCAGCTTACGGAAATGAATGGCGGAAAATAGCTAAAAAATGCTTATGATGGTCATGACGTTTGAAAATAGACAATGACAACGAAGAAAAAGATATAAATATTTCTAGAATTGAAACATTATAGCTGGAATTGTGACTGAAGGGAAAGGTTAACACACATCGCGACCACCGCTATATATATTGCCGCCTTTTTGAATTTTGCTCGTCGGCATTCGGTAGTTGACAAAGTATTAGGAGGACTGCGACTGAAGAAAAAAAAGAGAAGAAATGTCGAAATTAATTGAAGGCGAATGTTTGAATATAAAAATTGAAGAAAATAATTTTTATACGTTGTATTATTTTTTTTTTTTTATCGGTTACTAATCACGACGGTAAAACAATAAACTAAGGTAAATTTTTCGCCTTGGAAACAAAATATTTATGTGCTTCTCTCACTTTACATAAATACACTTCAATTTTTACACGTGATTACGAATCAAATAGAAACGAAGAAATGAAAATACAAGCTTTTACGGTGTTGCCGGAGGCTCTTAAGAATATCGTGGATTGAAAACAAAATCACGAATAAGATAGTCATGTAAAAGATAGGTGAAAAATGTAGTCTAATACCGTATTACTTCGAATTTAAGACGCTCTCGAATTTAAGACGCACCCTGGTTTTTGGTTTTCAACGTGAAGAAAAAAAAAATTCATCGAATTTAAGACACATTAAAATTACAAGGTTTTAGGAAAGGAAGTTTTGGAAGAAATAGAAATAATTAAGATACTAATAGTCAATACCCGTATACTTCTTCAACATAATACGAAATATTATAAACTTATAGGTACATAGGCTTACTTAGCGCAATTTCATTTGCAATAATAAAAAAAAAAAAAACAGGAAAAAACAGTAATTTTTATGACTAAATTACCTATTTATTGCTTTTTCTAATTATGTTTTTAATTGTTATCGTCGGTTGTTGAATCGTCGTCATTGCCGGACGTTGAAGTAGAATCGTTTGCGTCATCTTCGTCACTATGATTCCATGCACAATCATCTTCAGAGCCATCTAATGCATTCGATATACAGGATTTGATGATTATACAGGGCGGTAAATCTTTCCAAGCTTTTGAAATCCATCCTACAATCGTACCTGCTGAGGCTCGTTTGATTTTGTCAGTTGGCGTGAGAGGATAATTATTTTCAGTCAACCATTGATTGTATTGCGCACGAATACGATCTTTAAAGGCTTTATTAACACCGACATCAAGAGGTTGTAACTGACTTGTCATACCTCCAGGAATGACTACTAAATCGCATTTTCCATTTTCCAATCTGGTTTTAATGTCGTCAGATAAATGACCGCGAAACGCATCCATCACTAACATGCTGTCTCGTTTGAGAATTCCACTGGTCTTCGCTTCTATACGCACTCCAACCAATCTTGCATAAGTTTACTTATCATCCAGGCATTTTGTTGGGCTCGAACAATAACCCCATCCGAGAAGATTTCCTTTGGCACAGTTTTTCTGTTCAGGATTACATACGGCGGTAACTTATTGCCATCCGCAGTAGCACTGATCATAACAGTTACTCTTAATTTTTCGTAGCCGGTTGTTTTCACTGTTACTTGTTTTTGCCCCTTCTCACTGACCGTGTAATTTCTTGGCAAGTCAAAGAAAACAGCAGTTTCATCAGCATTACCGATTGACTAAGATGGTATTGTTTCTTTAACCTTAGTTGTATTACATGACGTTGATATTGCACCAATTTATCCTCATAATCAGATGGTAGTTTCTGGAAAATTGTGGTTCTACGACGTAATGATAGACATTGTCTTTTCATGAATTTTTCACACCATCCACGACTAGCTTTAAACTGAAGAGTTTTATCGCTGGCAATTTCTCTGGCTTTTAACATTAATGCTTCTCGCGTTACTGGAAGACCTTTCGTGCGAAGTTCTTTAAAATAAGTTAAAACGGCAGCATCGATTTCCGGATATCTTCCATGTTTTGGTCCCGAAAATGATTTTTTTGTTCGTTTACACGCGAATAACTTATTTTTCATTTCACGCCAACGGCGAACATTCACTTCGTTAATCGAGAACTGTTTACCGGCGGCACGATTTCCGATATTTTCTGCGCATAAAATAACTTTACGCTTAAATTCCGCTTCGTATGTAAAACGCTTTTCCATAATAAAAAGGAAAAGTACCGTATTAACAAAACAACGATGGGTTAGTAACTGCAATGTTTGGGAGAGCGACACTGACTGACGAGCAACGACTGCGACCGGAAATGGGAATAGGTTTACAAGTCACTTTTATAAACATCATTAATCAACTCCTACAGCTAGTGTAATATATCGATAGCATTAATGTAGCAAATACAATAGGACTACTACCACTATTCCACGTATAATAGGAGATTTTAGTACCTATAATAGGTAGTTTTACTCTTATACATGTGGTCAATTTAGAAAGTACCTCGAATTTAAGACGCACCCTTGATTTTAGACCTTGAATTGTGAAAAAAAAGCGCGTCTTAAATTCGAAGTAATACGGTATCTATAATACGACTAAGAATTTTATGTTAGTTCGGTCATATCACCGGAATACAAAATCTGTACCTAGAAAAAAACTGATGCTGAAAGTCAGACTGCTCGGGCAAAAGAAAATGGAAAAGACCACAGGGAATATGGTCAAATATTAAATCTAATGCAACCAAAAATAACGATGTAGCAAGACACATGACAGTGGAGGAAAATGATTGATGATAATAAACTTTTAATAAAGGTTTAACGAAAATTCCGAAAAACACGTTTCACGTTTAAAATAAACTAAATAAAAAAATATTATAAAGCTACTGTTTCGAATCTCCATAATTCGCACGAATGTAGGCAACTTTTGTTAGGACTACTTTGGGAGATTACGCATTCCCTATAGCGAATTAGGTAAAATGACGTGTCACATTTACTCTCGCAACTGTCACATAAAAAAAATGATGTCGTTAAATCCAGCAGAATGTTATCTACAATCACGATGTTCAGCAATAAACAATACGACACACACACACACACATATATATATATAAATATACATATATATAAACATCGTAACCAGACTATTGTATTGTTATATTTACGTATAAAATGTACTCGCATTCATAGGAAGTAGCATATGTTTCGATTGCAGCTGCTAATCTGTTACATATTGTATCTCTTAGAAATAATTGTGCAAATAGAACGGTGTTATCTTGAAATGATAGACAAAGGAGGATATTATGGCCAAACTGAAATTAAAGAAGAAGCAAAACTTGTTAAGACTAGTATAGGTAACAAGTGAAAATTGCGGATGAAAACCGCAAATATTTATCATCTCGTGGCTGGCATATTATACGACATTATTTTAAAGTACAAAATGTGTAACATACGAAGTCTAATTATATGCAACGCGGATGCGTCTAAATGATGTTATACAGAGTGGAACGGCACCGATTTCTCCCTGATTATTTAGAACTATATGATAATGAATTTTGAGCTGGGATCAAACCTCCGATCAACGGATCATTAGTCGAATGCTTTTTTTTTTTTAATCAGCGACTTAAGTATAAAGTAGGAAACATGCAGTCCCTTCATTTAAACAGCAATAATCATTCAGCATTCCTCAAGTTCTCTGAAAGTGCAATGCGACATAAATTTAATATCATGAGCTAGCTCTTATCGTACAAAAATAAAAAAATAAATAAAAAAAAATTAATAAAACTAATTCAACCGTGATTAAAAATTAAGTTTGTAAATATAACAACAAATGTTTGCAACAATTGTAATTATTTATATAAAGATTTTTCCCCATTTTTTAATATAAAATAATTTATAATATTCTTTAGTCTTAAGTTTGTACATATGATATACTGCATGGTAATTGTTGGGACTATGTTATGTCATCCTAACTGTTGCCCATAAATATAAGTACACTTGCAAAGGACCTCACACACAAGTTTGAAATACTTATTTATTTATTTATGAATATACAGTCGATATATGTGTAGTTTAATTGATATATAATTCTCCTCTGGTCCTTTGCACCTTTATACATACAATTTTACCAAAATATATGATTGTTATTAAAAAAAAAAAAAAAAAAAAAGGTCGAATGCTTTAGTAATTATGTTACTGCGATATATATATTCGATAAGGAAAATGACGTAAAATATATAATATAAACATTTTTACCTATGAAACCTTTTTTCGCCAATTCCAAGGTAAACCGTCTAGTTATCCGTTCAAGTTCGGTTTCGCTGTAGTTTTTAGGATTAATCTTAACGCCGGCTTTAGCACCGCCGAAAGGAACATCTACGCAAGCGCACTTAAACGTCATCAAAGCTGATAATGCTTTCACTTCATCTCTACTAACTTCGTCCGAGAAACGAATTCCTGCAATATTAAAACAAATATATACAAATTATACATACATATATATATATTTATATAGTATATATATATATATATATATATATATATATATATATATATATATATATTATTCCTTAATCTTCCAATTGGTGATAAACCTCGTGGAAAGCACATTACTTTTAAGTTTCTGGCTCTCGGTTCTTCATTTATTAATTTGTATTTATTTACTACTGAATTTTCTACTATTTAAGAAATGTATTTTATACATGGTCTCTGCCGTGATTATTTAGTATTTACTTGCCATTCAATTATTGATGTTAAATATTTGCTATTTCTTATGATACTATCCAATTGCATCTTCTTTCGCTTTTAAGTAACGTTCTTCACTTATGTACTTAAGTATTTATATATTTTGCATTTTTCCCCAACACTATATTTCATGTACCTCCATCCGTTTCTGTCCCAATTTAGTATGGCAGTAGCGTATTTTTCGTATAAAGCCTGGGCTTATCACCAATAGTCGCTAATTTCACACCGGTTATCCTATCGAATATCTGGTGTTAGTTGCTCGCTTTGTCATATAGTCAACTCATATTAGTATTTGGAATCACATTTCGTCTGACTTCTAATTTGTGGCTCTTCAGACTCGGATGGCTCTTCTGGTATCCCGCTAGCATAGCCCACAAAATCATAGAAGCACGTAAACCACTTTTATATGGTAAATCCGTAATTCCATATATATATATAAATATATATATATATATATATATATATATATATATATATATATATATATATATTATAAACCAAACAAAATCATACCACAGTTTAATCACTAAAAGTTTTTTATTGCAAACCTTTTCGACAATTATATCATTTTCAAGCATACACAATAAATATTACATCATGTAATATGTAATATTTATTGTGTATGCATGAAAATGATATAACTGTCTGAAAAGCTTTGCAA